>CM063109.1:25109157-25471585 GCA_031841125.1 Acanthococcus lagerstroemiae
GCGTCAAAACTCAAATATCAAACTCGAAATAAGAATAATTAACTTGTCTTGTAACAGTAGTTCCAATAATTTTTGAGGGGGTGGTGGGTTGCTGATCTTAAATATTTTATCAAACTTTTGATCCGATCCCAATACGGAATAACAAACGTTTGAAGCTTGAAATTTAAATTTTGCGAGGACCGAGTGTAGTCAAATGCAGAATCCGATGGAATAAAATTGAAATTCAGGATTCCATGAAACCCCATGAATCAATAATTCACAGTCTAATAATGCTATTTCTTTCAAATATTTTTTCATTTTGGTGGTGCGAATCGAAACGGATCAAGAATGTAATGAGATATTCAACATCATCGATCAGAAAACGTTTTCGATAAGGCAAAGTGCCAAATCTTGGTCACTTTTTCCTTACGCTGTGACGTCACACCGAATCGTCTGTTGGGGCTGCCGCCTTTCTTAACTTGTAGAGACCTTCCTCTTCAATTGAAACCACTTGGCCGATGAAATAAAGTGTCTTGGGTCCTTTATATCAGTGATTGAAAATAGTTGTTCCAAAAAGGTGAAAATTTCCTATATATGAGATGGTAAGTGATTTTATGATCACTTTGGATACACTTTTGGTTTAATATGACGCTAACACACTACAGTAATGATTTTCTTCATGTTTTGACAAATTTGATTTTTTTTTTCATGTACGAACTAACTTTGAAAGCAAAAGCAAAATTCTGTACAAAAAATTTGAATTACTGGAATGTTATCGTACATAAATCGATTCTGATGAGTGGAAACACCTTTTATAATAAAGTAGAAATGATTTTGATGGAAATTCTAACAAATGCATTTTTCGATTTTTGGAGTGACTAACATTTGGCACCCCACTTTTTTGACCAACATTTGGCACTAAATTTTTTTCAATTTGAAATTTGATTTTAGGATTGTTCTGATCAATATTTGAAGAAACTGTAGAAGTTTTTCATGTGTAACTTATTTACCAAGTGTCTGTAAGTAAATGATGTTCAAAAATGTGAAAGTTTACGTCAAAATTTTTGGTGCCAAATGTTCGTTAATTTTTGCAGGTGCCAAATCTTGATCGATCAAGATTTGGCTTTTTTTTTTTTTGAAAATTCAAATGCTCATATCTCATAAGTTTTTCAGTTAGCGGGTTCCGCCTCGCACTTACTGTATGTCTTATTTCCGTCCTAGTTCTTTTACATTTTGGGAGAAATTTGAATCGAAGAGGTGACCAACATTTGGCACCTAGTGCCAAATCTTGTTTTTGGAAGTTTTATCAAACATAGATGAGGAGAGGGGGGTGATCCCCTTAAAAGGTAGTTAAAGGATGAAATTTTTGTATGCTGGTTTGAAATTTACCCCCCGACCACCACAGATCACCCCGAGGGACCTAAAAAAAAAAACGATCAAGATTTGGCACTCTGCCTTAATTTATTCGATTTTTCAGGGCAGATCAATGCCGCACCCTTTCTCAAGGATAAGATTTCAGTTTAGGAGGCCCAAATAATGATTGAACTGATGTTGACACGTTCTCTGATTCATATCAGTTTTGCTTGTTTCAAGTGTGAGAATGAGATTGAGAGGTCCAAACAGAGGGGTCTGTGAAAAATCAAAGGTAAGAAAACTACTATTTTGGTAGTTTGCTCTTTATTCTCTGATTTAATTTTTAAACGTTAGTTGTATGTTCTCTAGCTGTCTTCTTGGAAGAGGGAAATTTTCGCTGGAAAAGGGACTAGATCTCGCCACTTAGATTTTTATTTATCTCACGTCAATCCGAATCGGTGTTCATAAAAAAAAAAAGAGAGATTTTCTTTCCGAACTTTGAAGACTTTTTTATATTGACTTCTAGGTTTCTTACATTTGATATTTCAAATGCTGTAAGTTAGCTCCTTCAATTTTCAACCAATTTGTTGCGGTTTTGGCTTCTAATACTTCTCAAAGTGTGTGTAATATGCACCTGAAAATCGGAGTTCATCTGTTTTTTCAATTTGAATTAAGTAGAGGTACATTTTTCTCACCCTCTTAGTGCACTTTTTTTTTTTAGTTGGTTGCTAGTCACAGAGATTTTCGTATTTTCCAAGACGACTCTTCTTATTGAATTTTGCCAAATAATGAAAAAGAATGAAAATAAACTCTGTAAATTATGATAAACAATAAATGATAGGAATCTGACGAGCGAGTCAGACTCGGAGTCGGAAGTCAACTTTGGAGTTATTTATAATTATGGTCAGTATTGTCGCATATATTTTGAAGAGAGTTAATATGGTAATGTGGGAGTCGAAGTTGACTCGGAGATATCGAATCTTTTGACTTTTGATGAAAGGAAACTATTTTCGACATCCGAAGATGACTTCCAGCCGACTCTTCCGAAGTCGTCGGAGTCTGTATGTGAGTCATACTTTATTGTCGGCAATCGATGTTGAAACGATTTTCGTGAAGGATGGGTATGGATTTTACTGACTTTGTCATATTCATATTGGTCAATTTAGTCACTTATCCTGTCAGGCAGGAAGCAGGAAGAACAGGCCCTACTCTTGAAATTTTACCAATTACAAAAAATTTGAGGGAAGGAACTTATCTCTTTGGTCCGTTAGATAAGATTGGTGTTATTAGAAGTGATAAATAAATTATGAACGATGTATGTATTTCTCGTTTGCAGTGTGGTTCGAACCGACCGATCTGACAGTAGCGTCGAAACCATTTCAAACGGAAACCAGGAACGCCGTTGATTATATATCGCCAAATTTCCGAGAACTTCAGCGCATGGTGCAGTTCATTCGAAAGACACCGGTAAAGCCTATAGGCGCCAATGAAAATGTGAACGTAGTAGTAAAAGAAGCTAGAGATCTCGCTTTGGAAATCCTTCCCTTGGTTCCCAATATTATGGTCACTTTGGGAAAACACGGATTATTGGTGAGTATATGCTTTGGTTCCAAAATGATGATCTGTTCTTGCATTTGTTGGGTAGATTCACTCAACGTTTGTCAAAATAATACTTTTATTCAACATATGCTCTGGAAAAGTGTCCTTCTTTCCTGAAGTGAACTATTTATAGAAACTCGCCGGCCGGGCAACAAAATATTCATTATTACCCTACGTAGCGGTGCGGCTCTATATACCTCATACGAGTGAAGACAGTCGCCATTTTCTTTCCAGTTCGGTCCATCTACAGCACGGTTGACGCGAGTGGTAAACACCGCGGGACCATGCAGTTCTCATTTCACGGAATAGGCTGGAAAGAAAATTGCGGCTGTCCTTACCTGTCTTCGTATAGAGCCCCAGCAGCGGGCAGTTGGACGCTGCTAAGCGTAACAGAACCAACCGACATTTGTTGACAAAATGAGTTATTAGTATCCGCTGGAAAGAGCGTAAAAAGTAGAATTTTTCACAGTTGGGCCCCCGATTTAAAAATGTGTACTCACGCTGAAAAAGGCTTATCCGTAAACGCTATGTCATAAAGTTTCTACATGGCTCTTGAACTTCGAATCATGTGTTCTAAGAAAAAACAAAAACGATTTTGTTGGTTGGTTCTGTGCGATTAACATCGTCCAATTACGAGTATTAAGCTGTTCGTTTAGCGCATGCTGTAACTATGTAGACTCCTTTCTATTATCGCACGGAGGACAGGATCACTGATAACAGTCACATTTTCCACTAAAATTTTTCCTTCATAGAGAGATTTAAAAGTCAATTTTGAAATGAGTGCAGGAATAAATTTTTTCTAATTCCATTTCTGTGTCCTCCTAGGGATGTTGGAGTCAAAATAAAAAGTATTTTCCAGTAAAAAGGAGAATTCATTATTATTATTTTTATTTGGAACGACCAGAAATGCATACCAGGCCACCGGGAAATTTCTCAGTGGCCAAGCGGGCCATTCCGCTTCTGGGTTCAGTACCCAGAAAGAAAATGAAATTCTGAAAGAAAATCAGTGGTGAGGAGCCTGCGAGCATCGCATATATAGGTACTAAAATGGGTTGTTCTTAATTATTATGCCAGAGAAATTGGTCACTCTAGGCAGTCCCTTTTTGGCATTATTCTTTCAAAGTACTCAACGAGTACAGAGAGTATTCTTTCAAGGTACCTAGCCTACCTACGTACTGTAATACGGGAGTGACTGCAATCATGGGGTTACTTGGCACACGTATGTTTTCATTATACTCCTATTAGGAGCACGAGGGGGGTAGAAAGTGTGGCAACACTGACATAATTCGCTGTAATATAGGATGTTGTGTAACTATGGTATAAAAAAGTGAAACGAGTTGATACCAATCTACACTACATGCAGCTATCGAACACGATCTACACATTCAGTCAACATATAGGAATGTAGATGTTGATGAACTGAGGGGAACGCAAGACACTATTTACTCTCGACAGGGGCAAGGAAAGAGTATTTACAATCTGAGACAAAGGAAATCGCGCACACAACTGAGGAAGGATAGCGAGTAATGCAGTGTATGTAGCAAAAATAGATAATGTAACAATTGCCTTGATGATGTTACATCATAGTGATATCTAAGGTGTTTGTCAAACCTTACATAGACACAGATTTTGGTCAACTGTTAGTCAATAGACCTATCCCTGTCAACTAGCCTAATGTAGGTATCTAATTCCGCTGTTTCCAAGCAGCGTTATTGGGGCTCTGTAAACTCAGTGTAGGTATTCTTAGCCACAGTTTTTATCCTTTCATTCCCCATGCTACCTTGTTTGTCGTTTGCGATGCGTGCCATGATGCATTCGCTTGTTATTGGAAAAAGCAAGGATGAGAATGGCGGATGAGAATGCCCTTACAAAGTTTACAAAACCTTAGCATTATCACATTGTTTGTGCAGAGCTTCAAAAAGCATATAAATATTAGGTACATTACAGAAATTGTTTCAAATTGACCAATCTCCTGGTGACGTCACGCAGTGAGTTACTGTTAGCAAAAATACCCGTCTTTCGGCCAACGAACGTATTGACTCCCATAAGAAAAACACACGTGGCAAAGATCATTATGTTACAACCTGAGAATAAGGAATTTGTTAGAAACCAGAAGTTTATTAGCAAATGCTGAGAATCTTCTGAATTAAAAATATGTACCTTTAATTTTTAACCAATTTCTTATTCTCAGGTAGTAATATAATGATCTTTGCTCCCTCCATCTGTAAAATCAGCGTCAAAAGACACTCTTTTTGAGTCAAAATAGTGTCGGTCCTTGACAATCATGTAGGCTCCGCCCACTTGTATAGCAGAATTAATCGGTCAAAAGTGTGTCAAGAAGTCAAAAATGCGTCGGAGTGCTTTGATTGGTTGAAATATTGTCAACATGTCAAAATACCGTGTCAAAATTCGCAAAGCCGCCGGTCAAAATTGTGTCAATCCTTGGAGATTGGGATATCACTTCATTCTCCTGTTATTGTTACCTATGCAGTACCTATTTACTTTCTTGCTGTCTTCCTTCTTTCGTTCTTATCTTTAGCTTTTATTCTTACATTCAAAGAGAAACTCAGTAAGTTGCTATTTTTATTTGTTAGTTTGTGTAATGTGTATTCTTTATTCTTCCTCGTCCCTAATGAGGTAAAGAATTTCCCTTAAAAACCACCGAAGTCAGTTTTGAAATTTCAGTTTCGTCGCCAGACGGCAATAATTACATATACTTAACTGCTGCTTGTCTGCTGGATGCTTTCATGGAGAGCTGAAGCTCTTTAATTTTCAAAATGCAGTGTTTTTTTTTAGTTTTTTTTATTTATTTATTTAATAAATTTATTGACACAACATATTCATACAGACAACAGATCTCTCCGGTGCTTTTACAATCAGTTTATCGCACTGGTGAGGTCTGATTGAGTTCTTATGTGTATACTATACAATACATCTATTTACCAATCCACTTATACACGAGCTTATAGTACGTATACATTTTACACCCCTCTTTTTTTTTGGCGTTACATTGGACAGAGCGTTACTGAATATCTTTTTTGGTTTTCAATATTTCTTTCAAAAATTTGTTTATTTTGACATAGCTTTCTTTTTCTTGTAGACATTTTCCTAAGATCTCATCTGTAATATTATGTTTCGTTCTGATTTGATTAAAATTTTGACATTCTATAAAAGTGTGATCTGGACTATCTTCATATTTTTTATTACAATCCCTACAACGACTGTTATCTGTTATTTGGTATTTCTGTAGATATGTTGCAAAATTACCATGTCCGGTGAGGTATTGTGTTAGGAAATAGTTAGATTTTAGATTTTTATTTTTTGGTCTCTCTTCTATGTGAGGAATCAGTTTTGCCGTTCTTCTTCATGTCTTCTCTGTGCTATATTGTTCTTGCCATATTTTATTTGTTTCTTGTTTTACTTCCTTTATTTTCTCTTTTAGTTGCTTTTCTGTAAATTTTCTGGTTCTCGCTTCCGCTTCAATTCTTTTTATTCTATTAATTTGTTTTAGTTGTAGGTCTATTGGTGTCACTCCGGCTATTACATATGTGGCAGTATGTGAGACTGTTCTATACACAGATATCACTCCTATTTTTATTTTTTTTTTGGCTTTGATACTTTTTTTTTTTGTACTGTATGACACTGAGAACCACTTTTTGCTTAGCAGCTTGTCGGTGTTTCTCAGGTCATTTACAATAATCATGTGTACTTAGTTTACTTCATTATTACAGTGGATAGACTAGTTCTTCAATTAATATATTTTTCTTTCTTTTTCATGATTTCATTTACATAGTGGATTGTTATTTGTATGCTGTTGCGATTTTCAAACCAGTTTTTGCTTATATTTTCAATTTTGTGCTTATTTCTAATTTCTTTGAAAGCGGGACATGTCAAGAAGGTGTGATCTGGGGTGTCTGTTAGTTTTTTTTTTTTGCAATTTATGCAGGTGTCATCTTCTATGATTTTGAATTTTTTTAAATATACGCCAAAGTTTCCGTGACCTGTTAGGAATTGTGTGAGGTAGAAGTTAGGTTTTAGTTCTTTATTTTTAAGTCTTTCTTCAATGTTTGGTATCAGTTCATAAGTTCTTCTTCCTTTTTCGGAGGTGTTATATTCTTCTTGCCAGAGATTGATGTATTTAGCTTTAGTTTCATTTATTCTCTCTTTTTTTTGGGTTGGAGTGAGTTGGGATGTTTTTATTGTTTTGATTTCGTTACTTCTCAGTATTTGTAGATCAGTTGGTAATATTCCTGCAATTACGTTTGTGGCTGTGTAAGAGACTGTTCTGTATGCGGCTATAGTTATTGACCTGGTAATTGGTGGAATTGGATTGTATATAAAGATCCCTGTAAATTGATAGGTATTGGAATTTTGACAAAATGACAAAACAAAATAACAAAATAATTTTGTCCTGACATAACAAACCATGAAAAAACAAAATAACAGAACTCTGAACATGACCACACTCGTGACATAACGAAAAAAATGAAATGCTTGTATGACAAAATGATAGAAAATCGTTTTCTTTAACAACACTGGTGAAAACTGAAGAAAACTGTAGGTACCAAATGCGCAATCAGTTACCCTCTAGTTACCCGCTGAAAAGTTATACCCGTTTGTTACCCTCGAATTACAAGCAGATTATCCTTGTTCCTCTTTAGTTACTCTTGTTCCCCGTTAGTTACCCGGGTAACTGTCGGGATACTACGCAGTTAGTTACCCTACTGTAGTTACCCGCGGCGGAAAAGTTACCAATTTGTTACTCTCGGTTACTGTCAGATTACCCTTGAGTAGTATATAAAAAGTGTGATATAGACACACATTTTTTTTTCGATCGAAAAAAAAAAGTGTGTCTATACCTATCACACATTTTATATACTACTCCCTTGTTCCCCTTTAGTTACCCGGGTAACTTGTGGGATTTTGCGCATCGGGTATGTGTTTGGTATCATTGTGTGCGGAGAAGTTGATCATGTTCATGATTGAAAGTAAACTATTGTGTAGATATTAATCAGCGGAGTAACGTAGCAATTTATTGGTGAAGAACTAAAAAGAATTGCGGAGAGGGTGAATTTGCACAGAATTATTTATTTGTTCTTCAAGTGGGTGAGTGATCAATTTTGATATTTTGTCTTAGTGAATGACCAAGTACAAATCGGATGTTTATGCTCGTCAGAGATGCCGACGATATATTAGTCAGTTTCGACGCAGCATTAGCTGCGTGCATGTGACTCATCGTATTGTACTTAGTCAGAATTCGATTTGTTATTCTTAGAAGAAATGATTCTGATGGCATAACAATGCATTATCAAGATGAAGCCGAAGATTTACAATGTATTATCGACATTTGATTTTGAGCAATTCGTTATCGGTTTTTTTAATGATGGTATGCTGCATCGGACTGTACAATACGGTTGAGTCACATTTGCATGCTCGGACTCATTCGCGTATTAAGGTATCGTACATTATTTGTATTTTTCTTACGATTTTGGGATTAAAGGAAGCGTACAGTCCTAACGATTAGCATTCGTTGGTTTTTGACATGGATGTGCTCTTATTGCTGGTCATCAACCAAAATTGTGTGCTTCATGTTTCGACCAACGCGGGTATCACAGATACCAACATGAAGAAATGTCACGATCACTAACACTTGAAAATATCACTTTAAATGATATCATTATGGTAATTGTTGCTTCATGCTATTCGGTGTCGTTCTCGGTTGTATGTGGGAATTCGTTCCTTTCGGAATATTTACCGTTTCTGTTGTGCGTCGAATGAATATGTGGAATGTGTTCGGTAGCCATGAGACGTATGTCCATACGGATGTATACTGTGTAGATACTTTCTTTTTCTACATAAGTACATCTATATACATATAGTGTATCGATTTTGGGTTACTCAGTATTTTTGAAAGACAACACTATAGGTACATTTACAACTTTTTCCCTCTTTCATTCAGAAACATGTGTAATGTCACTCCATCGCGGTACCATTTGGCACACTTATTTTATGATTCTGTGGAAAAATTTGTGGCGTAAGCGGTGTCACAGTCTTTTGAGGAATACATATTTGCCAAGTCCCATTAAAATTATCTGAAAAATATTTCGGTTCTCCAACACGAAAGAGTAAGCTAAGTTACCCCGTATTACAGTACCCTAAATGTATTCATTGTACCGTGACATTTTGTGTTTGTTTTTGCTCTGTAGATGGTGAGATATGATTGCAGCCGCCCGAGAGTTGTCTTCTATCCAGCTGAGCAACAGCACTCAATCGAGAACGTGTCGGGTGTCGGAGACTGGTGGGATATCGAACAATATCTAATACGTAATATGTGTTCTGTATTATGCTCCTGGCTAAGCTTACGCTTCGTTAAGCGTCGAGTTTCGCCCGCGAGACATTCGTTCAGCTTTCGCGCCCGGTTTCAGGGTGGCGTCCAATTCCGCCGAGCACCGTTGGCGCAAAAATTGTTGCGAATCGGAGCACGCTACGATCCTGTAGTTCGTTTATCCGGTGTATGTATAGAGCTATGTAGCTAACGCTAATTTCTGATTTAATTATAGCTTGGCCTCTGGGTACATCGTAGCGATGCTACGCGGCCTGACGGAACCGGAGTGCGTATCAGTTGGCATGAGCGTGGCGTTGCAGTCGCTCGGCGCAGAACAAACGGTGCCTAGCACCTTAGGTTACCCGTGGCGGCGGCCACAGCAACAGCAGCCTTCGAATGAAATGTCAAAATTCATCGAACTGCCGGTAACAGGTGATGAGAAATTATCCTAATTCATTCGAACGCTGAGGGACGACAACTTCGCCAATTTTTATTTCGAATTCCCATCAGAGTAATCTATAGTTGAGCTGGAAAGGGCGGCGTATGACGGTTAATATCTCACTCGTCGATGGTAAAGATCCGTCAAATTTGATGACTGGATCAGTCTGTGGGCAGAACGTTCATTTGACGGCAGTTTTGTTGATGACATAGACGATATTTCTGCGTCGCGAGATCCAATTTTGTTGTAGTTGGGGGCGGGTCATTCACGCGGTCGTGGAAATTTCAAAAGGTTTTTTGTCGTAATGTATACACAAGTTTTATTCTGTTCGATGAGAAGGTAAACTCGCGGAAATTTCAGTTCGATCGGATAACGGATGTCGTCTGTAACTCGTCTAATCCGAAATCCGAACAGAGCAGAGTAAGTAACTTTGGGATCAGATAGCCGGGGGAATACACACACGATTGGCTGAGAAATATTTCAATGATTTTAGCTATCACTAGAGACCATGTTATTCTCTCCACCTCCCTGGGACACAGGTGCCCCTTTCTCAATTTTGGCATGTAAATCAGCTTTATTGGGTTACATTTTCTGTTACACGTCATCTAACTGGTGGCACATCGCGTCGTTAGTGGTGTGGATCTCCCCTTCCAGTGTCATTCCCGTTCCTCGAATTTCGCTCATTCTTTGGGCATAAGCCTACCCTCTTTCACTCCATCTCTTTTTCTTCAAGGTGTACCTCCTCCAGGTGGGCCCCAGCTTTTTTCTGACTTCATCCCTCCAGCGGGTATTTGATCGGCTCTTATTACGTTTTTGCCCGCATGGAGTCTACAGGGACGAAACTAAGGGACATGGAAGGGAGCTTGCCCCCAAGCTTCCGCCGGAGTTGGAAAATTTTAGTACATGGATCAAAAGTTTAAAAAATCTAACAAGTCAAAAGAGATTTCGAGTTTTTTACTTAGCCAGTAAAAGAAAAATTTTATACCTGGAAATTTTGAGTTGAGTCAGTTGGTGGAAATTCAGCAATTTTACCCTCCCCTCCCCCAAAAAAACACCAAAATACGAACAAACGACAACAACAAAACAAAAAACTCGTTGCTATGTCCCTGTGAGTCTACTCAAAACCCTACCGCCTTGTACCCTTTGATATGCCCAAACGGGTAGAAGGTACGTCTTTGTTTTTTCTAATGAAATTTTCTCCCAATTTCCCTACCCGGATAAGCCAATAATATCCCACTGTTTAATTTTATCAAATTTTTTTTCAAATTTATACACACTCTCATTACTAGCGAGTCCCCTACAATTGAAGAGCCCACTTCCAAAGTGACCTAAATGCAAAATTATGATTTTATGAGTTTTTGTTTTCAACACGCTGTCTTGCCGCGCTAGAGGCATACTTTTCAAAAACACAAACGACAAATTTTTCTAGAAGGTTCCTCCTTAAAGAAATCCGTTACCTACTTTACTGTTTTGCTTATAAAGTATTTTGCTTCTTCTTCTCAAAACTAAAATTTTGCAGTTAGGTCACTTTGGAAGTGGGCTCCTCAGTTGAAGAAGCCAAAGTGTAATTTTCCTCTTCTTTTGAAATGGAGGTGTTCACTGCGGGAGGAAGAGGTATGTGTGCCTTATTTTCAGAAGATTGGTTTTTTGTTACATTCCTCCAACCCCAACCTACGACATTTTTGTTTTAAATATTTAGGCTCTCTGACCTCAGTTCCCAGTTTTGATCTTTTAGCGCTTAGGCTTTGTGATCCTTTTTTTTTGTCAATCGGGTACAAACGCTGCAAGTTGCGCTTTTTCTGTTAAAAAAATGTAGGGATACATTCACAAGGTGTCTACAGGTTTGGAAAATTTGGAAAAAGTCAGGAATTTGGAAAGTAGGGCAGGAAGTTTGTAAATAGTCAGGAAATTCAACAATATTTTTAAGAAGTTTGGAATTTTTCATCTCATTGGTAAAGTTTTATCGAATGAATGACTTGAAAAAAATTATAATTCATAACTTAGTTCATTGCTTTATTTGTTTATATGTATATGTTACGGTCAAAGTAGATAACTGCGATATTTTACATAATGCCCACCTTTTTTAGATATTCTGTATAATGCCCGAGGCCTAACGGTCATTGTGATGAATCAGTGCAAGTTATTTAATGCAGAATCAGGTTCCATACAAGAAAATATGTTTTTACATAAAATTGGCAGCCCTAGTGATGGGGAACAGTGTAACAGTATTTCTCTCTTCCATATGTCTGTGTATAACGGTAGGTATTTCTTTCTTCCATACGTCTGTGTACTGCCGTGTACGAAATGTTTACATTTTGATATGCCCGGTATCCGCTAATTTTGATAAAACTGTAGTTTATACGTTGTACCGAAAGGTTTTTGGATCCATTATTCAGAAAATTCTGGATTTTCCCAAGCTAAATGATTACCCTATCAACTTTTTGGCAGTGTTACACTGTGCCCATCAGGTAGGCCTACTAGGGTACGGTGTAACAAAAAAGTACATAGATAAAATAATTTCTAGATTCTTCAGGTTTTAATATTTTCAGGCGGTAATAACACCAAAATGTAGCCAAAAGCTGTATCTCTCAGGTGGGGTGTTGAAGTCTGAATCCAAAATTAATGTGTAGTCCAAAGATCAAAATTGACGAAAAGTTTTACACTGTTCCCCAGTCTCCCTACGTGAGGTTAAGAAAGCCAAAGAGAATTTGCAAAATGCAACCTGTAAAAAAGAGCCTGCACATTATTCATTAGTGAAGAATAACGACGTCGTGAACATTACTGGACAGGAAAGTAGACTTACTTACTTGATTTTTTGTTTTAGTTTTGTACATCAGTGTTTTCTGATTTTAATTTCATTCAATTTTTACGTGTACATTGATCAGTTTTTACTGGACGTTCTATAAAATGACTGGTCATTGTGTAGATTGACAAAGGCATTCTACGCAATGTCAATTTCTCCTAGACATTATATAGAATGGCCAGGCAATATGTAAAATGACCAATTATTTACTTTGACTGTAACAGATATCTGTGAACACCTTCCTAATGCTTTCACCCAAAAATCAACTTCAAATTTCAGTTCATTTTAACCATAGCGTCTAGTAGTATAAACTTAAATATATACTGTCTATACTGTAAAGGTTTAAAGAAGAGAAAAAGAAAGTTTAGAAAAAGTCAGGAATTTTTATTTTTCCATTCTTGTAGATACCATGATTCAACTAGCATCTGGACTCCATCTACCCTGTCGTCAACAACGTAACGAGAAATGTAATCTGAACAAATACTTATTTAGTCCAGTTTTTATTATTAGGTATATTATTATGTATATATATTGTCAGTCTTATGTACTTCAGCGTTTATATTTATAGTTCAGGTATTATTCACATTCACTAGTTATTGGGGATAATGATGCACTGTTGTTGGTCAAGTATAAAATTTGATTTTTTAAAATTAACATTAATTAAGTGTTTTAAACAAAAACTATTAATCTTGGAGCATCTGTACTATTGTCATAGTAACATGAGTGGTGTGGTGGAACGTGTGGCAATGCACGCATGTCAAAGTAACTTGTGAGATACAGCATCCCCGGCCCCGGAAACTACCCTTTTGAGTATTGCATCAGTGGCTGAAGGGACACTTTGAGGCTGTTTACTCCAAGTACCTACACTCTGTCCTCAAATGCGACGCGTTGACTTATTCTAAAATCAAACATTTAGGTTTTAGAAAAACATTGGATTGTTCATTAGACCCAGAACAAAGGTGGCTGGGCTTCATTCATGATTGCTGATCTCAATCTCTTATGACTTTCTATGCTCAGGGGCTTAGTCATAATATCTAGGTAAGGTGTAACTTCGTAGTAATCCACTGAATTTTAATGCGACCCTCTTTAACACACTCATGGATATAATATTCCTCAACTTTTGTCATATGTGATGTAACTTATTTTGACCACTTGTGGTAGCACAGCATTCTGTTGCCATGTTATCACAGTATAACTTTATCTGAAACAGGCTCTCATTTGGAATTCTTCAGAGAGCAAGGTCTAGTGCAATTACTCCTTGACAAAAGCATTAGACATTGCAACATACTCAGCTTGATAAGTAGATAGAGCTATATAGGTTTGTTTACTAGTACATCAGGCAACTGTTGTATCGCTAAATAACTGAATAATATACCCACAAGTTGATACAGACCCTTTACAGTCGGCAAAACTGGCATTGGAGTAAGCTATAACCGTTATAAGTTTTGATTCATAATATAAACCCAGGTTTTGAGTTCCATTTAAGTACGTGAAAACCCTCTTAACTCTATTCCAATCATCGTTTGTCAGGTTGAATTGATGTCTACTAAGAATACTAATAGCAAACAAGATGGTAAGTCATGTAGCACCAGAAAGATAAAGTAGGTTACCCACTGCCTCCCTGTACGGGACATTAATTCTATTATCGAGTTTCACGAGTGTTTGCCAGTCAGTGTAGAAATATCTGAACTACTTTTAATGAGCGCTCAAGTAATTAACCCGGGTGTGACTTATAACCTTTTCGCAGTAGTGGATTTAGCGTGCTGATTTAAGCTGGGCACATCACCTGTTGAGTGATCAATAATAGATTGCAGAATTGACACCAACTTCGGAGACGCAAACAGCAATTATAACACTTAGGTACTTCAGAATCATCTAATTGATTGTAACGAGAACAACCATTGGTAACCGCAACCGTACCGTCGGACTGATACAAACGCGAGTAACTACAACTTAAAGAGCGCACCTTAAGTGGACGCTGTTGAGCATAAGAGAACCAATCAGCAAAATCTCCTTTTGAGAACACGTGATTCGAAGTTCAAGAGCCATGTATAGAAACTATATGAGAATATGACATAGCGTTTACTGATAAGCTTTTTTCAACGTGAAGTAAGTACACATTTTTGAATCGGGGGCCAATTTTGTGAAAAATTCTAATTTACGCTCTTTCCAACGATACTAATATCTCATTTTGTATACAAATGTTGGTTGGTACCCTTACGCTTAACAGCGTCCAAGTAGAGTAACATGCCGTACTACAGCAAGGCTGCCAACTCAGCATTATCATTGCTTATATTTATTTTATTATTAATTATTAGCGCCCCCCTCCCAAGGGTAGGCTACCCCTGGAGAAATGAATGACGTCATAAGGACCTGAGATCTCAGAGTCCAAGGTAGCTGGTCTGCCCTGTTCATGAAGACTTGTCATTATATGTTTTTTTATGTCTTATTATGTCAGTATTGTCATTATATGTCTTATTATGTCGGTTATGTCTTAAAACTTGGAGATCTTTTATGTTAGAACAGATTATGTCCTTGAAAGTAGCTGATCTGCCCCTGCCATTTTTCCAATTTTTGGTAGGCAACCCGCAGTGAGTTCTTCTCCAGGAGGGGAGGGAGGGAGATAGAGAGATGTCTTTTTTTATGTCTTATTATGTCAGTTATGTCTTAAAACTTGAAAGTAGCTGATCTGCCCCTGCAATTTTTCGGATTTTTAGATAGGCAACCCGCAGTGCGTTTTTTTCCCCCGGAGGCGGTGGCGGCGGCGGCGGTGGCGGATTTTACTTTTTTAGTATACTAGGGGGCTTCGCCCCCGGGCCGCTTCGCGGCCCAACCCCCCCGCCGTCACTCGCTTCGCTCGAGCCGGCCTTACTCGGCGCTTCGCGCCTCGTCCAACCGCCACAGTCCTCAGTGTGTGGTCTGAAACTTTTGTTCCTGAGTTGAGATTTGCTTTATGCTTCTTTTGCTCCCTCTTCTATCAGCAGTCCTCAATCTTCCATCATGAACCCTCTTCCATCCTTTCTTCATTACGATCCTCCTCCTCCTCCACGACCCCGTCGTTGACCATGGTTGCTCTCCGCTTCCACGGTCACACCTCAACAGTCGCAACCTTCCTCAGCCACAAACTCCTCCCCCACAGTGGCCATAGTCCTTCACCTAGTCTCCCCCGATCACCCTCTTCCACCACGAGTGCTCTCCATTAGGACCACGTCCTTCGACCACCCCACACCACTGTGGCCTTCATTTTAGTTCACGTACCACACCCCCCACCAAGACCTCTTCACCCATCACTACGACCTCCCCAATGGCGGCCTTAGTCCCTCTCTACAGCCTTCCCCTTCTGCGACTCCATCGCCCTAAGTCCTCCTCGCTCAACCACCACGAAGATCCCCTGGTCCTCCAACCAGGAGCTCCCACCACCATGACAAACCCTCTTCCACGAGAACCCTTCCCTTCAAGACCACCTGCCCGGGACCAGAACCTTCCGCACCAGGGCCTTCATTCGCCTTCCCGGCCGCCTCTCTCACCAAGGACTTCCTCCTCCATCAGGACCTCTTACACACCATCCCCCCGAGACCTTCATCTTCCTCTACAGTCCCCGCCACCGCCGTGGTTTTCCTTCCTTTCAGGAGCTCCCTCTTCCACCATGAGTACCTCTTACACCCCCGGGCCTTTAACTACCAAAATTTTACTGCCCCTCTAGGATCCTCACACACCACTACCTCCTCCTTCCTCAATGGCCACCCTCTCCAACCAAGGATTTCCTCCGCCACAAGGACCTCTAACTCACCACTACCCTCTGGGCTTCATCTCCCATCAGAGCCCCTGTCCTCACTATGGCCCTTCAACCCCCTTGAAGATCCCTGACCATCTACCCAGGAGCTCTCACAACCATGACCACCCCTCCCCCGAGCGCCCTTCTCCCTGAAGACCGCACCCCGTCGCCAGCCCCTCCCGCACCACGGCCATTTCTCTCCAAGGTCCCCTCTCTCACCAAGGACTTTCTCCTCCACCAGGTTCTCTTACTCCCGCCCCACCCAGGGCCTTCATCTTCGTCCACAACCCACGCTCCCATAGGGGCTCTTCTCCCCCTTTAGGAGCTTCCTCCACAACCATGAACCCCCTCCTGAGGGTAGGCTACCGCTGGAAAATTCAGTAATTAAGGGGCCGAGTAGGCAACCTGCCGCGACTTGTTATCTTGAAGATTATGTGTAATTATGTCATTTTATGTCTTTTATGTCTTATTATGTCGGTTATGTCTTAAAACTTGGAGATCTTTTATATTAGAACAGATTATGTCCTTGAAAGTAGCTGATCTGCCCCTGCAATTTTTCGGATTTTTAGATAGGCAACCCGCAGTGCGTTTTTTCCCGCGGAGGCGGTGGCGGCGGCGGCGGTGGCGGATTTTACTTTTTTACTTTTTTAGTATATAGAGAGATAGATATATATATATATATATATATTTTTTTTTTTTCAGGAACAATTAACGTTTGATGTCAGATCACCGACGAACTCGTGCTTTCTCAAATTTTGTTAGGGGACATGTACACTTTGGCTCTCACTCGGCCCCCGGAGGTTCGGCATTACAAGCTGACGCAACGCCTCCAGCATCCGCTCTTCTTTTTCTGCCGTTGTATGGAGATGCGGTTTCCAACACAGCTCATTGACCATCATCATCCCTAGGTACACCATCCGGGTACTGTAGAGGTACCTACTCGTACATTCATAGATGACAGCCATGCGAGTAATTGTGATTTCATTCATAAATTACAGACCATCGAACTGTTAACGGCAACAATTAAAAGGTATAATAAAAGCCAATAGTTACTCAATTTCTTGTGGCAAATTCAAATTTAACCTCCAAATTGAGCTAGTTTCATTTATTGATCTATTTTCGCGCACTTCTTGAGCGTATCTCAGGATTGGAGGGTCGCTGTTAAATACCTACAATGAATTTGAACCAGTGAACAAAAAATGAGCAGACATGTTACTCAATTTTCTTGATCATATAATTTCTTCATACTATTTACCAGAGCTTTTGTTTTGGACGAAATTTTTTTTGGAACGTTACGGAATCAGGGCCAGGCCGAATTGATTCAAATATGTGGTATCAATTCAAATGCGACCTCGAGAATATTTTAAGTTTTGAAAATTTGAAGTTATCATCTTCCTACTATGTTTTGAGGGAGGCAAATTTAAAAAAATTCTGTGAGAATTGAACTATAGTTTCTTTTTTTCTTTTTGTACAAATTTTAATTCATTTTTGAGCAGATCTTGACAAGACATAGTCACTGCCATATTTGGATCTTCTGTTACCTCTTTACATAATTAATTTTTCAATCTTGCCAATCCTTTCCAGGACTGTTGCAAAGTAATATTCATTTGCTAAAAACATTATTTCGGTCATTTTGTTTCGGCATGATGTTTTTGTTATCTCTACACCAAAGATTCTTTCATATTTTCATTTTTTTTTTCTTTTGTCCGGCATTTTGTTCTACCTAATAAACTAAAATGCACGCCGTTTTCCGTTTTGATTTTTAGCTAACAAATATTACTATTATAAGTACATGCGCCTTGAAAATCTAGAAATGTAACCTATTGAACGCTTGTGATATTAGAATCGCAGTTTGCAACATTAAAAGCGCATTTTTGAAACTAATAGTCTGAAATTTCATGACACTACATTGTCGGGAATACGCATCATCGGCATAATATCAAATTCGGATGTCTAAACGTTCTCGCGGTGTTCTTGAAAGTATTGAAAATAAATGTTTCATTTAATTGTGTTTTATTTTGACTATGACCAAAATTTACACGTTTTTTTTTTTTTTTTTTTTTTTTTTTTTTGTCTGACCGTACGAGCACATGACCCTAGTATTCTGGAAATGCTACTGAAGACTTGTAATATTAGAATTGCGGTTCCCAATGTCGAAGGCGTATTTTTGAAACCAGTATCAGAAATTTTGCGGCACTGAAATGTCAGTTAAATTGCGTACGTCAGTAAATGCAACTTCTCATATTAAAACTGGTTTTGGAGAGAATAGAATTACGATTGACACAATAGTTCTCCCTACAATTATAATAGGGATTTGAGAGTTAGCATCTAGATAATTGCAGTCCTAATGATGGAGATGTCCTAGTGACTGAGTACAGCGTTGATTCTTAACCCATCCAGCCAGCCAGCCCCGTAGAGTGAAAAAGACGGCCCGGGGGGAATTTCCATTGGCCTCCCTCCTTCCGATTCATTTTGTTATTTTGTCAAATGCGAAAAAATTATACGCTACGAGATCAGAGGTTTCTTTCATTGTGCAAGGAGTGATTGCTGATTTGACATACAGTATGATGTAGCCGTAAGCGTTGAAATTCAGGCCTTTTACAAATATCGGAACACTCTGAAATTTGGGTCCAATACCCTGGCCCCCCAAATTTGATTTTGGACCCGATTTTGGGGTAGGGGAAATATACCCGAACTGTACCCAAATGTACCGCTAATATTACAAAATGTACCTCCTCCTCTTGCAAAGGGGGAACAAAAGTACTTTGGTGGGGCCAGGGTAACGGAAACCCCCCCCCTCATTTGTCTGATTTTGTCAAGTTTGGTTCGAATGAAATGTTCCCGAAATGTACCAAAATGTACATTCAATTATCTGAAATGTACCCCCTTTATAGCTGCAGGGGGGAAGGTTTAAATTTGGTGGGGCTGAAGTAATGTTCTGCACAAATTCGGTGAAATTAGAACAAATAGGGGGGCTAATGTTAGCACAGCCCCACCATATTTAATCCTCCCCCTACGGCGATAAAGAGGGTACATTTCAGATAGTTGGTGGTACATTTGGGGTACATTTAATTCTGCACAAAGTCGGTGAAATTAGAACAAATGAGGGGGCTAACATTACCACGGCCCCACCGAATTTAATCCTCCCCCCGCGGCTATAAAGAGGGTACATTTCAGATAATTGGTGGTACATTTTGGTACATTTTGGGTACATTTCATGCAAACCAAATTTGACAAAATCAGACAAATGAGGGGGGGGGTTTCCGTTACCCTGGCCCCAACAAAGTACTTTTGTTCCCCTTTCACATGAGGAGGAGGTACATTTTGTAATATTAGCGGTACATTTGGGTATTTCGGCAATTTCGCCAACTTTTTAAAAATGTAGTGACGCCTTAAACTCGTTGGATCTATAATACAATTCGCACCAATATGCGTTTGCGAGATTGCGAATTTCCTGGGGCGATAGAAGGTTCAATGGGTGGGAATTATGTGCGATGTGTGGCATATGCAACGTGTCGAAGGCGCACTCGAAAATGTCAAAATGGGTCAAAAATTGACTGTAGCTCAATTTTGACAACGGATTCAAATTCGTTTCAAAAATCTGAGTAATCAGCGCCAGCGCCGACGCCGAAGCTCTCCGCAAATTTTTTCGGCCCACAGAAGACATGATGTATAATTTGGAGAAATTTTCAAAATTTTCAAAATCAAAAATTTTGAATTAAAGACTGTTTTGTATTCAGTTTGTCACGCTACGTCTGAATGTGGAGTTCAAATTTGGCGGCGACGCACCGTTGCCGAGAAACACAAAATTCAAAACTTTTTGTGTTAGCCCCTTTGACACATTGCATATGCCACACATCGCACATAATTGCAACCCACTGAACCTTCTATTTTTCGGGGGCGAACCGACAATTCGCTAATTTCTCTGGAGCGAACTAATAAAGTGCGAAAATCTGTAGATTGGAGGCAGCTACAGCGAAACGGGTTGACACTTTCAAAAGAGGAGATCATTTCGCTCACCAAATTTCAAACCGTTTTCCTCTAGCCATCCCCAGACTGGAGATTTTCGCGTTTTATTAGTTCCCTCCAGAGAAATTCGCCATTTCGAAAACGTCAATTGGTGTATGTTGAGTTGCATATTTGACTTGGTGAACGCATGTCCAGAAAATTCGCCGTTTTCGAAATGTTTTATTAGTTCCCCCCAGAGAAAAAAGCGATTTCGAAAACGTCAATTGGTGTATGTTGGCTTGCATATTCGACATGCCGAAGGCGTGAATGAAGAATCCGAAAAAGTGGAGGCGCCTTCAACGAGTTGAATATGCTCTTTCTCATATGCCAATTGACGTTTCCGAAATCGCTAATTTCAATGGGGGAACTAATAAAGTGCAAAAATCTGTGGATTGGAGGCAGCTACAGCGAAACGGGTTGACACTTTCGAAAGAGGAGATCATTTCGCTCACCAAATTTCAAACCGTTTTCCTCTGGCTTTCCCCAGTCCAGAGATTTTCGCGATTTCGAAAACATGAATTGGTGTATGTTGAGTTGCATATTCGACGTGCTGAAGGCATTACCAGAATATTCGCCGTTTCCAAAAAACACTAAATTCTCTGGGGCGAACTAATGCAAAATTCTTTGGATAGGTGGCAGCTACAGCAAAACGGGTTGACCCTTTCGAAAGAGGAGATCAATTGGCTCTCAAAATTTCAAACCGTTTTCCACTAGCTATCCCCAGTCCGGAGATTTTCGCGTTTTATTAGTTCCCCCCAGAGAAATTCAAGATTTCGAAAACGTCAATTGGTGTATGTTGAGTTGCATATTCAACGTGCTGAAGGCATTACAAGAATATTAGAAAATTTGAAATACAATTATGTCGCCTTCGAAGAATTGAATATGCTATTTGTCATACGCCAATTGACGTTTTCAAAATCGCTAATTTCTCTGGGGCGAACTAATAAAATGCAAAAATCTTTGGATTGGTGGCAGCTACAGCAAAACGGGTTGACAATTTCGAAAGAGGAGATCAATATGCTCTCAAAATTTCAAACCGTTTTCCTCTAGCTATCCCCAGTCCAGAGATTTTCGCGATTTCGAAAACATCAATTGGTGTATGTTGAGTTGCATATTCGACGTGCTGAAGGCATTACCAGAACATTCGCCGTTTTCGAGATCTTCAATTTCCTGGGGCGAACTAATAAAATGCAAAAATCTTTTGATTGGAGGCTGCTACAGGATAACGGGTTGACACTTTCGAAAGAGGAGATCAATCTGCTCTCAAAATTTCAAACCGTTTTCCTCTAGCTATCCCCAGTCCGGAGATTTGCGCGATTTCGAAAACGTCAATTGGTGTATGTTGAGTTGCATATTCAACGTGCTGAAGGCATTACCAGAATATTAAAGCGTCCCTCCGACCACTGATGCGATACTTGAAATGGTAGTTTCCGGAGCTGGGGTGCGGTGTCATAGGAGCCACTTTGGCATGCGTGCAACGTGCATCGCCATACGTCCCACCACACCAAGTACTTACGAAATCAGCAGACGAAAATCGGATTCACTTGAATTACTCACTTAAGACAGAAGTCTCGTTATCCCTCCATACTCTATCCTAGTTCGCACCCCGTCGACTTGCATTAATACTTTTCCCCCTGTGTATAATTCACCAACATTTATGAAGAAAGGAAATCGATATCTTCTTGTAATCGACTTCAATTCAGAAAATACGAGTAGATAATTATGATTTTTTTTTCCAGGAACAATTAAACACACGTACATTTGATATAAAATTTGAACACCGAGGTAAGCTACAGACAAAGATAGAATATAAAAATATTAAAACAATAAAAGTGGTAGGGTAATCACGAGCATCAAATTTGTATAATTACACACAAAATTTGAATTCGAAGATTTGTAACTGACATGTATCAAACTCATAAAAGTAGATAGGTAGTTAAATTGGCACATCCTCTCAAAGTATACCTATAGGTAGCTATTACGATTTCATCAAAACACGTATAAGTATTAATTGAATATTATTTAATCTGTGACTAAACTTTTGACCTCGAAAATTACATTTCTAGAAATATGTATGTGCTTTAATAAATAAATAAAATCATCACTTTGAAAAGATGTACCTATATAACTAAGTATATCCTACTTTTACAAGTTTGATCCTCGTTAATTACAAATTATTAAGTAACTATTTTTCATATGACTACAAGGAACAGCTATGTTCATGAAATTACAGATCTTTGATCAACATGGCCTTCCAATAATCAGAAGGCATTTGAATGAAATGCTCTAAGAGCGAGAAGTTCTTTTTTTCTATTTCGTAAGTGCTACCGTTCTCATAATTTTCGACGAGCAGCGGGGTGAATACCTTCGACAGTGACTTTGGTGACATTCTACAGGTCGGTGATGCCGCAACATTTTGTAAATGCAAAATTATAAATATGAGAGTATCTCTAGTCGGCACCGGTAAGCTTATAAACATGTTATACACATCACGAAATGCATTTCCAGCAGTCGAATGACGACTAGAGAAACATTGTACCATGTTTTTGAACACTTTTTGCGGAATTAAAGCCAGCTTAAGCGAAGCGAAAAAGTCTTTCAACAAGGCGCAAATTATATTGACTTTCAATTTAGTCAGATTTGGAACACCTTCGTTTTTCTCGCTGAATTCTTTCACTTCTCGCAGCGTTCGTCCGTAAACTGGCATTCGATACAAACCAACTTGGTCGAGCCCTCGATCCTCGATCTGATTTATGCAGTGAATGACTAAAGCTGGAATTTGTGGTTTGAACGAGGGGCAACAGTAGTCGCCGACATCAAATCTTTCATTTTTAAACGTGTTTGTAGGTATACATGGTACAGCTAATTCTTGATGACACAACGAATGAACGTTTGCGCGACAGTCTAAGCAGGTGTATCCCTTTTTTCCGCACCCTATTCTCAAATGACAGACATTGCACCGGTCGCCGACAACGAAGTATCGACTCTTCAAATCATGCTGTCGACTTCTTATTTTATCAAAGATCATATGAAACAGTTGAACGCTACTTCTATCCGAATCAGTGGAGCTTGATACTTGATCGGCAGAAGGGTTTAATAAGCTCAAATCATTCATCGTGGAAGCCAAGTGATGCTGATGAGCGAGTTGTGAGCCACCAGTTACAGTGACTGGCATTAGCGACGATTTCCTAGAGAAAAATCTCTGGTTCTTCCCCTGAGAGTCGGGATGAGAATACTGATCATCAGACGAGTTCGATTCCGACTGTATGAATGAAGATAAGTTAGAATCTGTTATGTCGACATCTGACTGCGACGACGACTCATATTTTACTGCCGTCTTAGCTGATATTTCTCTCTTCGTGTTCTCAGGCAACGTATCCAAAACAGAGTCAAGATCTTCTTTCGCCGCTTGTTGGGCTCTCCACGCGACCTTTCTCCTCATTCGTTCAACCCGTACGGAGGTTTCAGCTTCCCTCACTTGTTCGGCGCGAATTTGTTTCGTCCGCGTACAGGCAGTGAGTTCTTTTTCAACGCATTCTATTTCCGACCTGATATCCTTCTGTTTTTGGTCGAGCGATTCTTTGGCTTGTAAACCGACAAGCAGCAAGCGTTGGAGGTTTGCATCTTGAGTACTAGTTTGATGCAGCACATTAGCAAAACTGTCGAATTCGGAAACTACTGATAGATTTTCCATAATGGTGGCCTGAAATCAAATTACGCCAGATTTAATGACGGCAACGGAAATACGATGAGCACACTCGTTTTGTTTCAGAACATTGCAAAGTAAAACCCTAACATGGTGGTGGATCTAGGATTTCAATTTTGGGTAGAGTGCTGGTTGGCCGAATCGGGTTCGAGCTCACGTAGCAACTCGCTGCATTTCCATTTCGACCTAGACCGATTTTTCGGCAAGATGAGAAGAGGGCTAAGACAGCCCTAACAGCCTCCCCGACGTCTCTGAATTAATGCTCGAAAGGGCGGATTCCAGGCCTCGGGTTGAGAATAAATTAGGGAAAAAAAAGAAGGGAGGGTGGATTGAGAACATAATAGTTTGTGCAATAAAAAACAGAAGCTTTTGCAGGCCCGCAGATGTCAACCATTTTTTAATTTGTTGTTTTGTAACAGGTTTTAGAGCATGTAAAAAACCAATATTTAAAAAAAACTTTGTACCTACATTTTCTCCTGGAAACCTGAAAAGCATAGTTGTTCTGAATGATTCCCCCTCCCCCGTTTATTTAATGCAGTAACTGGACGTATCACAAGAAAATATTATATGTGCAATACACATGTTTAACCCTTTGACTATATTATACCTGATGGACTAGGCAAACGCCGTAAACGCTGCGTTACGAATGTGAAACTGCATTCCCCTACTTTCCTTCTCCATAAGGTACCCATCGCTGGGCATCTGTTTTTGTGATAACGGTTTTTCTCTCGGTTAGAAACTGCCATTGCGTAAAACAACTTCGTTACTCATTAATTACAAATATTTATCTTTTCATACGTTCAAGAAAACTTCGAAAAATGTTGCTGCAAATCGAACTGAGGTAATAAGAGGTGCCCAGCGATACCTTATGGAGAAGTAAAGTAGGGGAATGTAGTTTCACGTTGTCATCACTATACCCCTCGTCCATCAGGAATATAGGTAGTCAAAGGTTTAACCTTTTTGGGAAAATGGAAAACTAAAGACAGTTAATCATAACATTAATTCTAAAATCTAAACATTACTCCAGAAATACATAGGTACCTACCTAGGTATACAACAAGGAGGCTTCGCGGCGGTGTAGCCCAACTCCAACCATGTGCGAAGCAGAAGCGAGTGACTACTCAACGCTATGCGTAATTTTCTTCCGGTCTGTCTATTTTACCTCCTGGCTGCTTCGCACCCCTACCCCCTAACACACGCTGGGACACGCTTTGCTCATTCTTAAAGCACATTAATTTTTAAATTGACCACATTTGAGCTATGGTCAATTTGGCACATCTGCCCCCATGTCGTTGTTCGCCAGTAGTAGCCTATTGGGATTTAAACCTGCACTAGAGTGCGCTGCAAAATTACCTGCGCGGGTGTTAGCGGGTGAAAATGAGTGAGTGATCATGTGTACTTTCAAATAGAAAAAAAGCTTTCGCAGCAGCGAAAGCAGAACCGACTTTTCGAGCTACTTATCATTTAAGCAAAATATATTCTGATGAATTGATGAAATAATGAAAATTAAGTACTCTGGATGTAACCCATATAGCACAAAATTATGAAATCATATATTAATCATGAAAGAAGCAGTTGAAGAAGAAAGAGAAAACAAAAGGTAAATAAACACTTGTAAAAAATAAGTATGAACTTAAATAACTAATTACTTACACAGTACAAGAACACAGGAAACGGAGAACAAAAAGGAAAAAATTCAGTATAAAAAAAAACACATAAAAATGAAAATAGAAAACACGCATAACAATAACCTTTTGTGAGGATCAACTGAACATGCATCGCAAAATGAGTCATTCGGGTTGGGTTGCACTAGGTTACACTGCAGCGTTGCCAACCCACGTATTTACGAATCGCGAGGAAAAGCTCCATGGGATTTACGCGACTTAAATTTAGGAAAAACTGACGATTACGCGACTTAAATTGAGGAAAATGTCATGAATGACTCAAACATTTGTCATTGAATTTTCACCAGTCCCACATAATGTACTTCTCCATAATGTATCAAACTTTGGAATCAATTGATTCAATACTTTCCGAGATTTCGCGCTTTTTATTCTGACCTTATATTGAGGAAAAACTCATGAACGACTCGACCAATTGTCATCAAACTTCAATGGGCACAATTTCAGGTACTTCTCCATAATATACCAAACTTTGGAATCAATTGATTCATTACTTTTTGAGATTTTCGTGATACAAATTTTGTCCGTACACACATACATACATACATATATACATACATACATACATATGCAGGACGGCTTTTTCGCCTCTTTTTTTTTTCATATATAAAGCGACGTTTTCACCTCATATACGGAGGCGAAAACGAAAAATCGGAGGTGAAAACGTAAGGCACTGTATCTCGATAATTTAGGCTTCTACCGGCTAGGCAATCCCCTGGGCAAATTTTTGGCTGGAGGCGAAAAAACCCACATACATCAGACATATACATTTTAGTGCATGGTACCTCTCACCAGACAGCGCTAGTGTCACTTGTAAATCATATAATGAGGCTTTTTCACCTCCAAACATAACTGAGCGTTTTCGCCTCCGATTCGCGGCAACAACGCATTAGTGATTGAATTAATATTAAACTCGGAGGTTTCCTACTTGCTTGTATGCCTGGAGGTGAAATGTTCCCTTCACATATTAATACTCTCAGGCGGTGTAGGAGCACTATATTGTTTTTATTTCGAATGATTCTATTATGCATTCAGATTGTAGTGCTGTATACATACCAAGGGAGAGTCTTAGGCCAAAATTGTCAATTTTACTGTTTTTCAAATATTTTTGACATCAGAGTTTAGCCTGGCCAAAAACAAAAAAAAAAACAAAAATATTTGATTGGTTTCTGAGGGGTCGGTCTGACACCTCCCCCCCCCCCAAAGGACCCTGGCCTCAGACAGAAGTAAAACATAGGAAAAGGAGAAATAGGCCCTACCCAAACATTTCTTGGTTTCCTCGCACGTTGCTACTTCACTTAGCGCTAATTTTCTCATCAGTTTGTGTCAGGAAACATTGTTGATGTTCTGAAAAAAATAGAAAAAAAATGAAGTGGTGGACCTAGGAGATGGAAATTGGATTACAGATGGTCCGAGGGATAGACGCAGTAGAAGGTCCCTGAGAAAGGGAGCAGGTGTAGGCTCTCTGAAAGAAGATTAAAGTCATAAACCAGAGGGGTGGGGATTGAATTGCAGATATGGAACCCAACAAACAAAATGGAAAGGTGCATTTCCCCAGCCTTCCTCACCTCCTATTTTTGAGCGCAAAATATGTATGTCATTTTTTTTTTCATTTGTGCTTCCATTTATTTTGTTTGTGCCCCCACTCATCGGCCACAATTAGGAAGGGTGGCTGGGGAAATTCTAGCTCCTCTACCACAGCATTTTTAAGTTTGAATGTGGTCAATCATATGTGTTCGATTTATGTTTGAATGTAGTTCCACTTTCCCGGTTTGTGCTTCACCCCTGGGTGCCAAATCGGGGTGAATGTCTACTGCTCAACCCCCTCAACTGAATTTTGACTTTTAATGGTGACAATTTTGTATGCTTTGTTTGTGTTTGATTATGCTTCCATTTTTTTTTTTTCATTTGTGTTTCACCTTTGTAGAGCAGTACACTGAGATATGAAAAGATAGGTAGAAGAAGAAGGACAGAGAAGAAATGAACGAAAATGGCGTGTGGGGTACAGCTGAGTTTTGATTTTCAGCCCACAGTATGGGTTGCCACACTCTTGTTTGGTATGGTGAGGAGCAAGTGCTAGGGGAGAAGGTAGGAAAGAATATGATGTAAATGTTCGAGGGAGATCCATGATTGAATGAGGCAGGGAAGGGTACAGAAATCTGGGGAGGAAAATATGCAAATCACATAATTTGTACACAAATTTTTGCCCCCAATTCTGAGCCTCCAACTCAACTGTGGAGAGGGGGGCTAATATTCATCAACCTAACATTTAATTTTTTGTACAGGAGAAGTGGTACATACGAAAATCTTGGTACCCGAAAACTCAAATCACACAAATTGTATATTAGCTTCTGTCCCCTGCTTTTAGGAAATCCACCCGAGGATCAATGGAATTGACCACCTTCGATTGAGATTTGAATTTTGGCTCTGTCCTAAGCCATGACTGTCATGATTTTGACATCTAAATGAGACTTTATTTTCAACTCATATGCGGTGAAAACGTCGCTGTGTACTTGTATATGAAAAAGAGGCGAAAAAGCCGCCCTGCAAAAATATACCTTTAAAATTTCGTTTTCGCCTCCGTATATGAGGTGAAAACGTTGCTTTATGTACAAAAATGAGGCGAAAAAGACCTTCTTAAAAAAAAAAAAATGTATATAATATTGTATATTATATACCCCGCATGTTCAAGATTGTAAGTAGAAATTACTGCACCGAAAAGTTTACCACGAATTGATAGATGATGTATGTAGGTTTTTTCGCCTCCAGTCAAAAATTTGCCCAGGGGGGTAACCTGCTGGCCTGTAGAAGCTTAAATTATTGAGATACAGTGTCTTACGTTTTCACCTCCGTCTATGAGGTAAAAACGTCGCTGTACACAGGGTTAGTCAGTTTTCCTTCCGCAATAGGAAAACTCCATTACGCTGAAGATCTGTTATCGGTTTTGTCGCTATTCGCGAATAGTGTGTAGTGCGCCTACCCGATAACAAAGCGTACTGTACATTTTGGTAGATAACACATTGAGTCATACTTCGTTCAGCCTGACGGAGTTTTCCTATGGCGGAGGGAAAACCAACTAACCCTGTATATGAAACAGAGGAGAGAAGGCCGTCCTGCAAAGATATACCTTTAGAATTTCGTTTTCGCCTCCGTATATGAGGTGAAAACGTCGCTTTATGTATGAAAAAGGAGCGAAAAAGCCGCCCTGCAAAGATATTATTATATACCCGCGAGAACATGATGATCAAGATCGAGAAGGTCACAGGTTTACCATTTCCCTATACTCTAAGCCATTGTAAATAACACAGTTCGGAATGGACATGAGTTTTTTTAGTCGGAGGAAGAGGTTCAAGAATAACATAATAAGAAACTTACAGAGGCGAAAAAGCCGCCCTGAAAAGATATACCTTTAGAGTTTCGTTTTCGCCTCCGTATATGAGGTGAAAACGTCGCTTTATATATGAAAAAGAGGCGAAAAAGCCGCCCTGCAAAGATATCATCGTATACCCGCGAGAACATGGGATCATGTTCAAGATTGTTAGAAGAAACTACTCCACAGAAAATTCTAATACGAAGTTGCAGATTTTCACTTTTAGCATTTTGTTTTCGCCTCCATATATGAAGCCAAAAAGTCGCTTTATATACAAAAATGAGGTGAAAAAAGATCCTCTTTGAAAAAAATGTACATACCATCATGTATACAGAAAAATTTGGAACAAAATAAACAACAGGTGTCTGAACTTTCCTGAAATATAATAACTACAGACGTGCTGAAAAGAAATACACTGACGAATTTCATTGCCTCCATCCTGCTTTCAGACAAGAAGGCGATGTTTCTTTGTAGAATTTATAAGAATTTCATGCGGTGACGAGAGAAATATGATGATTATGTGTGTCTGCTGCAACTCAGTGACCAACATGCGATTGCAGTATACCTGAATGAAAAGATATTGATTTCAAACAATAGGCCCCAGGAATGCAAAAGTACGCGAAGAGTCCGAACAAGCCTGCTTATCGCACACTGGAGGATGAGACGTAAACATGTGCTGCAAAAGTATTGGCAACGTTGCTGGAGGCCAAAATGGCCAATTATGTAAAAAAGAAATACGAAAGGAGGCGAAAAGTATAAACTATGTTCGGAGGTGAAAGGGACTATATACATAATGTATACACTCTGTGATAACTTTTGAGAAATCCTTACCCCTCTCAGGTTGCCTCTTATGACATCAATGCTCTGATTCTAAAATTACAAAGTATACACTTCTAAACCCATTTTTTCTGGCGGAGGCGAGGGCGTCTGCGTTATGTATGGAGGTGAAAAGGATTCCCTGCATGTATATGTACATATATATATATATAAAAGGAAACCTGAAATTCAGCCATCATTACAGTTGCATTCTACACACTCTGAAACGTAAAAAAAACATTGCCCCCACCCCCATATCGACAGCTGTGACGGGTATAATACCTGACTTTTCTGTAGAAAAGTCGGTAAAACTACTATCTTCAGGAGGGCAAAAAAACGAGTAAAACTCATTCTACCAAGTAGAAACTGATTAGGTATAATTAAAGTTTTTAGAGATGATGCAGTTAAATTTAGGACAAATTTACTTTTAAAGTGGATTTCTAGTCCACTTAATGATAGCTGAAGTTTGCTTGCTACACGCTTACGGTAAATCATACGTAATCACTCACACAAATACAGGGCTGTCAACACTTGCAACTCTAAGTTTAAATTCCAATCTACTTGAAAATTGACTGTACACATATGCAGCTATCAACAAAGTAAAGTAATCCTGAAAAAACTTTCAGCTCTATAGTCAGTTCCCTCTTCATATTAGGTACTTCCCGTCCGGAAATTGTGGTGCCACCCCAATTTCCGGTATAGGCGCCAGATATATGTCAGATTTGCTTTCGATTTCCTATTGACAAAAAGTGCATCGAATTCGTCACCTAGCGGAAATGGGACTAGCAGAATTCAAACTAGCAGAAAATCAGATCTAGCGGTTTTCATATAAAAAACGTGAATGCACCAAGCGTCGCGTTTTAAACTATTACAACGCTAGTACGCAAAACGCTAGCATATCCTCGCGTTTTTGGTTTCTCTGCTAGCGTAAATACTCGGGATAATATTATGGAACACGCTAGAGCTAGCGTTCCTTGTATTCTGTTGTACGCTAGCGTTATAAAGCTGGGTAAGCCATGCATTCAAATAATATTCTGCTAGCAGATGTGTGTCTCAGGTATGCTCCCCCAAAGAGGGTTCTGAAAACTGATGCTCTCAAATATGGGATAAAATGGTTCTTTTTAGTTTACGTTGAGTGACAAATAAGAGAAATATTCTCCCAATAGCAAAATTTCTGTTCAGAATTGTTTACCCCTCTCTTTTAGTTGTAATTTGTTTTGGTCACCGAAAACGGGGGGTGGGGGGCGGGTTGCAATGTGTGAAAAAATCTGCGTATAAATGTATTCAAATTGTATATTAATAATATTATGACAATACATGAATAAGAGTTATATGTTATATTAATTATTAATTATTATAAGTATTGACTTTGTCAGGACTACCGCCTGGTTCAGCGCAATCAACCGTTTCCAAAAAAGGCGACGGCTACACCCCGCAAGCTTTCTTTTTCTGATTGTATCTATCTTATTTTTGAACTATTGCTTGACTATATTATGGATCTTCTTGGGTGTCACTCTTTTGCTTGACATGTATCTATGACAAACCTCCGTGTGGGGACGGGTAGCAGAATATTCCCACGGTAACCCTGCCTGTCGTAAAAGGCGACTAAAAGGGAACCTCAAGGGCTTGCAGCTGGCAAGTACGGGCGTGGCGCACCCGAGGACCTTACGCTAGTGTCTTAACTTCTTTCAGTCCCTATAGTTAAGCACGTCCCGCGCTCGGAATCTGTGCGCTAGGCGGGGAACCCGACGTTGGATGCGAAAGAAAGACCCGACGACGTAAAGTCAGAATGGTCGTGTGGCATAGACGGCAAAGCTGCTCCCCTCTCAAAATCGGGTATGTAGCAGTGAGGGCCGTCACCAGCGTCGGGTGACCCGTGTACGACAGACGATGAGTTGCCTACCCCCTTCTTTCCGTAGCCTGTATCTCAGTACAGCTACGGGCCCAATCCCAAGGTTGGTGTTACCTATGCCGAAGGGATGCATGGCTGTTGGGCTAAAACAGTCGCGAATAGGAACCTGAGGGATACCGGCTGACCTCCCTCAGTAAGTAAGCTTGCCGTGGTACTCGGAGCTCTGCCACGGTGGACGATATATTTCTCTGGTACTCGTGGGAACCGTATGGAAGAAACAAAATCTCTTTTTTTTTTTAAGCAAGGAAAGCGGACCTGCTGGGGCTGGCGAAAGCCGGACCCGCAGGGACACTGGAGAGAAGCGTGCAGCGGAAGGGCTGTCAGAAGTGATGGACCGAGTGACACTGGGCGAGAAGATGGAGACGGAGACCAGGGAACCAGGGACACCCACGGTTGGACCAGCGGAACCGGAGACATCTACGGGTGGATCCGGTGAAGCAGGGACACAAGCGGGCGGACCAGGGAACCAGGGATCCGTCGCCAAAATAACAGAAGAGGAAAGATGAAAACGTACAGGAGCGCAGAAAAGGAAGGCGCAGCGTGAGAAGCAGAGACAGCAGGAGGACGGTGGAGGAACCAAGGAGGGCACACCTGAAAAGGGAACCTCTACGGGAACTCCATTGTCAGGCAAGAGACCGCGGGAAACCCCGTCGACGGGACCCGAGAAGGTAGCGCCAAAAAAGAGTAGGACGACGACCTATGCTTCGGCGGCGGCGGAGGAGGGACATAAGGTGGCCATCTTTCGGGACGGCTACCCGAAGACCACTCTGACGGCCGAGGAAGCAAAGGTCGCCAAAGGCGTTATTCGTGAGATGCTTTGGGAACTACCGGAAACGGCGTTACCGAACATCAAACAAATAACGCTGTAACAAGGAACACTGCAGGTGGTATGCGCAGACCAGACGAGCCGGGAACGCTTCTTGGCGGGGCTCGCCAGCGGGGTGCGACTGGGGGAGGAAACTCTCAAAGTCGCGCCCTGGGAGGGTCTGCCGAAGCTGACCAGCGCGTCGGTCTGGCTGCCTACAAGCGGGCGAACAGCGCAAGTGCTCCTAAAGAGGCTGGAGCTGCAGAATCAGGGGCTGTCTGCTGGGTCCTGGTACGTTGCCCATTGCAGGGAGGAACCGAAAGGTACACTTCTGGCGGTGGGTATCGACGAGGAGTCAGTGAAGTACCTGAGAAGAAAGGGCAACAAGCTGTTTTTCCTGGACCGCCTGGTTGATGTCAAGGTGACAGTCTGAGGATAACAGAGAAAAGCTATACACGGAATGATAAGGGTATTGCAAATTAATCTGCACCAATGCAAAGCAGCCTGTTACCTACTGAGCAGGAGGCTGCAAAAGGGGCAAACAAATATATGCCTGTTACAGGAACCATGGTATCATCGGGAACAAGTGAGAGGCATACAAATGGCACAGGGGCATCTCATTTATGCACAAAATGCAGGAAGACCACGTGCAGCGATATTTACATATCAAAAGTGAGCTGCACAGCAATACCGGGATTTACCCTACGGGATCTTGTGGCGGCCACTTTGGAATATGAGGAGAAAGGGAACAAGAAGAAGATAGTAATATGCTCAGCATATTTTCCATCCGACTCTCGGGACCCTCCCCCAACTGATGAGCTCAGGGAACTGGTAGAACACTGTGTGAGGGAAAAGCTGGACCTTCTTGTCGGATGCGATGCCAACTCGCATCATACTATCTGGGGGAGTACAGGCACAAATCCGAGAGGGAAAGGGCTAGTAGACTACCTTGCGACACAGGATCTGCTTGTTCTAAATGAGGGAAGTAAACCAACGTTTGTCACAAAAGTAAGGCAAGAAGTTATAGACATAACACTCTGTAATTCCAAACTTAGGGACCGAGTCCAGGGATGGAGAGTGTTGGACGAACCGTCTTTATCGGATCACCGATACATCCAATACCAGATCCGGGCACCTAAGGAGGAACAAAGAGCTATTAGGAACCCTAGGAAAACAAACTGGGGAGGCTTCAAGAATGACTTAGAAAGACTGACAAGTTACAACTGGCAACGGATTCAGAACGTGGACGACCTGGAAGCACAAGCCAACATACTGGATGGTGCACTCAGGGACGCCTACGAGAAGAACTGTGAGCCTAAGATAATAAAATTACGTAAAACCATCTGGTGGACAGCAGAGTTGGGGAAACGTAGGAAAGACACTCGAAGAAGGCTGAGGGCTGCACTGAAAAATAATACACCGGCTTACTGGGAATTATATCATGAGGCCCAAAAAGCATATAAAAAGGCGGTAAAGCAAGCCAAAACAGAGAGGTGGAGACGTTTCTGCGAATCTATAGAAAAGGTACCGGAGACGGCACGCCTGCAAAAACTTCTCAGTAACGAAAGGTGGGTGGCAGAGGGGCCGCTCGAACTCCCGACGGGTGGTTTCTCCACCACCCCGAGAGAGACAATAGAGCACCTCATTGACACGCACTTTCCGGGAGCAAAAATTATGGAAAACACACAGCCGCTACCAGGAGCCGACAGTGTGCGAAAAGGAACAGATTGGGAAACGGCGAAGGAGGTGGTTACACCAGACAGGGTATGTTGAGCGGTAAACACATTCTCGCCGTACAAAGCACCGGGCCCAGATGAAATCTATCCAGTCTGCTTACAGACAGGACTAGAGACCATAATGGGAACGTTCATTAGGGTCCTCAGGGCATCATTAGCCCTAGGGCACATTCCAAAATCGTGGAGGGGTGTGAGAGTGGTGTTTTTGCCTAAACCAGGCAGAGACCCCTGCAAGGCCAAATCCTACAGGCCGGTAAGTCTCTCATCATTCATGCTAAAAACCTTGGAAAGGCTGATAGACAGGCACCTAAGAGAGGTTACCCTGAAAAGATTCCCACTAAATGAGAACCAGCATGCATATAGGGCAGGCAAATCAGTAGAGTCATCACTGCACTCACTTGTTACAGCAATCGAGAGAGGGATGACTGGCGGAGATTATGTCCTGGCAACATTCATGGATATACAGGGAGCGTTTGGCGCGACCTCTCATGAATCCATAGAAACAGCCCTGAGGGAAAGGGAAGTGAAGGAAAGCTTAATAAACTGGATTGTATCTATGCTAAAAGGCAGGGAGATCCGGGTAACATACCAACAAGAACGGATCCATGCAACTACCATCAGGGGCTGCCCACAAGGGGGAGTACTCTCTCCCCTACTGTGGAGCCTGGTGGTGGACAGCTTGCTGGAGGAGTTAAATGGGCAAAAAATATACACACAGGGCTACGCTGACGATTTGGTTGTGGTGGTAACCAGCAAATTTCCGGGAACCATCGCGGAGATAACGCAGTGGGGACTCCGATGTGTGGAAAAATGGTGTGCGAAAAAAGGGTTATCGATAAACCCGGACAAAACGGAGATCACTCTTTTCACTCGTAAAAGGAAAGGCAAGGAGTTGATCAAGGTGCAATACAAGGAAGACCGTTAGCCCTCACAGGAAAGGTGAAGTACTTAGGAGTATATCTTGATGAAAAACTCTCCTGGAGGGATCACGTTTCAGATAAAATAAAAAAAGGGATTGAGGCTCTTTGGGCTTGCCGCACCTATGTCGGCAGGACCTGGGGACTCTCTCCCAAAATGATACACTGGATATATACCGGTGTAATACGCCCCAGAATCACATATGCGGCCATTGTGTGGTGGGGCCGGGTCCACCTGACCAACGTCAGAGAGGAACTAGACCACCTGCAAAGGCTCGCGTGCGTGATGACAACGGGGGCAATGAGTACGGTGCCGACAAAGGCACTAGAAAGGCTCCTGAACTTGCCACCACTTCACACTGCTATAGAAGCAGCGGCGATAATGGGGGCTCATCGTCTGGGTCAACCAAATCTTCGGGCCCATAAGACGAATATATGCTGAGTGCCCGATGCGCAATCAGTTATCCTCTAGTCACCCAGTTACCCGCGGTGGAAAAGTTTCCCATTTGTTATCCTCGAGTTACCCTCAGATTACCCTTGTTACCCTCTAGTTACCCGCGGCGGAAAAGTTACCCATTTGTTACCTTCGGTTACCCTCAGATTACCCTTGTTCCGTTGTTCCCCTTTAGTTACCCGGATAACTTGTGGGATTCTGCGCATCGGGTGTACAGTATGTAATAATTTACTTAATAAACAAAATGAGATAAAACATCTTAGGTACCTTATTTTACTGCAAATCTCACACAGTTATTAAAATACAAAACTTCATCGAAAATGACAGTCACAGAAAAAAATGAACTTTAAATCGAAGGGATGAACGTAGACGACGAACTAGTTCTTACTATGATCAACTAACAAGAAATAACGTGAAAGAGAAACCAGCACTGACGCTGATATACGCCGGCGCTGCGGAATGTTCGTACAATTCTGGGAAAATGAGGCGACAACTTTCCGCCGCAGAATTGGAAAGAGTAGTTTTCATTTGAATTCTTCTACTGCGAGAGCTTTGGAATGTCCGTCTAGCGTCAATGAGATTAATTCTGCTAGCGTAAAGCGCCCTCGCGTCTTACTCACAAAAAAGTTACTGCCTCCGACCTCGCGCTTCGCGTATTCTGCCCACGCTGCTAGCGTAATATGCACTTTTGATTGAAAAACGCGACCGCACTTAGTCTTTACGCTAGCATCTAGAAGATTTCACATTATTCAGCTAGCATTACAGCTAGACGCTAGCGTCCCGAGCAGAATTGAGGCGAATAGGGTTCTAGCGTTAACCGAGCAACCAATCTGGAATGACTGTTTGATTTGCACCAGGCGCCACAGTCGGGTCAGATGTGCGCTGGCCCCGGGTGGCCCAAAATTCCGACAGCGATACTTGCATGCATTTCAAATGGGAAGGCGCTAGCGCCATATACTGGCGCAAATTTGACGCTGGCCCCACGATTTCCAGGCGGGATAGGTACATATGCAGAAAATTATGCTATTCGATTCGTTGGTTTACTATAATTTGTAAAGACAAATGGATGTAATTAAAGATTGAACGTAAACTTACTTGTTTTGACGAATATGAGCTGGAGCGGTAACAACTGCTGAGCTTAAAATTGAATAAAAGTAACTGCGGAAGTAGGCTACTCAAACTTATTAAGCATATGATTATCCACCGAATATATTGCACAACTATGCATGCAGTTCGGTTGAATGTGGAAAGGAAACCGGAGTGATAACAAAGCGTGCTGTTTATCTTTTAGTCATCTGTTGTTGTGCGGAATCAACGCGAAAATATTACCTGTAAATTCAAACTTTTCTTGTCTCTGAAAGACTCAATGACGCGGCTGGATGTTACATATGTTCATATTGTATTTCAATATTTTCTGAAATCTTAGGAGGGAGTGGAATTAATGTGTTCTTTCTAGTTTTTCTGATTCTCAGCCCATTCATCGTCACACGTTTTCAGTTCAACATGACATGACATAGAGGTACTCTATCCATATATTTTATGCAGACGAACGATAAAAATTAAACTGAGAAAGAACACAGAAATAACATTGAGAGGTTACTAGTAAATCCTACACCTAAATGATGAGACAACTTGGTACCTATACAGCTCATTCGATTTAGTGCAACGAAGATCCGAAAGGTACACTTATTGATGAATTCGGCGACATTATCGCCATTAACAAATGAGATGGTACAAATAAGTAGGCAGGTACTTACTTGAAAATGAGCGAGTAAAATTTCAATTAGGTACAGGAAAACTAAATAATCCATAGCAAATAGAAATTAACTCACAGGAATGGATTAAATACGAGGTCAGAGTTTTCAAATTCAACGATAATCATGGCATTCGTACTTAGTCCATTCTCATCAATGTGAGATGAAAGCGGCAGCCTTTTTCTATACCACAGATATTAAGGTAGACTCGTATAATGTCGGAGGAACAACGGGTACATTGCCTCCTTTAGCTGACGGGTTGTCCTTGGAAAGTTTTCTTCACCGGATTCTATAACCAAAAAAAAGTCGGTAATAATCGAGACGAAGAACTTTTTGGTCTCAATTAGAAAGCTGAAGTCCGATATCTAGCCCGAGCATGCTTCCTTGGATTTCGAGTTACCCCTCTTGGGAAAAAGATCACATTACAAAGCTGTTTCGAGAGTAGAATCTGTCGCTGCGAAAATGCATATTTTTCATTTCATTTCACCATTGTAATAAGATAAAGTGCACGGTTTCAATAATTAAGATTATCAATGCAGGAGACAAACCGATTAACTGAGCTTGGGTTGACGCATTCCGAGTTCTCTCTGGTTTGATATGTCACGTATTACATATGGCCTCAGTAGGTAAAAATCATATTACATTTCGTACTTGTTAAGGAACCGCGACGTTATTTGAGAAGGGAAACCTTAATTCCGGAGCAGGTCATGAAGCGGTGGGGTAACGAAAGTTGCACATTTTTCAGAGATCATAATTTCTTGTAAGCAGTGGCGGATCTAGAAATTTTCCAAACCGGTGTTTTGAAAATAAAACTTTTTCTACCTCCGCCCCCTAAAAAACAGAGATGGATGTCTCAGTTGATTCTTGATATATTTTGAAGTCCACACAGGACTACACAGCACTGTAGGTGTACACGTTCACTGCATTTTTATATAATGTGCTTTCTCAATGTTTTTTTTCTTCTTCAGCCCGATGGGTGGGGGTGTCCGAACCCCCAAAACACCCCCATAGATCCGCCACTGCTTGTAAGTCACTTTTACTTTTTTTTCAGCACCCCTCGATATTTCTACCTAGAACACAGAGATGTTATTGTTTGTTCTCGCTACCAAGTAAGGTACTCTTTAATCTATCTATCTTCCACGACTGCTTTTCAGCTACAAACAGGGCCGTACCCAGGATTTAAGTAAAGGGGGGGGGGGGGTTGACATTTAGATTAATTAATATTTTTCTCGGTGGGAAGCTATAAATACCCCAAGTGTATCCAATTGCCCACATGTATATGTTACGCGTAAAGTTGCTCATTCCGTGTAATAGCAGGAAAATTGCTCATTTCATGGAATGCGCAAGGCCCTTGCCGATTACAAGAAATACGGAATGCGTCTAGCTATTTACCGAAATCGCTCGTGTAAATCATGAATTAAGCGGGAATTTTTCTGCCGGTTTCGTGAAATGAGTTGCCGAGGGCGTAAATTACGCAGACCATATAGTACAGGAAATATTGAACGTATGTACTTATAATGAGAGTGGAAACGGAAAAAATTGCTATACAAAATTTTATAGCTGGAAATTTTGGTGATGGCACCCTAAATAAAGGGGAAAACCCAACTTCCCCGACCCTGTGTATCTCGAGTTATGGTGGGGACGGACCCCACATTTATGTTTTTACCTTTTTTTCCCAGAAAGGACACATGTAATCTGAAAATATTATCTGACAAGAAGAATTCGACTCTTTAAAACATGATGACTTTATGATAGAAGCTCAGAAAAACCATCAAGGATAAATACTCACTTGCTTTAGTTCCATTAATTTAAAACGTGTGTCATAATCTAGAGGCAAGGATAATAACCGACAATATAGGAGAATACCCTAAGGTTAAGCAAGGAGTCAAGCAAGGGGATCCATTATCACCTATGACATGTAGTAAATATTGCTCTGAAAAAAAATATTCAGGAAATTAGAATGGGAAGACAAAGGAATACTAGTTAATGGGGGAATACTTGAACTAAATCTAAGGTTTACAGATGATGTAGCACTAATATTCAAAAGCGGGAATGAATTCAAACGAATGCTAAAGGAATTGTATAGCACAAGTCTAAAATATGAAGGATTAAAAATAGACATGATTCAAAACAGAAATTCTCAGCAACAGCAAAACACCACCCAAAATCGAAAATTAAATAACAGAACAAGTTCATGAATGTAACTATTTAGGACAAAGTGTATCATTAAAAGAACAATTTCAAAAAGTAAATAAAAAGAAGAAAGGCAATAGGATGGACAAAAATGTTGGAATCTAAAACATGTTATGAAGAGACCGTGTACAAACTGCTCCAAAAGAGCAAGACTGTAATAGTAGTATTTCACCCACTCTCACTTTTACGAATCACAGACTTGGATCCTAACAAAAAAACAAGAAAAGGAGCTAGCAGTAACTCAAAACTCCATGGAAAGGTCGATATTGGGAATTAAATTGAATGGTAGAACAAAAGTCACAGAAATTAAAAATAACAAGGTAAGTATGTAAGTACTAACAGAAATATCATGGAGATAGTTAAAGGAGACCAGTGGAACTGAGGGAGCGGGTGGTACGTATTACAAGATTAAAGAATGAGAGATAGTCCTACAAAATTATTTTTCGGTATCATAAATACGAATAAGAAATGAAAAAGAGGACACCAAGTAAAAAATGAGGAAATTACTACTAGAATTTTCTGAAGAACAAATTATGGCATCAGGCTCATATGTGGTCAGAATGGCAAGGGTTGAGGGAGGCCTATGTCCGCTCTCGACTCGACTGGTTAAATTGTTACCAGCGATAAGACAGTACACGCTACACGATTCATAATTTACTTCACAACTTTACGTGACTGATGATTGATTACGTACTTTTTGACCGTTTGCATTAATGTTACCGGCGAATTCCAAAATTCTGCAAATTGAGCAGCTTCAATTTTCAAGTGTTGCCGATTGCGTGCCGATTTCACGCAATCGGCAGCCCACTCTGTGTAAAATCGCGCATTTCACGAAATGAGCAATGTCACGAATTACGCGTAACATATATAAGGAAATTTTCAAAAAATTTTGGAAACACCCCCCGTCAGTACGGCCCTGGCTACAAAAACAGACAACCAAATGTATATCTGCACTGACTGCTTCAACTTTTTTCCTAAATAAAATTTTAGCTGTTAAAATTAAATGATCAAAAACAAATAATTGAATTCGCTTAAAATAATTAATTCTAATATCGAAAAACAAACTGTTACACTCGTATATTTTCTTTGGTACAACAAAGTTAACCTCAATAAAGACTCACAGTTTTGTAGTTAGCTATTCCGAATACCGGCATTATAAAGTTTTTCAAAAAATAACACAACGATGTTCAATGATTTCCTTTTATAGTGTAACAAAGACTTCACAAGTGTACTGATAAATCAGACACTTTTGCCAGTAACAAATCTGTACATCATAAATACTGTTATCATACAAAAAATACAAAAATTAACGAGTATAAAATAAATTATACGTATTTACACAGAAGACCCACAAATCCACGGACATTAATTTACTAAAAGGCAGAATGGTCGTATTTTTGGCTGATTTATATACAAGATGTGTGTACTTGACAAACGGGTACGGCTGAATGGTTCACTTTTTCAAGTCTAGCACGAAAACCTAAAATAAAATAGGATAATAATGGTTTAGTCGGTCATCGATGCCAGTTGAAACATTTGATCACGAAGAATATTCACCGCGAAGAATAATTATTCAACTTATTTTACCAGCAGAATCTGAGCCGGATAAGGGTATTTCGCGCTGAAAGCGGCTTGTTTTTTCGCGCCGTGCCAATACCTTGGTCCAAGGACGGATACAGGGAGGGGGGTAGGGTCCGGATCTCCCACCCTGAAATATTTAATGTATCTACCAACGCAACTTCTTCATTATCTTTTTTCTATAACATTTTTCTGACATTCTTCATTCGGACCCCTCCCTCCGAAATTATTTTTTGTATCCGCTACTGCCCAATTTTTTTTTTCGAACTTTTTTTTTCAATAGTAATCACAGAAGAAAGTTTATTCTACATTTGCATTTTACAAAAAGTCAAAAAGAATAGTACATCGATTTTTTTGAGATTGTGAATTTTTGATCAGTTTTTCCCGGAACGAATTTTGTTATCGATTTTTTCACGGCGCGAATTTTTGGTCAATTCTTTAAAATGTGGCGCAAAAATTTCGCGCCGCATCGTCTGCCTAATGGGAAATTCGGCACTGAGTAGTATCCCACCGTTTCACTTTTAATTCCCATGTACAACGTGATGGATACTTACACTTCCATCTGATGCGCTTGCTCCTACTTTGTCTCCTCTGGAATTCCAACAAACTTCAAATATACCACCAGTTCCTTTATAACTATGAACAAGTTGTCCACTCTGTAAGAGAAAATAACAAATTATACTGTTCACTCTCAAATCCGAGGTTAACTACTCTTTTACTCGGAAAGGAGAAGAACGCGATGCTATTTTTCAAGCAACAATTTCGGTGTATCAGGAAACAGCGGGGGTAAAAGTCACATTTTCTGGATGGGGGAGAAAAGAAAGGAGAAATTAACCACAAAAACGACATACTAAAAGAAAGTGTTATACTCGAATATTCACTTTTTTATGCCTACTGTAGAAAATATGAAGTACCAAGAGGTAAATGCCCCACTGAATTTCGGCAAGGAGAAAAACTGCCACCCGCACAATTATGCTACCTATGTTAGAAAGGCATCACGAGAAAAAGTAATAAGCAGAAGATCAACAAAATCTAAAGGAAGAATATTATTTACTCGAGTCACTTTCATCGAAATAGAAACCACTGAGTGTTCCTTTCAACCCTTTGCTGCAGTATTCATTTTCCGGTCCCTTTTTCGATTACGCTAGGATACGTCACAAAAAAAGTCAAAACTACACATTTTCTCACCTGAGTTGACCAAATGTGTACGCATTTATCGAAACTACCAGAAGCCAAGAATTTTCCATCCGGTGAAAACGCAACGCTGTACACGGGCTCTGTGTGTTTCGTCAACGTATGAATCCAAGTTCCGCGTTCGACGTCCCATAATCTTACTGTCGAATCGAATGAAGCGCTATCGAAAGAAACCAATCATAATAATTCTACTTGGAACACGAAAATCCTAACTAGTTCACATTCAAATGGCACACCCTTACCTCGCCAAAATTAAATTCATATTCGGATTATTAGTTCCAGGACCAGTCGGACTCCATTTAATAGTGTAGATTTCTTTGCTATGCGCTTGTAGATCGTGCACACACGTATCCTGATTCATGGACCATATTTTCAAGGTCATGTCGTCTGAGCAAGAAGCCAACAGCATACCCTGGGGATCCCACTTGATCGCATTCACTTCATTCTGGAAATAAACATTTTACTGTTGCAGCGGATCCGTCAAATTCATTTTATGATTTCAAAATAAATAGTCCGGTGTTTCGTGCTTCACTACATATGTTAATTTCTTGTCTTCCGTCTGTTCGACTGTCTATCTGTTCATCTACCTGTCTATCCGGGGTTTCTAGTCAGTATGCCATGTATCTACCAATCGGACCTTCCCCGGATTTCCGTGCCTCGCTACCTTTGTCTGCCTGCTAGTCTCCTGTCACTCGATATCTCTGCACGTCTTTCAGATGGAACAGGTAATTATTTTCTTTCTTGTTGGTGTGTCTGCCTGTAACTCACACTTGTTGGCTCGCGGACAGTCTTTCGGCTTCACTGACATGACAGACAGCTCTACCTGCCAGTCCCTGTTTGTCCGCCTAGTTGTCAAAACAGCTGACTGTCTGTTCCCTGGTCTATCTATCTCACATGTTGACAGTTTGCTGGCTTTTTTTGATTTGTATAATTGTTTGTCTCCGTTTGACTGGATTTTAGGATTGAAGACTTGTCTTCGCGGCGTTTCGGGTTTCCCTCGGCATTTTCTTCCCACAAGAAAGGATGCTAAATTTTTAGTATACAAAGAGATGCAGTTAAACCAAGTACATGGAAAGAGACATGCAAAAGATGAAACAATAGAAATTATGAAGGAATATCTCAGAACTCCTTTTCCAAATATTACCTTCCATTTTTCGGTTCCTAAAATAAAACTATCTCAAAAACAAGAATGTAACCGAAAAACGTACAGTATGTCCCTGGAACGACTTGATAGGCTTATCAACGCCTAGCTTGCAAACGTGAATACACTGATCCGTGCTACAAGATGCAAAACTCGTATTTGACTGCCAGTCGACATCCAGAGCAGGAGCTGCGTGGAAGGAGAATTGTTGTGTGCATTGGCCGGATGCTGCATCCCAAATGATGGTCGTCTAAAACGAGTTCAGAAAGTTAAAATTACCACCAATGCTTTCCTTCTGTGTAACGATAACATGGTATACGAAATAAGCATGTGAATAAGAAAAAAATTGGGGGCAACGGTTTCTCTTTAAAAATCTGTTCTATAGTAGCATATAAGTGTACCCTGAAAAGTTCTGCCTATCCAGACCGTCGACTATCGTCTGAGGGGCTCGAACGTCTTCCAAATTGAGAGTTTTTCAAGTTTTCTCGAAAAATATACATTTGAAGGGAAAATGTCAAGAGATAAAGATTAATCCCTATGAAATCTCCTATAAAATGATACCTAACATGAGCACATTCAAATTGACAGGACATATATAATACAGCCATAGATGCAACATGAAAACCCATATGTTTTCCAAACTGACATATTTTCAAATTTCCTCGCGAAATATGCACTTCTAGGAAAAGTGGCAAGAATTAAAAATAGTTTGCTGTTAAACGTACTTTAAGATGATACTCGAGAATAACTGGTTAATACTTTCCGATACAACAGAAGCGTCCGCAGACGAATGAGAGCAATATATAAAACAACTTTCATTTACTATGCCTACATGAAGTGAATAAAAATGTATGGATATTATGTACAAAACATTAAACAGGAATGGCGAAATTTTAAATTATCGGAGCTCAAAGTTCTCTTGGTCATCCAGGTCTGAATCCGTGTCAACTGGAATTATAGTTTTTACGTTAGAACATTAGTTTCCGGCGCAATTCTTGCACGCACACGAATGTTTTAAATCAGGGGCTCTTCGGTGAGGACAGGAAGTAAATTATTGCGGTTGTCAGTATCCTAACCCCAGGCAGGATAACAAATATCTTCGTCCCTACTTAACCATATCTAGACCTGACCATATACTCTCCGAATGTGTTGGGCAGCGGCACCAATAATAGGGTATAACGATCTCAGTTTAAAATTGCTAAAGGCCGATCCGCCTTCACTATTGCTCTCAAACAGTAAAATTTGATGAATTGGAATTCGTTAAGGGTTGTGTTGTCTGGTACTCCATGAGAAGCGCTAAAACTTGAACATGTGAAGCGTTATTCTATAAGAATACTGTACAAGAATTCAGCAGTGTTCCCTTTTGGAGAAGTTTATGTAAACGTAACTTCCCTTCATTATAAATCTTATAGATAGAATGGCAGGCTGTATATGCATGACACCAAAAGATTCTGTTGTGAATACTGGAGCTCTGGCTGTAGTTTCCACTAGAGTACATGCCATCTGTTCCTAAATGTTTAATCTGTCTAGGTTTCAGGCTTAAATTGAAGAAACTTCGTAGAAAAGAAGAGGTAAAAAGATGGAATTTGAAAAAGTTGGAAAATATTGTTTGGATTTGCTTAAAGCTGATATTAATACTAGAGAGAAATATCAAGAGGGTATTATATTAGAATTAGAGGCTGAAAAAGCACAGGAAATTCACAGTGTGGAGAAAGAGTGGGATAAAATAAAGGTGCGAATAGTTAAGTCAGCAGAATGAAACCTAGGTACGAGTACAACTAAGAGAGAAGAACAGAAACCATAGATTAAAGAGGAAATCCTCAGAAAGATAGATGAACGAAGAAAATAAAGGAATGCAAACGATAGGGAAGGTAGATTAGCTTATCAAAAGTTAAGGAATGAAATAAAGAGAGAGGGTTAAAAGGCAAATGAGTAATGGATGAAAGAAAAAAGTGATAAGATAGAAGAGTTTATGAATAAAGGACAAATAGACTTGGCCTATAGAAAAGTAAAAGTGGAGTTTCGAGAAAGAAGGAAGAAAGCAAGTAATATAACAAATAAGGAGGGGCAGCCTATTTACACAGCTGAAGGAAAAGTGAAAAGGTGGGTAGAGTATGTAGTAGGACTATACAGTAATATTGGGGAGATACGAATGGAGAGGGAGGAAAATGTGGAAGAAGATGAGACGGGAGATTCAATTTTAAGAGGTGAATTTGACAGCGCATTGAGAGATTTAAAGAAAGGGAAAGCTATAGGAGTGGATGAGATACCAGCTGAATTATTACAGAACTTAGGAGAATATTACTTCATAAATTGTACAAATAATTAGTATGTTATATTTATGATAAAGGGGACATGCCTGAGGACTTTAAAGAGAATGCTATTGTAACCATATCAAAAAAAAGCAGGGGCAGATAGGTGTGAAAATTATCGAACAATTGAGGAGCGATATTCCAAAACGGCCTCTGTCCATTTTTTTGAAAAATCGTTTTATAGCGCCATCTGGTGAGGAATCTAGTAATACATATTCTGGCCCGAACAAAGTCACGATATCGGCAATTTAACGCACGTAAGAAGCCAAAATAGACTCGCACAGAGAAGAAAAAAGTTGTTCCAAAACGGCCTCTGTTCACATATTTTTATCACAATAGAGGAGTCGACATTATCTTGAGAATTTGATGAATTAGAATCTACTGAAAGACACAGTATGTCTAATTTTGTGCCAAACCAAAACTAACAATTCAAAAATGTTGTTCCAAAACGGCCTCTATCCAGGAGATCCCCACTTCGCGACTGTCATGCGCGTCTCCTGTACAAGGTACATTCAATATTTCAACGAAATAAATTCCTGTAAGTGTTCTACTAGGCAACCCGACTATCAACCGTGACATGTAGGCGTAATATAGGGATACAAAAAGTTTGTTCTTCCCCGTGAAAAAAAATATAAAACTGGACAGAGGCTGTTTTGGAAAATCGCTCCTCAATTAGTCTTCTTTCGCACGCGTCAAAAATATTAATTAGGATAGTTTACAGCAGAACTGAGAATAGAATAGATGCAGAATTTGGAGATGATTAGTTTGGATTTAGAAAAAGTAGAAGTACTGGGGAAGCAGTGTTAGCTTTGAGATTAATTGTAGATGGGAGACTCAAAAAGGGGCAGGATACATATGAGGAGCGATTTTCCAAAACGGCCTCTGTCCAGTTTTATATTTTTTTCATGGGGAAGAAAAAACTAGCTGTGTAAATAGGCTGTCCCTTCTTATTTGTTATATTACTTGCTTTCTTCCTTCTTTCTCGAAACTCCATTTTTCTATAGGCCAAGTCTATTTGTCCTTTATTCATAAACTCTTCATGGAGCATTGAATTGGAAAACATTTTAAATGGAATAGAGGAGATTCTGAGTATAGAATATCGTATGAGAATAAGTAAAAATAAAACTAAAGTAATGGTATGTAATCGATGTGAACACGACAGCTTAAATATAAATATTGGACAAAAAAAGACTAAAGAAGTAAGCGAATTTTGTTATTTAGAGAATAAAATAGCAAAAGATGAAAGGAGTAAAAGGTATATTAGTAATAGAATAGCACACGCCAAATTAGCATTTTATCGAAAAAGTAATCTTTTCAAATCAAAAATTAATCTGGAAATCAAAAAATTGTTCTTGAAAACTTATGTTTGGAGTGTAGCATTGTATGGATGTGAAACGTGGACCATAGGAAAACCATAGAAGAGAAAGATCGAAGCTTTGAGATGTGGTGTTATAGGGGGATACTTAGCATCAAATGGACGGGTAAGGTAAGAGATGAGGAAGTACTTAACAGAGTAGAAGGTAAAATGGATATTAGGAATTGTCTGAAGAGATGAAGGAGAGATAAACTAATAGGGCATAATTTGAGGCGCCAAGGAATAATATCACTGTTGCTAGAAGGAAAAATGGAGAGAAAGAATTGGGTAGGTCTGCAAAGATTCCAGTATGTTCAACAGATCATCAAGGACGTCAAATGTAAGAGTTATTACGAAATGAAAGAACTTGCACAAGAAACGGAAAAATGGAGAGCTGCATCAAACCGGTCGTAAGACTGATGACCTTATCATCATTAGGTTTCAGATATGGAATCTCATTCTCAGGTGATGTGAGGGCAACAATGAGCACCAAAAAATCGATGTTCTCGCCAATTACTACTGCCTTTGGCATTTCTCGTCCTTTTTTCGCTATACAGACATGAGCATTATCAGGCGCATTTTAACAAAGATGTTCTCTTGTAAATGAGTACCCAGCATCTTTACAAATCGCATTTTATTGACGCTCTTTGCCAAAAATGAATCAAAAGCCGAAAGCGCGCTTTCCTATGCCTCTTTATATCATTATACCTACTAGTCTCGTTTGTAACTGCTCGTTTGTCCACACACGCTTCTATTGGATCGGAAAGTTTACACCAATTATTCTCCAGTATAATCTTAAAGCACATTTAACGGCAAACTATTTTTAACTCTCGTTATTTTTCCTAGAAATGCATGTTTCGTGAGAAAATTTGAAAACGTGTCAGTTTGGAAGACATTTGGGTTTTCATGTTACATCAATGACTATATTATATAGGTCCTGTTCTTCAAAATACATGCTCATGTTGGGTATCATTTTACAGGGAATTTCATGGAATTAATGTTTGTCTCTAGACACTTCCCTTTAAATGTATACGAGTATTTTTCGAGAAAACTCGAAAAAATCTCAATCTATTAGACGTTCGAGTCCTTCCAGACGATGGTCGACAGTCTGGGGGGGGGGAAGAGAACTTTTCAGGGTACACTTACGGGCTACTATGGAACAGATTTTTGAAGCGAAACCTTTGCCCCCAACTTTTCTCTCATTCATCAACTAGTCAGACACTTCGCCTGATTTAATACGCGTCAGTTAGCACTACATAATTACCTTATCGACGCCAGCACTAAGAATGTAATTGCCCCGTTTGTTCCATTTCAGTGCAAATATAGGACCTTTGTGTTGTCCGAGTGTGCTGGACAACGTTCCATTTGTTTTCCAGATTCTAGCATATCCGTCGTATGAGCCGGTAGCCAGCAAAGTGCCATCACACTGAGGAATAAAAATAAATTCAAATAATTCGACGTTTCTGTATTCTAAGCATTAAATAATAGCTTTTCAAACAACGCGTACGCACATTCCAGTCCAACGAAGTGACGTCTTTATTGCTAGGTACTTCAGTTCCTCCTTTCTGAATGCAGTGTCTCAAGATTTGCTGATGTCCTAAAGGAACCGAGGTGCTTGTCATGTCCCATAGTCGAGCTGTGCTGTCTCCAGAGCTAAAATCAAAATTATTGGTTCACGTGGACGTGGAAAAAATGTAACCGACATTTACGGCGTGAGTTTGGGAATGTATAACTAACCCCGATGCGAGTAAGTCACTAGTGGGGTTCCATGCACAAATAAACACCTCGGATTCGTGACCTTTCAACACCATCGCTCTGCTGGCAGGAATTTCTAGATTGGCGTCGATGTCAGGTTCACTAACACTGTTAGTAGCTGCAGGCATGACGGCAGGGGTATTAAGATTATCTGAAAACAAATCATATTACTATTGTGGTGTGAAATCAAATAGACACTTTATACTTAAGCACAGATTTAAAAACAATTCAATCGATCAGTGACATTTTATTCACTCTGATTTCTCAAAGTACAGAAGGCTAGTCACCAGGAACATTAATACCTATTAGAGGACTGCACGAGTAAATAAAAAGTAATTGAATACAGAATCGGCAGTATTGAAGGGAACGATGCTAGTTAATACTCATAATCGTCTGTAATCGGCATCGTTTGCAATCGCTGAGAAAAGTAATCGAATATATCTGCGATATTCGATATCAAATCGTACAACTAGAACTACTACGTTACATATTATGCTGAAGATAAGAAACGATGAAGTAAGAAATGCGTCATGCTGCGGATTTTCCCAATTACATAGCAAAATCCTACAAGGCGGTAAGAAATATGAGTAACTATTCAAGATGCCATCGACTATGCCACGATACCAATGATGATGCTACGGTGCCACGCTGCGAACAATACCAGTTAAGCATCGTACTTCTACAACTATCCGATTACAGTTACATTTCCTGACATTGATGCATTCGTTTTATGAGTAAGTATAATTGGCATTGTACAATACATAACATATCGTGCAGGCCTCTAGTACATTTAGGAGCTAATTATTACCTAGACATCATGACATGACACCTACATAATAATTTTAGGAAAAATAATAGCTCTACACAGGGAATGGTAATTCATTTTGGTTTGCGCAGAGCAAATTCTGATTGTGGAAAAGGGCCTTACATACAACCGAATTCTTTCCTTTTTATTTGCACAATATCCTGTAAATGTGATTGACAATTCTGCGGAAAATAGAAGGAACTATGAACACAAATACACTGGATTACCAATACCGGAAACTCCATGCACAATACACTGAGCGCTTTTGGACTCAGCACCTAGCATTCTAGCGGCAGGGTTTGTTACTATGATAATATTTAGCAGTGTGCTCACTAACACTAGACAGAGCGAAAACACACATAATGAATGAAATACATGTAGTACCAAATCCTGCCATCAGGATTTTCATGACATCGGAGTTTCCAGTATTAGTAGTCCAGTGCATTTGCTATGAACAAAATACTGGATCTACAAATTTCATTTGTCCTAAGTTCCGGAGAAGTTTTTGTACAGTAAATCGTTTTATATTATTCATGTTTGATCGTAGGTACTGTTGGTTTATGAAACGTGAAATCGAGCTTTCTGTATCATCTGTAAGTGCAATAGTTACAGCTTGGCAGCACATTGCTACGGGTAAACTTTTTCTTCAGTTCTGCCTGGTATTTTCTACACGTTACGATCAAATGGGACTAAAATACAAATGCCAAGTTGAGATTATTCTTAATGCCTACAAGCGGAGGGCAGCCCATTGAGCTAACAAATGGGAGCGAATTCAGTGTCGGAATTGTAGGGTGTAGGGGTTAATACCAGAGGCCCCGGTACAGATAGTAGTAAGGGTTGTCCAGAAGAGAATTAAACACGCGCGGGGCAAATTGATAAAATTAATTCACTCTCAAATCCTAGCGAAAAGTTTGACCCCCCCCCCCCAACAAATAAAAACCTGTGAATTTTCAAGGCCCGGAAATAATGGGGAACCCGGATCGCGCAAGCTTAAAACACGAAACATACCAACTAGCAGCTAGGGGACGCTGAGGTAACAGATACAGTAGAACGTTAATTATCCGGACTAATTGGGACTGGGTTTGCCTAAAAATCCGAGCACTGATTATCTTTTTTTTTTGTTGGCCATTCCGGTTAATTGACGTTCCGGATAATTGACTTCCGGATAATCGACGTTTTACTGGAGTTAAAATATAAAATTATATGTTTGAATTATTTCAGTATCTACTCAACATATGAAAATATTTCAATTTTCACATTACTTGTCTCACCATCCATGGTAACATCGCCTTCGGTTTTGATTTTTGTAATATTATTGAGTCTGTTTGATACTACTTGCGGCATAACTGCATCAATCAACGAAAGACCTTCTGTCAGCTTCTGTTCGGTTCCGTCCTAAGAAAACAAAACACTGGTCTCAGATCACAGAACAAGGAAACATATTGTTGGTTGCTATATACTGCTGAAACTAGTAAGCACTTTCATTCTCTAATCTATTTATTATATCGTACTAGCAAAAATGTTAGCTAGATTTCTTATACATTTGGGTATATGTGTAAGTATCTTCTCTAGCTCTTTGGTGATCGGTACATTTCTTTACGTAGATATTTACACAACACCAGGCACGATACAGTTAAAGAAGTACAATTCAACCGATTTGGAAAACCGAAGTGGAGGACTTTTCAGACATCCGTTTAAACGTACAATACTTCTTAATGCTAGTGAAATCGACAGTTTGCGCACTTGTATTGATAAATACGGACCGGAACTGAGCATTAAGTTTAATATTGGCGACATGGTTGGCATTCCTGTACTTATGGCAACTGTGGCTATCGGGGTTTTTAGTCTGTACACGTATTAATGCTCCTAGAGAATTCTAATAATCGTCTGAATCGATACAATGTTAGGCTCATCGTGTGGTCGAATGTATTCATGGTAGCACTATCATCATTATTCCAGTGATTTGGGAACAAATAATACGGACCTCTCCGATACAAATTTCAGCTTCTGTGTACTGCAACCCTTTCTGCAAAATACTGATAAGCGCGGCCGGAGGTACTAAACTACCGTTGATATTCGTCTGCGCTATATGTGATTCAATTCCGAAAGTGTAGGCCGAGTGTTTGAAACCTTTAAAAATCGAGTAATAATGTATAAGTAATAAATAATACGAGTTTTCATTGCCCAGTTATTGGCACACGACATATGTATGAAATAAATACAAGGAGGTTCAAGAATGAACTCATAGAATGAAACCAGATTAATCACATCATAGCTACAATAGTAGCACACGAGTGTATTTATTGTTCATTGCGACGGATGAGATTTAAAAATAACCGGAAAACTAAACACAAATGAGAGTATCCTTACCTGATTCTTGGAGATATCGGTACACCAAGAAATTCACTTCATCGCTGGAAAAACTCATGGTTTCTCAAGGGATTAGGGAAATTCACATAAATATTTGTATCTCTAAGACATAAATAATGAGATTTACTAAAAAGTTACTTGAAGAAATACAAAAATAAATCACAAATTCAGGTATCTATATTACATTATCGATTATCCAGATTTACAAAATGGTTTGTTTAGTGTGCATCGCTAGATCTTGATCGTAAAAAAATGTAAACTTTGGAAACGCATCGATGCCAAATCGAACATTGATGCAAATTCAGACTCTTCAGGGCGGTGGCGCGCTAGTGTCGCTGGTTTGTTATCAGTAACTTTTTGATAAAATAAAGGACGCTATTCAGCAAAAGAGAACCAACTAGCAAAATCTGCATTTTGAGAACACGTAAAACGTAATTCAATTCGAAGTTCAAGAGCCATGTAGAAAGCGGATTTTGCTAGTTGGTTCCCTTTTGCTGAACAGCGTCCATTTATCAACATACCAGTAAACAGTAAACCTGCAAGATCAAGATTCGTAACCATAATTTATTGCTAATCAGTAGAAAAACTCCTCTCTGTTCATTCAAATTTTTGCTGTTCAAAATTCTGTTATTGTTAATTCTGCTCGGATTTGCATCGTTCAATATTATAACCAAATCCTTATTTCGTGAAATTCAATTTACTTTACCAACTTCGGTGCCAGTAACAATGTGCAGTCAAAAATCTCCAAGCTGATAATTGGACCGACCATCTGGAGTTTGAAGGTTCGTGATAATATCTCAAAATGCCTACCGGAGAAGCTCGTTACATCAAGAAGAAAGTTAAGACTGGGACTGTGGACATACACCCCACAGAAAATGCCCTCGTCGTCAACTACGAAGTTGAAGCTCTCATTTTGGGCGACGATAAACAACCTATGATCGGAGACCAGAAAAAATGCCAAAAGTTGATCCGTTTTCACAGTTTAAACACGGCTACTAATTGCGCGGCGTTAGCTAAAGATGTCATCAATAAATGTAAGCTGATTCATCCGTCAAAATTGGACGAAGTTCAACATTTGTTGCGTTACTTGCAATACCGTAGTCAGTGCGCTCCTGCGATCTTGGTTAAAAGTAGCGATACCATTGACTCGAGTCCGCTGGACGAGAATCCGGCTAGTAAACCAGAAGAAAAGGCAAATTTGTTGGATCTGGAAGATTATATCGAGCTGCTGTACGACGATATGCCCGATAAAATCAAAGGATCCAATTTGATTCTACAGCTGTGCAAAGATAGCTCCAACTTGGACGAATTAACTAAAAATGAATCCTTGTTAAGTGTACTATCTCGGGTGCTACGAGAAGACTGGAAGAAGAGTTTAGACTTGAGCGTGAATCTAGTTGGTGTTTTTCAGAAGTTCTCTGAGTACAGTATTTTCCACCACATCCTGCTGCAGCAGAAAATAGGCTCTCTCTGCATAGAAATAATCACGCACGAACTGAAAAAATACGAAGATTTCAAAGTTGACGTTGAAACTCCCAAAGACGAGAAGGCCGATAAGACGAAATCATTCCGCTCCAAGTTACCAGTTCCTAGAAACGCGAAATCAGCAATCATTCCAGAAACGCAGAAAGTTAAGAGTCAGATACCAGTTAAAAATAACCGCCGATATTCTTTAGTGGTTGATGAACCTCAGACTGATTCTAAAGAGCAGAAGAACGAAACCGACAAATACGAGCAAACGAGTCGTAAAATCGAGGTAATTTCAAAGAAACAAGACCAACTGTTCAACGCTTGTTTTTCACTGTTACTTAATATTTCCGAAAACGAAAAAATCGAAGACAAGATGAGGAAACGTAACATCGTTTCTCTGCTGATTCATTCGCTGAACCGAAAATCCATTCAGCTGCTCACCACCGTTCTTCGTTTTCTGCAAAAGCTATCTGTTTACAAAGAGAATAAAGACGCGATGGCGTCTTTAAATATAATCGAAAAGTTACCACGAATTCTCATGATGTCGATGAAAGAGAACAATAATCTAGTCGACTCTTTCTTGCCCTTACTCTTTAACTTGTCTTTCGACCGTAAGCTGTGCGAGCAAATGATTCGTGTCGGTTTCCTTCCCGAGCTTGTCAAGATGGCCGAGAAGTGTCGTTTAACCAAGAATCAGAAATATGTGCTCGGTCTGCTCTACCATTTCACAATGGACGACCGAGTGAAGTCGATGTTCGCCTACACTGACAGCATGAAAGTTGTCATCGACATGCTGCTGCATCCGGAGCTGGGTGACGATCCCATACTGAAGGCGCTCTGCGTAAATCTCGCGTTGAACAACAAGAATTCGGAAGTATTGTGCGATTATCGCGTGATCAGCACCATCATGGAGAAGGCGTTCAATAATAAAGATGCGGTGTGCATGAAGATCATTCGGAATATCGTATCACACTCAAACACCAAGCACATGTTCGAAATATACGCCTCCGAGGTGGCCAAGTCTTTGAAGTTGTACATCCACACGCATAAAAGTTTTACCTGCGAATGCATCGGATTTCTGGCCAATTTATCCACCACGGACGTCGACTACAACGCCTTGTTCAAGAAATTTCAGCTATTTCCGCTAATAAAGCAGTGTTTCTCTGATTTGGATTTTGTAACCGACGACGTGCGGTTGGAGTTGTTGTTATTGCTGGGCACGGTCGCATACGACGAAGCCATGGCCGAGTGTTTGTACCAAAACGATCTTCTGGCTCTGCTGATCAAACATATCAAAGATAAGCAGGAAGACGACGAAGTAGTGTTGCAAGTCATATTTGTATTCTATCAGGTTCTGCAGCATCCGATGACCAGGGACTATGTGACCAAGGACACGGACGCGCCGTTGTACTTCGTCGACCTATTGCACGATAACAATCCGAGCATTCGCAAGATCTGCAGAGCGTGCCTGGATATAATCAAAGACTTCGACGATACGTGGACGGAACGCGTGAAAATGGAGAAGTTCCAGTGGCATAATTCTCACTGGCTCGAAATGATTCAGAGTCAGATGCTGAGCTCGAATAATTTCGACAAAGCATATGGCGAGAGTTTGTGCAACGACGATGTGCTGCCGCATTACGACCTGCTGCAACAGTCGATGATGTTCCAGTCCGGCTCTCATTTATCGTTGAGCGTGGATGGCAGTATGGAAGTGCTCTCGAATATCATGAATTCGGAGGAAAGCAGCCAGTCGCTGAGCGAGTATAACAGCGATGCGGATTTCGATTTGGAGTTCCCGAAGAATATATCGACGCCGTTCGATGAGAAGTACGATTTACACGAAGGATTTAATAATCTAATCATAGAAGATAATAACGGCACTGATTTAATATGAACGAGTAGGCTGACAGTTGAGCCGTGACCTATTGTTCTTTAAATATGTAATTGATATTCATATTGTAAAATTGTAGTATCTAGTTGATTTGTATCAGGTTAACAGTTGTACAGTGAAACAGAAAACTAGTCAAAGGTGAAAGCAGTTTTATTTTATCTGTACCTTAAAGTGTTTACCATTATTATTTACGAAACCATGATTCATGCTTTACTAATTTTAATTTTACGTGTATTTTTTCGTAATTTGCATCGCTTAATAAAATTATTAACTTGTACCTACTTATTTATAATTTTGGTAGATGCAGATACATTGTTGAAGACTTGATGCAGATGGAGTTAAGAGTCATGACTACACCATGTTATACCTAGACTACAATGAGAATTCTCAGTACATATGAAATTAGAAAGAGTAAACTCACTGTTCATTTATTCAGCAGTTCTCACAGTGCGACTCAATTTCACACGGGTACAATCGATGCGCTATATTGATTGCAGAATGTCAGTTCAGGAACTGTGTCCTACTCAAGAACTTCTAGTCTCTTCGAGCTTAGACTTTGGTTTTGATTTCCACTTTCCAATTATATCCTAGAATCTTTTGGTAATAATTATTTATCCATGGTCTGAAAGTTGATAAACCTTGTTTTTATTCTATTAAATGAAAAGAATTACATTATCCAGGATTACTGAATTTTTAGATTCCCCTAATCTGAATATCCCTTTAAATATTATTTATGTTGTTACATCTTACATCAACTTAAGCACATTAGTCTGGTTTACGAATCAATTGCTTGGTGTTACAGAATACTAGGTTTTTCCAGGTGTTCCCCCGTTGTATCAGATCACATTCTAAGCAAGAATTAAGATTATCTTGAACAGTATTCCAAGTCCTCAAGTTCTACTCCCCCCATCAATATACTACTTCAAACCATCTAATCAATATTTTCAGCTCTCAGCGTAAGAATGGACACTACTCATAAATATTAAAAATATTTATTATAAATCAACACGTTAATTATAATCTTATGCGTGTGCATCAGGGGGTATTGATCTGATAATATCGGAATCTCCGGGGTCGGTAACTGAAAGTGTGCTGACACGGAAATATTTACCACAAGCAGTTCCCAATTCGATGTTATTTCCAGAATAATGATGGACACCAGTTTTAGCTAACATAGCGTAGTACTCGATTTCGGATTTCCTACAGCAAAAAAATGAATAAATAATTATATAGGAAAGGAAAAAACAACTTAATTACAATGCCATAATGAAGTTCAATAGCAAGAGGGAAACAAACATAACTGCATAACTGACGTGAGCGGATAGTATTCGCGAAACGATTCAACTGCGAACACAAAAAGAGAACTGGGATCGTGTTTTGTAAAGGCGCAATCCAACAATTCAAGGGGTTCGACTTTTAGAAATTATGAAATTATCAGACCACAAGCTATCGAGATCAAGATTACTCAAGACGAAATAAAAGGCCAGCCCTTTAACGAACAACGTGAGCTTCCATTCATTGATTACCACTGGGCTTGAGATCAAATAATTGAAATTAAACATCAAACATACGATATAGAAACAAAAAGAAAATGAATTTACTTTTGCACCCCGAGGGCGAAATTGTCTGAGCTCGGCTCTTATCAACGTTCAACGGTACACTATGTAGGATTACCCGAATGCAAAATATGTAACTGAATGCCTGGCTGAAACAAGGACAATGTGTACCGACATTTCAGCTTCATGGAACCGTGTTCCAGCGAGCTATTCAGTTATGAATATCGACAACGGAGAATCACAACTAGTGATGGTCACCGGTTAGACACAATTTCATACTTACCAGAACCGATAAGGTTCAATTTTCAATGGCTTTCGTAAGTAATAATCACATCAAAGTTCCGAGGGTTGTGATACAACTGCATATTACAAGATTGTAATATACAGAGGGTTTCAACTAACTGTAGAATGGTTACCCCACAGACCACATTTTACTTTACATATTTTAGAATAAAACCGTAAAAGAATTGCGAGGTTACTCGGTAAAAACTAATATTTTACCTAAAACACAGACACGTGGTCGAAAGTACATTACAGGCTGAAAGACCAACATTATTACAAATGACTCCATAGGTTCCCCTACAAATCATGAAATTAGCACCAGAGGGGGAGCCTACTTCTCAGTCTCACCTTAGAGGCGGTGTATTGCTCGAAATAATAACCAGCTTGGCTTTTCCTTGTCTCAAGGTTTTCAACGTTTGCTTAAATCCAAGCACACACTTTCCTGACTTCATCACCAGTTGAAGTCTGCTGTTGATGCTCTCCATCGCTTTTTTCTGAAAACAAAAAAGAATAACATCGCACGATATACGTAAATCGGATGAACATTTGAAAAATGGTGACACGAAGGAATGGATGAGCGAACATAATTTACAGCGAAAACGTGGCTGATTTCAACGCGATGTTGGGAAGTTGTTAACAGAATGTACTTACGGATTTCTTCTGTACAGCCATTGTGAAACTTGACTGAGGTTCGCGGTGCAGTGAGTAAATTCAATGATGAAATTATACCGAAAACGTGGAAGAAACTGAAGTCTCCAATGCCGAAAAGAAGCACATGCACATTGGCGACCGATGAATGGAAGTTCCGATGCGATCGTCGGACGTTTTCGATTTCCAAAGATGAAGAATTGATAAATTTTATTGACTTTCGTAGTGTGTCTCGAGCAAACCACGAGCCACATGTCAGATCGGCACCGGTCTTGACATCTATGAAAAAGTACCTTTCTTAATCATATTTTAGATCCTTTCCTTCGAGAACTATCCCACGTTGATGTCAAACTGCATGATAAGCTTACGTCCAAGAAAATAGACTTAATTTATACTGGATTTTAAGTCCATGTATCAGGACATTCTCGATAAAGTATGATCATTGGTCACAAAAATTAATCAATGGCAGCAACAAATTTTTCAGATTCCAGCGGACCACAGCGGACGATGGAAAGACCGAATTCTAAAAAAAATAATCTGTGATAATTGATTTTCGACCAATTACGCAGGACAACAAGATTGACGTTATTTGGTTTTAATAGTCTAGTCGACGAATTGTACAATTTGTTTGATAATGTCGTTTTGAACTTCATTTTTCGCGTATAGTGAACTTATTTTTGCAGATCGGACTATATTAGCCGACTAGAACTGCGATCGAAACCTCTTTCTTCGTGTCAGTGTTAACCAAATTAACTTGTTCTCTTTTATTTTCAAGTAAATTTGTCAGAAGCAGGTGTGTCTGTACTCTGCTTAGTGCGTTGAACTTTCCTTTATTCCGTGAATATCAACCGTAAAGAACCTTTTTTTTAATTAACATAACTTTCTATACTGTGTATGTATCTTAAATGCAGCGAGTAAAAGGACACGGAAATCAAGGTAATGCTTCACTGTTTATTCGTCACCTCTGTATCGTCTCGTTAGTGCGCCGTTTTCAACTTCAACAAGTCGAAGTTGTTTACGAGGGTTAATTGCGTTCGCGTACAGATGTACGCCGTTTTACGTCAAATCTACTCTGTGCTAATGCGGACTGTACGCCGTCTAATATGCCTCTAATGTTACCAATGAATCCAATTTTTTCTGTCTTACAGGTGGCGTACGAAATGGAACTGAAAATAATGAACATGAAAACGTAAATAGTTGGGCTCATCAAGTAAGAAAAGCTTCCAAATAACTAATTCGGACGCGAGGTTCGGATCTGTGTACTGGTCTGATGGGTGATGCGTGACCTATTGATTATACCTTGTGTACGATTGTTTGAACTTTTAATTATATCTTTGGCGAAAACAAACCATGTAGTTGTGCTGGAGAAGGAGGTGAGCGTTGAACCATCTGTGCTGGAGATCGTTAATTATAAGTCCCTCCCTCGAATCTAGATGTTTTCTATAGTGAATGTGATTAGCAACCTGTATAGAATATGTCATTGTGGGGGCCCTTTGTTCTTGAATGTACTATTCTTAGTCATTGTTCGAGTATGATGTTCAAATTTGAAAGTTCGGTCAGTATGAGTAGTGTATCATGTAGAATTAATTCGAATAACGTGAATCTTATTCTTCCTAGATTTGAAAATGATATCTTTGTCCGAGTTGAAGAACATGTCACGTTCAGTGTTAGTGTTCTGTTGTTATTGGCCCATGAAAAACTCGAAAGGATGAGTTACTTACTGAACCAGAATGCCAACGTGGAAATACAGAGGCTTCAACTCCTAGCTACCCCGTATTCGAGTTTGCCCCAGCTTTTCATAGGTCAGCAGTTAGATTCAGTTTCAGTTCGTTGGTAATGACTTCGGTTCTGTCCACTCTCCTGGTTCATAATCTAGGTTCGTTTCCACCTGAGTGAATGCAAAAATGATCAGTTGTGAATGATGTTTATTTGTAATTTCGAAAGAATCAATAAGGATCAAGATAAACTGAAGATAATTGTATGATGTTACACAACAGCCCATTTATTTACCGCTTGGCACTGGTAAAAGGTAGCAGATGACGGTGTTAACTACTGATATGCTTGATGCATAATGCAATGGAATCGAATCGCTCTCAGACTTGACACCTTAATTGCTACCCAAATTGGAAAACTTAGTTCTCTAATTATTTACAATGTTTGTATTTTTTTCATTGTTCTTGGCTCGGTGAGAAATGTTTGAGACGAATTTATTGAACCAAGGTATCGAAAGGGAAGGAAAAAGATTCGACATCTTGTAAATCTGTTTCAAGGTTGCTCTTACTTCGCACATGTTTACAGTTTTAGTTCCTTGGCTATAACTTCAGATTCGCTTCATTTTCCTGATTCAAACTCCTACATCCTTTCAATTAGAATAAAAGAAACCAGCCTGTGTATGATTTCTTTTTCGGTTAGCCAAAGTTTTCAGTGTGAATAATAGTATTCGTCTGTGATTTTGAAGAACCCATCGAAAACTAGGCTACTAAGAGATACTGCTCCTTTCGTTTAACTATTACCTGCTGGAGGTTCCTGCTGGCAATGTTACTGCTATGAATTTGATTACTGTTTGACTTTGAAACCTGTATTTTTATTCAGTTTTCTATCAACATAATAATCTTCCTCTCTATGTTGTGTTAGATTATTCTCGTAATCATAAATATAAACTAACAATGAGACGTTGCTGAATCGCTCACTCGAATCCCTTGGAGTTTGCCTCCGTTATTTTTCAGTATCCAAAACATGCGGGCAAATTTTCGATATTCGCCCAAAGCGGGTATCATACGGAATTGTGAAGCTGAGCAAGATGCCACGAATGCGGCGCCTTCGTTCAGCTAGTTGTGTTTAATATACCTTGTCCGATGTTCCTCTTACTTCATTGCTATTAGCTCGTTACAAATACTTTGAGACGCGAGATGTCATAGAGAGAAAAACAGCTCGACGCAAAGTGTTTTCGGAATGGTCTCCACTCTAATATGTCGGCAGTTGGCATCAGTTTCGGTTCCTTAGTAATGCTTTCGAATCTGCTTCACTCTCTTAATTCAAACGCTAGCCACTCTTCCATCAGAATGATATGGAACTAGTCCGTACTTCACTTTCGTTATGATGTATTAAAAGTTGTTAGTTCCGATTAAGGTGTGTCCGTATGATTCGGAAAAACCCGCTGTAGTTGATGTTATCTATTGTCTTCTGTTCCACCTATCTATGTACTCGCCACAAGCTGAAAATAGGGAATGATAGTGGTACTTGCAATGTACCTAAATATGTACTTCTGATCACTGGTGAGAGTATCTGCTGTCTTCTGCTTTAACTGCCCGTGCACTCATCGTAAGCAGAATATTGCCAATGTCAATGGTACTGTGGTGTATCCAGATCTTTACTTCTGCTTGTTGTCAATTTCAGAATCCACTGATTGTCACCGCGTTCATTAGTGCTAGCACATTCATTCAGATATCTAGTCTCCCGTTACACCGACGACCCTCGGTACCTTTAGAGAGTACTTTTCACTGACCCGACCATACGTGCTAACCCAATTCTTCTGTTGCAGAGTTACAACGCTCCCAATGCCTCCATGGCAGCAAGTGCATATTCGATTTCGAATTACTTTGGAGCTTCGTACCACTACCCGACGTACTGCGTAGGCGATGGTGGCAGCACATGGCCGAGTAACGACGCGATAGCCTACGTGAGCAACTATAATGGCCAAATCACCCCGGAAACGGCGGCCGCTTATGGCATGGACAGCGGCATGTTCAGTACGACGGCCGCGTTCGGTTCGCCGTACACCCAGCCGGCAGCTCCGACCGCTACCTCATTCAATTACTATCCCAGCACTCCAGCAGAATACCAGCCGACGTGGAACGCCGGCGCCACAATGCCTCCAGTCACCGCCAAACAATACGAGGATTACTATCGCAGCGAGAATGTGTACAATGGCGCGGACGCCCTCAAAGGCATCGACCACCGTCTGCAGGGTCTGGACATCGCCGCGGACACCAATTCCAACAAAATGTCCGACCCGAGGTACTCGTACGGCGTGCAGCGCACCGACACCTTTATGAACTCGACCACAACCACCACTAGCGAGAAGAAGACCACGTGGGCGTCGATCGCCAAGCAGCCCGCCAAGCCGATACCGCAGACTAGTAGCAGCGGCTCTAAGAAAAAAGGTCCTGGCATGCCGCCACCGCCCATGGTGCCCGGACGCCACAATATCGACTTGAACACCTGGGAGCCGAAGAACAACAACGTGCCGAAGGCTCCCGTCGCTCAGGCGCCGCCGCCGCCCGCCTCCGGCAACTCGCTTGCCAGGCCGGTGTGGAACGGACCCATCCTAACGCAAGAAGTCGCCCCCGAGATGAGCGGCTCGCATTTCGAACCTGCCAGCGCGGTGGCCACGTTGCCCCCGCCCCAGCTGCCGTCGCACTCCTCGCCGTCAGTGTCGGTACCATCATCGTCCTCGCCAGCGGCGCCGACACCGTCCCCTCCGCAGTCGAAATCGTTTACAAACATGGCGCCGGCCACTAGTAGGCCGCCACCGTCGGCAGCCCCACCACCTTCGACCATGTACCAGCAGCCACCGCCAGCGCCAGTTCGCGCGGTGCCGCCGCCGGCATCATCGCTGCCGATGCCGCAGCCGCCGCCATCGACGCCGCCGGAAGTGTTCGCGTCCTCGTCGTCGCTGTCGTCGACGTCGTCGGCGGGCTCGCCGCCGCACTCGGTGGTCGAGAAGCTGCGCGACAAGAACAATTACAATCCCAGCGAGCTAGAGTTACCGCCGAAAGGTACCCGTTTCTTCGTGATTAAGTCGTACTCGGAGGACGACGTCCACCGATCGATCAAGTACGAGATCTGGTGCTCGACCGAGCATGGCAACAAGCGGCTAGACGATGCGTTCAACGACCAGAAGTCGATGAATGGCGCCGTCTACTTATTCTTCTCGGTGAACGGTTCGGGCCACTTCTGCGGCATGGCGCGCATGATCTCGCCGGTCGACTATGGCGCCAGCAGCTCGGTGTGGGCGCAGGATAAGTGGAAGGGCCAGTTCCGGGTGCGCTGGATCTATGTGAAGGACGTGCCCAACTCGCAGCTGCGCCACATCCGGCTGGAGAACAACGAGAACAAGCCGGTAACGAATTCGCGCGACACGCAGGAGGTGCCCTACGATAAGGGCGTTAACGTGCTGAAGATCATACACGCGTACTCGCACACCACCTCCATATTCGATGACTTCACGCACTACGAGAAGCGGCAGGAAGAGGGCGACAACAACAAGCGCGGCCCGCCGCCATCCATGCACCAGGGCCATCACCAGTCGATGCAGCAGCATCACAATAACTCGGCCGAACGCCGCAATCCGTTTGGCGGGCGTAGCATGCAAAGTAAGGTAAGTGATCAAGATGAATTTAAGTTGGTGTGAATTGGTGGTTGGAGTTGAAATGGCTCCTTCCTGGGTGTGGTTACAGGGTATCCGAATCGAGCCTGTAGCCATAGGAATGTTGTAAAGGAGCTGTGAAATGATTACAGGGAGCTCAGAAGAACAGTACTTGTTAGTTATTCGAGGGTAAATCCACTAAGATCTTGAGAAGTCACAGGAAGTTGACCAGTCCGGGGAACTCCTGTCCACATAGCCCACCCTTGGCTGCATCTACCTTGGTGGTAGTTGTTTGACTATAATTGTGCATTACTTGTGCCGTTGTAGCTTGTCTCAAAAATATTGAGGACAGCTTTGATTCCTTCACCGCATAACAGAGCGTTAAATCCGGTCACATGAACTGGAGGTTGGGGTTGAAATTGCTCCTTCCTGGATGTGGTTACAGGGTATCCGAATCAAGCCTGTAGCCGTATGAATGTTGTCTGGAGTAGTAACTCCAGAACATTCGATACTGCCATGCGAATTGGAAGGGCTATGTGCCCCAATACATTGTCATCTGGATAGAGGAAATGAGTCATGATTTTCCAAGTACAATTGTTATTTTTTTGTAACCCTTGAGGAAAGAAAAGGATTCTATTTGTCCTAGAGGCTAGAAATTACCCGCGAGGATACGAAGAATGTGGATGAAAGTAATGATAAGCTTCTTAACCCTTTCAATTCAAGAGAGACAAACTGCATGCTAAACCTATTTCGATTTGCCCAGAAAAACATTTGTGAAATTTTCTCGCTTATTGAAGTCCATATTTACTAAGTGAATTAGCAGTGAAATTAAACGCTCTTTCAATTCACATTATTGGCAATAGTGTTCCTTGAGATGGAAGTTAAGGCTTCTGATCTCCTTGATGATACAGTAAGTGTTGAGAGGAATATGCCGGCCTATTTCTCAGGAGGCTGTTTACGAAATGTCTAATGCCATAACGTTCATAAAGGGGTGTTTACAAACTGTCACTTTTCTTAAGTACCTAATACCTGTCATAGCTCTTATCTTCATTATGGACACCTTCCCACATGTCCTTATAAATCAATAAAAACGGATAAGATCCATAACTTTATAATCGTTATAAAACCTATAGACAGGCCATATAGCTTCTTTAGACACTTTATAAACAGCGAAAAAGGCGAATTCATCCCTTCAGTTTTCCAATGTAAACTACGTGTTTATATTCACGGTCCAGTGTTTCATTAGCACAGTAATAACTCAGCAAAATGTTGTACCATTATATTGATTCTCTGTGTATCCTAAAAATTTGACCATGATCCTTGTCAGATCGCAGTAAGTAAGCTAGACATTTTGGCGGTAGACCGATTTTAATTAGCAAGCTTGGCGAACTTAGGAGATTCACAGATACTCAGCTGAACAGCTTGAAAAAATTATGGGATCGCAGCCATTTACCCTGATAAAGAGACCGGAAGCCAGCCAGCTGAGCAGTCTGGTAAACCGATAGTTGTCAGTTGGGCTGGCACACTGGCAGTCAGACAGCCAGCGAGCCAACCGGCCAGAAGGAAAGGTAGACGAATTGACAAATAGACAGTTAGTATGCCTATTAGACCCAGAGAGAGAATGATAGATAATCAGCCCACTAGCCTGAAAATAATTCTGAAACTTTAGCCAGCGAGCTTGGCAGAGAGAGAGAAACGGTTAGTCAACTTGGAAGTCTGGTAAATAGATACCTGCCTGCCAAGCCATCCAGTAAATTGGTTAAATAACCAGCCAGCCAGCTAGCCTGGAAGTAAGACAGACAATATTCTCATAGTTAGCCGGCATAAGAAAAAAACACAAAAAAAGACTGTTGCTGATAAGATGTTGAGAAATCCTCCGTGCTGATTAAATATCCAATCAGGAAAAAGAGAGCCGGATCAAGACTAACTGCCAGTCAGCAGGTGCGGGGGGAGCTGAGAGTTGATATCCAGGATGCAGGAGTCAACATCTTTTCAACTCAATTGTATCACTGAAATGCCGCTTTCATTTCAGATAGGCAGCCTGACAGGTAAGGAAATAGATGAACTGGCTGACGATTGGTTAACAGAAAAGCAGGCAGGCCTTCTCCTATAAGCCTGTCCGGGCCTATAGAAAAACAGCCGAGAACCAAGATCCATCTAGTCCTCTTTTGTGTTCTTTCTCTTCATTGTTTCGAATTTCAGGTGAATCATTCTGCAAACAGCCTAGTTCGTAGGCATGCAGACAGGTAGACGTACATCAGCCCAACAACTTCTGCTCTACAGGGAATAAACAGGATGAGAGCCAACCTTAGTTTCAAAACTCAATAGTCAAGTTCTCTAGGTAATCGCCTCTCTCTCCTCCTCCCACATCTCATCAAGAATTAATATCTAAGAGCGAAGAACTTGTATCCATGAGAACTAACATTTCATTCCTTGCATTCTTTTTTTCAAATTTCGAATAGAAAATTCCATGGATTGATTCACAATTGGAAGTGTAGACTGGAGAACATAATTTTCCTCCTCTCGCTTACCTGTGGAGATAGAACTGATTTTATAGCTCAGATTTCTGTGGCCTTCTTCTGTCCCCGTAGTTCTTTCTCGGATTTCAAAAACTCTTTTTGATTGACAGATACAAATAAGCAGATAGATTGGGAATGAATGGTGCTTAAGAGTGAAGATCTAATATCCGATAGGGAAAACATGTTATCTGGAATTCAGGTGGAAAAAAATAAGGTAGAATTCCTCTTCCAACCACCGCAAAGTGAGTTGAGTAGGTATTAAAATGGGAAACATTTAAATACATTGCGGGGAAAGGGCTTATGTTACATTTTTAAAGTATCTTAAAGAGAGTAAAAAGTGATTTCTCTGGGGTTGACTCGAGCTCAGATAGTTCTCAATCCTGAGGTACCATACCCGTTACTTTTGTTACTATACAGTTGGAAAATAGATTCGCCGTCGTGAAGCGGCGAAGAAGAAATGGGGGTAGCAGGCGCTACCGCAAAGCGATCCCCCCTATCGTGACGCAGGCCCTTTCGGGTATTTCTGGGATAGGGGGTGCAGTGTTTCAGGGCCGTACATCGCCATACGCCCAACTATCATTGATATAGCTGGAAATCGTTTTGTTATTGTGGGATGGGAGGAGGGAGAAATCATGAGAGTTGATTTCTTTTACCAGAGATCAGTATTGCTAATCCAAATTTGATCGTGCCAGAGATGCTCTTTTCCGTCATATATTCCATCCATAAAAACCAAACGAACTTTTGAAGTTTTTACTATTGATTTTGAATACTACATGTTGCATTTAACTTTAGTCGAGGTTCCAAAATCCGAGGTTGACAATAACATTGCTGACGAGTTTTCTTTTTCCATTTTCATGTTTGGAGAAGTTAATGAAATGTTCACGTGTGCCGTTGACTCTTGCTACCGACAGATTTATATAACAGTCCCTTGGTAGAATTGAGAAGAAGAATATTTATCTTCTGGGCTGTTTTATTCCTCTCCCTTCCGTAGGATTATTTACAAGCAGTATTACTTAATTTCTCCCCTCACTGGTAAAGACTTCTGAAGCATTTCCGATATTAATCATATAAAATTCAGTTGTTTTTTTGTTTTTTTCTTCTTAGAAGAGGGAAGCGCAGTGAGTGAAAACCACGTTTTTGACAATTTTTGATATTTCTTTTTATCTCAGTCCTGTCCAAAGTTGTGAAGCAACCTTTTTTTCTTTCAGAATCTCTGCTCCGATGTTTCTCTATCTCCAACTCCACAGCCCCGATTCTGACTAATAAGCTCTTCTTCCTGAGGTCGTTTTGCAACTCAACACTTTGGAAGGCACTCGTATCGCTTTCTGTTGATGTTCCTGTCCACTTGCTTGCCAGTTTTCCTGGCTGTTTAAATGTCTCGCCTCATTCCTGAAAGAGTTTTCTGATCGGCAATGATGACAGGTGGGGGAGAGAGGTTTCCTGTACGGAGAAATCAAGGCACGAGAGTGAGCTGCATGGCTAACGAGCTTACTTTGAGATTATAGCTGGTAACTACTGATTGGCTGTTCAGAAAGATAGCTAGTGTTTAGCTGCTGAGGAAGGCATAATTTTGGTTTCCTGGTTACCTGTCTGTCCAGGGCCGGGGTTAGTATTTTTGAGCCCTGGGACCCAAGCCCCCATGGATACATCTCTAAGTCTGATCCTGTGTCTGTCCATTTGTCTTGGAATTCGGAATTCATTGAGATAACGTTTTTTTGTGCAAATATGGAAAATTGATTCTAAATTTGTGTCCTTCCAGCAGAGATGTTTGATTTGTTTGTATCGCAAATATAAAAACCTATTTAAATATGTTTCACCATTAACTCGTTTAAACGTTTTTTCAAGTATGAAAAACTATTTAGAAACCTATTCTTAATGTCATTCGAGTATATTTCTTGATGAATTAACACATTTTAAATGTCCATTCAAATAATTGGCTTAGTTTCCTATTTGAAATAACTGTTTGAATATTTTTCTATACAAACCTGTTTGTATTTAAACGGGGTACCTATTTGGGCATGCCTGCCGTTCAGTTGTTTGTCTAGATAGAATTTCTGAAACAATGGAAATGAAGAAATCAGAAAAAAAGTATAGACAAAAAAATAGCAGAAAAGGACTAAATGGACAAAGATGCTTTGTTTATTTGTCATTTATCCTTTTTTCCTTCCTTCCTTCCTCCCTCCCTCTTTCTGTCTTGCAGACCTGCTATCTCTTGTCTGTTCTGCCGATGGATGTTGGGTCAAATCTGTCTCCCTTCCTTCTAGGCCCGTATTTAGGCATGGGCTGAAGGGGCTTTAGTCCAAGGCGGCAGATTTTAGAGGCTGCCCGGGGTAACAAACCAAAGACGATTTTTTAAAGCTATAGTTCACTCGAAAAGAGTTGCAGTTTTACGTTTGACTAGATAAGAAAACCTCAAAAAATGGACGAAAAGGAGTAGAAAAGGCGCACAGTATTTCATCGTCCAAAGGCGGAAAAAAGCTAAGTGCGGCTGCTTCCTTCCTTCCTCCCGCTGTCTTGCAGACCTGCTATCTCTGGATCTGGCAAACAGGTTGTCTGTTTTGCCGATGAATGTAGGGTCAAATCTGTCTCCAATTTTCTTAATGTCTGGTAGGCAAACTATGCAGCAGTTTTTTCGGCTAACTAATCGTTTCAGTCGATCGAATTGTTCCATTGGTTTGTATTTTCGAAGCATTTTCCTTTCAACTCTTTCCATTGCCCTTCCTGTGTATCCGTGTCAGGCTTTTACAGAGCACTGGTCTCGTGGTCCGTTAGTTGATTTTAATTTGAAATTTCAGGAACACCTGTACCTTCATTCCAGAGAGAAATAACAAAATATCTTTATAGTTTCTTTCCTTTTGTGTGATCGACGACTCGACGTGCATGAGAAATGACGGAAATCAGTATTCAGCGTGATTTTCTTGCACCGGATTAACATTTGCCAAATTGAGTGGACATTCATCTTTCGTTGCAGCCAGTCAGAATTGTGACATTGGAGAAACTCACCTCGTCTTGTAATTATAGGCGTGTATTAATTAAAACGTCAGTTTACATTTTCTGAATCACGTGTATTCGTCATGTAATTGGTGGATTAAAATGTGGGATTCACATTTATCACATGAGGTGCTTGAAATGAATTTCGTGTATTTTAGCTCAATTCAAGTGGATGAATGAAAATTATAGTCTATATGGGGAAATAATACGTTACAGAGTAAATATTCGGAAAAATCAATCGATGGTTTTATTTATTTATTATTATTTTTTTGTCATTCTAATGGCCTTGTATCACGTGTATTCGTTTTGTGACGATATCGGATCCCTTATATAAAGTTTAGTTGAAGGGTTTTTTTTTTCGGTGCCTAACCTCATTTTTACATACCTAATCGACTAGAAAAACATGTGAACTATTATCGTTTTGAAAAATTCTGGGTCGTTTACTTCACGTTAGAAAATAATACTGTTATGTTTTTCCTATTTTTTTTTCCTTTCTTTGTTTTTTACTTGAAATAGTACAGGACATCATCGCCTTAACGAAATGTTTGCATAACAAAAGCATATCGTACTTTTTTATTGTAGACGTTTCTTCCTGTATCAGTTAGCATAGAAGAGCACTCACTAACGCATACCCGAAAAGAGTCTGATTGAATGAGTAAGCCCAATCTGCAGTGGTCACAACGATCGCCAATTGACTACATAATACAGTAAACGAGCCAACTCCGAATGGTTGGGCTAATTTGATGACGTTTATGACTCACGTTTCAGTCGATCGAATGGTGTAAATTGAGGTCGAAATAAGCCAGACATAATACCATATTCAATAATTAAATTCCATCTGTTGCTGAGAAACAATAATAATTGTAACCTAATAGTAATGTGCTACTCGATGTTAACAGAACTCAGCATGTAGAAGTGATGACGAAAAACGTGAGGAAACTTTTGTTGCCTCTTCTATTTTCATTTGTCAACTACTAAGCTTCGTTTGAGTTGGTCGGTAATGGATCTAAAGTTCAGCATTTGAACACCTGTGAGTGGGCTCCTGTACAATTAAACTCGAGTGGGTCCCTAGGAAACCATTAAAAATCTGTCTACTGAAAACCTGCCCGCTGCTCTCTCCTCTTGTGTAAACGAAATTAGAGCCGCAAACCCCAGGCATCGTAAACCTCTATATCGTGTACGTCTTCGTCTAATTACAAAAAGTGATACGGCTGCTGCTGAACTCCGTTGGAGGGGACAATAAACCAAGAGGAACATTTTTACCCATTTTTAATATGTGCCTGTTAATGTAATCAAAGTACCTCAAAATTTATCTATGTACAGTTATCCCTCCTATTCTGACGCAGGCCCATTCGGGGCGTTTCCGGGATAGGGGGTGCACTGTCCCGGGGTCATTGACCTGCGTGCATCGCCATACGCCCCTCTATCATCTATGTACAGTAAAGTTGTGGCTTGGTGAAAGTTCTCTGGAAAGTCATATGGCAGGGGGCCCCGGGACGTACCGAAGAGTTTTTCCTGGAGGGGGGGGGGGGTAAAAATTGTGAAAGTCCCAACTGACTCAACTCAAAATTTCCGAGTATCAAAGCAAAAGAAAAAAATGTTTTGACTTGTTGGATTTTCCCAACTTCTCAACTCAATTTCCAAGTATCAAAGCAAAAATAAAATTTTTAACTAGTTGGATTTTCCCAACTGCTGAGTGAAAAATTCCTACAGGGGAGGTAAGTTGTCCCCTGCCCCCTATTGCTGCGTCCCTGCGGGGAGCCTTCGCCTTGCAAAACTATGTATAACAGCCAGAGATGGGGCGATTTCCTGGTGTTGAAGAATCGGATTCAGTGAGTTGCGATTCTTTGTTGTAGCGAATCCGATTCTCAAAGCGGCTCCCGCGATTCCATTTTTGCAATGCCGGACCTCCTCGTGATTTTTTTGCGCTAACAGGCTTACTTCGCTCATCATCTCTCGGGTAAATTTTCATCTCTGTCGAATTTTTGGAAGACAGATTTTCTCAAGCAACTTTTCCCGTCTGTCTGATTTTCTCAGGCAAATTTTCACTGAATCCGTGGGAGACCATTCCATGTCACTTCCAAACAAAAAATCTTTCATTGCAATTAATTCCTTGCCATTTCCGAAGTTGACTGTGGACTCTAGAATCATCCAAAAATTGACAAGTAAATGTGAAAATTCTCGAAAGACTGAAATTGAGTATAGTTGGTCAGTTAATCCCAATAATGTATGTCTCCCGAGATACCTCAGTGATCCCCCCCCCCCAATTCGAGAATTGGTAGGTCGATATCCATCAATTTTATGGAAAACGTTTCGAACAAAAAATGTTTCTCTTTCAGTTTTACCTTCAGATTGCTTTTTGACTTGGAAAATAGTGCCAGAAATGAGTTCAGCCCCCTTTAAAACCTGAAGAACTGACACCTACTTACGTTGTGTTTCCATAGATAATATAATTTGGTAATTAGGGTCGTATGGTAATCAAAAATTAGTTCAGCAACTCTTCAAACTTATAAGATTACGCATATACTACATTTTATGAAAAATTTAAACCCCCGTCTCCAGAAGTCACAGTTTGGAGAACGAGCGCGCGCGAAATTAGCCACTTCCCTGTTAATACAGATGAATAGCTGAATGTTGAAAGGGCGTGACTCCATCAACCCTGATTTGTGGGAAATCACAAAGCATGTTTACATGTCTTACTCTGGAAAATTCAGATTTTATATGGGTAAGCCATCGCTTGAAACGAGTTACGGCGGCGGTATTCAAATTTTAACATGCGAGCTGATCTCTATAGAAATTTTCGAAGTTCATGGAGATCCACCCTTTATACATTTTCAGTTTTTTCCCCTCAGATTTCGACCTACGTACTCTTCATTCATGTGGCGGATAAATCGAAAATTGTTAAGTTTCTGGACAGGATTTCACAAAATTGAATGACAAACCATTTATTGGGCCTTAATAAGTACAAAAATGAACGAGAATTCCCTTTTAAAAAAATGAAAAAAACGAATACAAAATTATCAAAATTAGTAAAGGTTGAAAATGAGTTTAAAATCTATCATAATGTGGTCAATCTCTTTTTTTATATATTAAAAACCAAAACTCCTCCCCCCCCCTCCTGGAAAAAAAAACTCCAAGGAGCCTGATATCTAAATCCCGGCCTTCGTCCCTACCACCTCCTCCCTCTTCCATGGATCTCAAGTCGTTGCGGGTTGCCTACCCTGTCCCTTAATTGCTCAATTTTCCAGGGGTAGCCTACCCTCAGAAGGGGGTTCATGGTTGAGGAGGGAGTTCCAGAAGGGTGAAGAGGGCCCCTGTGGGAGCGTAGGCTGTGGATGGAGATGGTGGCCCTTGGTGGGGTAGGGGGTTAAGATGAGTAAGAGGACCTGGTAGAGGAGAAAGTCCTTGGTGAGAGAGGGGACCAGGAAGAGAAATGGCCGTGGTGCGGGAGGGGCTGGTGGCGGGGTGGGGGTCTTGAGGGTTAAGGACTCTTGGGGGAGGGGTTGTCATGGTTGTGAGAGCTCCTGGGTGGATGGCCAGGGATCTTCAAGGGAGTTGGAGGACCATAGTGAGGACAGGGGCGGTGAAGGAAGATAAAGCCCAGGGGGTAGTGGTGGATGAGGGGTCCTCATGGCGGAGGAAATCCTTGGTAGGAGAGGGTGGTCACTGAAGAAGGAGGAGGTAGTGGTGGGTGAGGGTCCTGGAGGGGCAGTAAAACTTTAGTTAGATAAATGCCCGGTGGTATAAGAGATACTCATGGTGGAGGAGGGAGCTCCTGAAGGGGAGGAAAACCACGGTGATTGCGGGGACTGTAGCGGGAGATGAAGGCAAGGCGATACTGAGGACGTAAACAACTACAGACCAATTTCACTACTTTCAACAGCCTCAAAAATATTAGAGAAGGCAGTAAAGTTTCAGCTAAATAAATTTTTGTAAATTCTTTTCAAACAATCAATTGGGATTCAGGAATAATATGGGAACAGAAGAAGTTATCAATAACCTGCACATCAAAATATCCACATATTTAGATGAAAACAATAAATGTCTAGCGATCTTTCAAGACCTCTCTAAAGCATTTGATCTAGTGAATCATCAAAAACTAATTGGAAAAATTGAAAGAGCAGGCTGTGAGGGCAAAGTACTAAGTTGGGTCACCTCATACTTGGAAAATAGGAAACAAAAAGTAAGAATAGGAACAACAGAAAGCGAGATCCTCACACTAAAAGAAGGCACGCCACAAGGTTCTGCCTTGTCACCGTTACTCTTGCTAATTTACATTAATGACTTGACTGAAATTAACATAGAGGGAGAAATAATTTCATATGCAGATGACACCGCCATAATTCGGAATTCCCAAGATTCAACAGAACTTTATCAACGTTAGGATTACATGAGATGCTAGGCATTGTTTACGTACAGTGTATCCTAACGTTGATAAGAATTCTATGGCACTATTTCCTGAAGTGCGGAAAGGGAGGAAGGCCCGATGCTAGCGCGCCATCGGTCTGGGAAGTCCGAATAGAAAAAGGAGATAGCTGGGAAGACACCAGGGGAAAAGCCGAAAAATATATATTAGAAAAGTAATAACCTGGCTGAATGATAATGAACTGATACTGAACCAAAAGAAAAACTAAATCAGTACAATTTGCACTAAAAAATAAGAAAAACAACGAGGAAGTAGATATTAACGTTCATACAAATCAGTGTAATAGAAATGATATATGTTTTCAATTAAACAATAATTGTCAGCAAATACATACCGTCGACTCTATGAAATATTTAGGGATAATAATAGATAAAAATCTAAATTGGAAACAACAAGGCAAATATTTAGCTAAGAAACTATAAAAGTCTATTTTTATTGCAATTCAATTCAGGAACATAATCTCCCAAGAAGTAAAGCGCATACTTTACACAGCGATAGTTCAATCAAAAATACAATACGGAATCTCAAGCTGGGGGGCAGCCTATAAAACTAATTTAAAACCAGTTACAGTTGACCAAAAAAAATTCTTGAAAATACTTTACAAAAAACCAAAAAGATTTAGCTGTGTACAACTTTTTGAGGAATCAAAGGCGCTAACTTTGGAAAAACTACATGAAATAAGTGCAATAAAATACGTGAAAAAACATAACTTACTAACGAAAAATACAGCAAAACTAACACTAGACTGACGAGGAACACACAATTTACAGTAACATTACCAAAAATAAAAACTAACATCGGTAAAACAAACAGCATTTACACTGGACTCAAAAACTTTAACAAACTTGATCAGCAGAATAGGGAAAAAATAATACAAACTAACAACAGAACTTACAAAACTTTGATACGAAATGTAGTTACTAATATAACTACTAATTACAGAAACAAAAAACAGCGCAGCATACAGTCCGACTAATAACAACCGCAATATGTGTAATTATTGTAAAGAATAAGTAGTGCACTAACTAAAGAAATTGTAGGAAGAAAAAAAAAGAAAGAAAAAAAAATGTAATTTAATGCCGTTGCTAAACACGAGCCTAGCTCAGTTGGCAACGAAATACACAATTTTCAATTTCAATTCTCCAAAAACAAATAAAATTTTATTTTTTCCGTACATCTGGATTAAAAAATATCTTGCACACCAGGCTCGAAGTGAGTGTGCAGGACTCGCGCGTTTGCGGCGCTCGCCTACGGCTCGCTCCGCAAACTCACGCGCTCGACCTGCAAACACTCACTTTCGAGCCTTGGCGTACAATATACTATTTCCGGATGTAAAAAGCTCCCCACTTGGATGTTCGGGAGGGAACTACTTGGGGGAAATTTTTGTATAAGATAGGGAGAAATGGAGAGCTGCATCAAACCGGTGTAAGACTGATAATCTTATCACCATCATCATCAAAGTACTCAGGCGTACTCTGCGCGGTTCTTTTCGTGGTCGTGGTGAAACATAAAAAGCCCGAAAAGAGTCCAATACATATTTTTAATTTTCAAATTTGTTAAGACATCCTGTATGTATGGAAAAATGTCCAAGATTAGGGACCTAAAATGTATCTATATTTAGGTGTTTTTTTTTTCGGACGTCTCGTTGTGTGCTTTGCTGAAAGGTGCCGATTTGCGACCAGTTTTGGAAAATCCTTGATTCACGCGTTAAACGTTTGCTGTGTGGTGTAATCGTTCTGGAACCAAGATCGAGATATTAGTGTGACAACTCTCGCGGGTGTATTCATCCACATCGTCCTTAGAACCGCGATCTTCTCGAGATCGTTTTGTACGTTTCGAGCAAGTGAAAAACTATGTACCCTTCGGTGGGTGTCGTAATAGAAATCGTGCTCATTACCTCGTACCCTGCGTCCTACCTTGCCCCATGCCCGTTGGTTTGATTTAATCGTTAAATGGGTGCCCGTATTTGTGTCGACTGCATGGCACGACTGAATGACGTGAATTGTGCATTTTGTAAGAGCATGAAATTTGGTATGTTGATGTTGAAAGACGTATAAATCAATTTCAAGATTGAAGCTCACCCGTCAGACCCCTCCCCTCTGGGTAAGCAGTTATGGAAAAAGGCGAGGTCCAATCGAGGTTTAGCTTGGAACTAGCCTAGTGTGGCCTAAAACGTCAATGGTGTATACAAAATTTGAAACTTTTTTGGATTTTCAACTGAAAAGATCTCTTTCATTTTTTTCGTATCCGCCCTAAAAATGCCGTGAATAGGGTTCATAATTACCCTGTATGCTGTCAATGGGCTTAAAATAAGCGGGGACGTGCAATTTTCGACATTTTTCTAAGCCATCGAGTTTTGCGAACAAAAAAAAAATGATGATTACCCGACCCATTTCCCTGTTTCCTACTCCACTACCACCACCCCTTAAATATCGCCGATGTAAATGAATGTTTCTTTTTTGTGATTTTTGACATTAGCATGCATCTGATGATTGAACTTTTGTGAGCTTTTCGAACGATTAACGAAATTCTCATACCTACTCTGAGGGTTCGGTGGTCCCTGAATTTGTGTATCGTATTAAATTTAGAATTATGGTACTATGGGAGGAGCGGAGACAAAAGTCTTGAGGAATACAACGTGAGTATCTAGTATATATTTTAACGGTTGTTGAATTCACTTTTGGTATTAATTTGACCCTAAGTCGAAAATTGTGGCTGTAAGGGGAGGAGGAGACTGGCATTTTCAAAAATAAAATATGTATGTGAAATATCATTATGTTTCGTTTTTCAATTCATTATTGGTATCAGTTGAGTGTAGGTATGCAGAATCGTTCATTTAATAATAATTTTATGAGCCTCCACATTCCATTCTTAAAAGTAGTAAATCTGTGTACAAATGTGGTCAGTGGCGGAACTATGGGAAGGGGGGTCCGGACACCCCCTTCGGGTCGAAGAAGAAGAAAAATACATTGCGAATTTTGAGTTTTTCTCCTGTTTTTGAGTATCTGCAGCACTCTACAGTCTATAATGTTCATTTTGAAACGATTTAATCACATTATGAAACTCGTCTTTAGAAATTATTTAAAATGACATCCATCTTGGTTTTTTAAGGGGCGAAGGTGGAAAGAGTTTTATTTTCAAACCCCCTTCCTTGGAAAATTTCTGGATCCGCCACTGAATGTGGTGGCTTTTTGAAACATACACTGTGGTTTGGCTCTTTGGCTTGAACCCCCGTTAGTAGCGACTTAGCAGGAGGCGGGGTGGAGGAAGTGTGGCGGGTCGGATTCGACAATAATCTCTGGAAATGAATTTAGCAAATATTTTTTGGACTAAATCCACTTTCGTGGCACCCTAAGGGGTCAGATCCAAAAATCACTCTCGAATTCGAAATCAATGACCTCGAATATATATAAATGGACTATCGTCTTAAATTTTAGGTCTCACCTTCCTTATTTTGGATTCTCACTGTAAGGGGTGGAAGGTCGAGGAGGGGTCTTTGATGCACTTTATCAATACATGGAATCCTTCGGAATTGACTTGAGCGAAATTTGTTTTTTAGCAATTTTTCTTCTTGCAGCATTCAATTTGTACTGATATGATTCAAACCCTTACGTAAATTACATTTTAAACTTGACCCCTTTTGAGGGATGGAGACTGGCGCTCAAATCGCTAGAACTGTTGTGGAGAAACTGTAAAGAAATGGGGAATGGAGTGAGGAATATATATATTTTTTAAACAATTTGTGCTGAATTTGATAGTTTTGGCCAATTTTGGAGGCTTCAACCCAGTGACGCAGCCAAGGGGGTACATGGGGCTAATGCATCCCCCCCTCCAAAAAAAAAACACAAAAAACTTCAAAAAATAGGTAACTAAGCCAAATTTGACGGTAAGGTGCTGATTATATTGTTATGTATAAGCAAAATTCGACTGTTAATGATTATATGTGTTAAGCCAAATTCGATTGTTGAACAAGATAAAAATAAAAGGTTGAGTTTTGTACTCATTCCCCCCCCCCCCAAAAAAAATGGGTAGGTACCAAGTCGACTCGAAATTCTAGCACCCCGTAAAGAAAATTTCTAGTTGCGCCACTGCTTCAACCCCACCTTCCTAAACGATTTAGCAAGCCAGTTTGGGGCTGTGGTTTGTTCTCGTTATAGAGACTCCATTGCTGATCTGATTTTACTGGGCTTCTGAGACAGTTACAAAAAAATTGTGAAGGACTACTTTTATAGAGAATCGGGTCCTGAGTGAATTTGGTGCGGAAATTATCTTTGATAGTGGCCCTAGGAAACGAGCTGTAGCGCAAGAAGAAAAAAACCGATTTGGAGGTACCGGAAGGCAAGGTCGGAAAGGTTCTTTGTCCTTTATCAGGGCGGTCACCCGAACGTTTCTGTCAAAAATCAGCTTCGTATGACTTTCTCCGAATCGATGCTTTATTCAGGTTATAATTGACTGGACTGATGTGCGTTTCGAGCAAGTGAAAAGCTACCTACTGGACGGCGAATTGTTCTTGAGTCATTCTCCAGAAACTGAGAATATTAAGGTGGCATTTCTTTTCTTTCTCTTTTAACTTTTTTCGTAATACACTACATATATGTAGTGGAGAATATTCAACAAGTTTACAGAGCAGGTATCATAATTTAGGGGGGACAACTTTTGTCCACGACAATAAACATCTTGTCCATGGAAAAAGCATTGATATACACGGCTAAGGAAAAAAAAGTTTCAAGAATTTCCTTTTCCAGGCCAAGGTTTCATATACAAAGAGGGGAGGGGGTTCTTGCAAATAGTAGTTATAATTACCTACCCATCACAAAGAAAACACATACCTGCCTCGCGTGAAGTAGTATCTTCACATGCAAAGGACATTTCGGTTCTTCAGTATAATAAACGCGGCTGTTTCTTCTACATTTCTTTTCTCTCTACTACAATCATTAGTACAAACGATCCAGCAACGTTTTTGAATTCCTTGATAAAATATTTATTCTAGAATCTAGATAGTCTGTTACACAAATGGAAGCCGGAGCCTACAATTGTCTCAAATTTCCGAAACCCAGTTCTTTTTCTATACAAATTCTATTCCGATGGTCAGGTACAAAAAGATAGTGCTGATAACAAATGTTCAATGAATGATTTTTTTTTTACAAATTATTTTGAATGCATGTACCTGGACAATTCAGACTGTTTCCTCCGCCACACCTTGTTTTCCGAAATCTTGGTGTTTTCGAGATTTCGAGCTTGTCAGTCGGCACTACTCAAAATAAATCTTGAGATCTCAGGATTTTGTGATTTTTTTTCAAGATCTCAAGATTTTTAAGAAAATCTGAACAGTTCGAGCAAAAATTAACTCATTTAGACGCCAAAAATAAGTCATTTTAATAGAAAATGGGGGGAAAAAGTAATTCCATTTCATGACGCTACAAATTGTACGCTATTCCACGTAAGTATTCAATCGTGGATCTTCAAGAATTTACATGAAACTGAGTGAATACACTTTGCTTCTTGGAATTTTTCACTTCCAAAATTTGGAAATGGAAAATTTATGGCCTCATGGGAGTAATAAGCATTCAGATTTTACACAGCAATGGAAATGTAAAATACATCATCTCTACGCTTTCCAATTCCAATCTAGCCTACCCTGCTGGGCGTGCTCTGTGGCTGTACCCTATAAAAAGTAATCAATCATTTATCATTTCAGTTTCAAATTTTCAGTATCCATGGGCAAAGGGCAAGTTGGTCGGTTACCAGGAGGCGGTAATTTTGTTAATCATGTCGTGATGATGAGTCAGTAAACATTTTATAGTCAAGATTTTTTTGGGAAATCTCAAGATTTTTTATGAAAAATCCTGAGATTTTTCAACAGGCTTGGTTGGCAGCACTGCTCGGCAGTTGCGGTCTAATTTCTCCTACGAGTGGTTCTGCTAAAATATTTCGCGCTGCATTTACCTACATCTTCTCTACAAGCTACTGTGAGTATACGCTTCAGGTGAACACATAGCCAACATCGTGTATGCAGAAGCTCTTCGGCCGTAACTTACTGCGTTACCAGCAAATTTCAAACTTTAATACGCGTATACTCATGCGGAATATTTCATTTTTATTCATTAAAGCCTCATTTCCTCTGTTCAAGTAATGTAAATTAGTGGCGAAAGATTTGTACCACGTGTACTGCACGCATTCACACGCGTTCACTTTCGCAAATTTGCATATTTTTAAACATGCCTGCGCAAAATGATACGTAGCCAGTCACAAGTCTGGAAACCAAATGTAAAGGAAATAGTGCATCAGATAATTCGTTTGATTGATGATGATGATAATAAGGTTATCAGTCTCATGACTGGAATGATCAGCTCTCCATTTCCAGGGGTGGCAAGTTTTGATTTTCCCGTGGGTAGCGTAATGCAAAAGAAATTTTTTTCAAAAATTGACCAAGAACTCCTACCTTCTCCTCCCCCCCCCCCCGAAAACATTTTTTCAACGTTTTAAGAATCAACCCTCAACAGAAAAGCGCTTATGCTTATGATTTTATTTATCGTAATAAAAAACATTTGAAACATCAAATTAATTATAATCGAAATAATATTTGTAAATAATCAACACTTAAATTATATAACTGAAATTGATAATGAATGAACAAACTTACAGTTCAATTAAAATTTAATCAGTCTCAATCTTAATCCACTAGCAATCAGTAACAGAAGAATACTGTCATGAGTCATATAGGTAATATGTATTATCTAATTATATTAAACACTGAAAAAAATTTGCGTATTTAATTTCTATAACTGAATACAAGCTTTGTGAGTTTTGACTATTCAGGATTTATATGATAGACTTAGAAATTTTTTTTAATCACGCCTCAATATTACAGGGTTTTTACCGGTCATAGAAAGTCTTATGTTTTCAGTCAAAGTCATATAAATATTAGAAGAAGGAGAAAAAAAGTTATCTAACTTCACCAAATAATGTATAATATAAAGTTTAGGAAAGAAAATTAATTAAAATTTTCATTTTACTTATTTTTTAACATGCTTTGAAATTTGAAAATTACAACTCTAGCGACGTCAATTCTAACAGTTAAAATCTAAGCTCTCAGCTCTTTAGATTCAGCATTAGAACAGCTGCAAAATGACATCCGTGTTTCTTTTTTAGTGAGAGGGGGGAGGGTGTAGTTCAACAGTGTTTTGAAGCAACAACCTTCGTCCCGATTTCGGGTCATATAAAGTCATATATTTTCGGAATTCAAATTTGGTAAAAATCCTATATTAGTATGCTGCAATGTAGCGTATTAATTTTTAATATTTGTTTTCCAGTGAAGTTTAATTTTTAAAAAACTTGACAAAAACAGTCATATTTTTGATTTTACAAATTACAATGGTGATGACTGATAATTGATACAATTGGAGGTATGCATAAAAAAAGTGAAAAGGAAGCTTGTACTCGGGAGAGAGAGCGGTTGCTTCGAGAAAAAGGTTTCCCTTGTATGCATTAAAAAAAAGTGTTAACTTCATACGTGAAGCACCTTATGCGCTACCTCTCGATCAACCGAAACAACTATCAATAGAATCTTCCTTGGCCACTCACGTCTTACCCACGAATATATATTTCTTCACCAACCACCACCAATCTGTAACCTATGTTCTTCTCTTACTATACTACATATCATCCAACACTGTAAATCATATAGCCGCAATCACCGCATTCAATAAAAAAAAGCTTTCGCTCGCGAAAAAATGTATCTAGTCCGGAGTAGATTTCTTTTCGAAAAACACATGCAGGTATCATTCATCTTCGAGAAGATTCTTTTGATTAAGATAATTTCCGAGAAATTTCATCGAAAATATTAAGGAAAAATTTCCGATCATTTTCGAAGAATTTCATCGGACATCACTGAGAAAGAACTCCGATGATTTCAGGAGAATTTCGTTGAAAATTTTAAGGAAAATCCCCTACAATATCAAAGGATTTTATTGAAAATCGTCGAGAAATATCTCTGATGATTTTTGAAGCATTTCATTCAGAAGAAAGGTTCGACGATTTCCAGAGATCTTCATCGGAAATTTTTGGGATAAGTTACCGATGATTCCGGAGAATTTCATCAGGAATATTCGGGGAAAATCTCCGATGATTTCCGAGGAATTTTATCAGAAATCTTGGTGAACAATCTCTTGATAATTTCCGGAAAATTTCATCGGAAATCTTCTGAGAAAATTAACAATGTTCTCCGAAGAATTTCTTCAAAAATCTTCCGATAATTTTTACAGACTTTTATCAAAAATATTTCGGAAAAATCCGATGGTTTTTAAAGAATTTTATCGGAAATCATCAGGAAAAATCCGTGATGATTTCCAAAAAATAATTTCATTGGAAATCTTCGAGAAGCATCTCCGATGATTTTAAACTAATTTCATCAGAAATTTTTGGGAAAAAATTCAGAGAATTTCATCGGAAATCTTTTGAAAGAATTTCCAATGTTTTCCAAAAAAATTTATCAAAATTCTTCAAGAAAATTTTCCAATAATTTTTGAATAGGAAACATTCGGGGAAAAACTGCGATAGTTTTTGAACAATGTTATCGAAAATCTTCAGGAAAAATCTCTGATGATTTCCAAAGAATAATTTCACTGGAAATCAAGAAAAATCTCCCACGATTCTGAAGGAATTTCATCAGAAATTTTTGGGGGAAGAAATCCGGTAATTAACAAAGAATCTGATCGGAAGTCTTTAGAAAACATTGGCGGCAATGCCTTCCAAAAAATTTCATCAAAATTCATCGAGAAAATTTTCTGATAATTTTTGAAGAATCTTATAGAAAATATTCGGGAGGGAACGTCCGATGGTTTTTGAAGAATCTTATAAAAAATCTTCAGGAAAAATGTACGATGATCTTCGAAGAATTTCATCGGAAATCAACAAGGAGAACCTCCGATGGTTTTTAAGGAATTTCATCGGAAATTTTTGGAAAAAAATTCCGATTCCCGAAGAATTGAGGCGATGTGATCAGAAATTTTCCCCGAAGATTTTTCATGAAATGTTTCGGAAATCGTTGGAAATTTTTTCTGAAGGTATTCTCCGAAAATTATTGGAGATTATTTTCGAAGATTTCCAATGACATTTTTTTGAAATTATCGAAAATTTTTCTCAAATTATTTTCGATAAAATTCTTCGGAAATTGTGAGCTGATTTCCGAAGAATTTCATCAGAAATCTTCAGGAAAAATCTCTGATCCCATCGCATGAGTGGGAAATAGTCTCAATTCTTCGGAAATTATTTAAATCTTTCCCCAAAAAATTTCCGATGAAATTCCTTAAAAATCATCGGAGATTCTTCTCGAAGATTTCCAATGAAATTACTCTCTGGAAATCATCGGAGATTCTTCCTGAAGATTTTCGATAAAATTCTTCCAAAAACCATCGGAGTTTTTCCCCAAATATTTCCGATGAAATTCTTCAGAAATTATCGAAAAGTTTTTCCGAAGATTTTTGAAGAAATTCTTTGGAAAACATTGGACATTTTTTCTGAAGATTTCCGATGAAATTCTCCGGAAAAGATTTTCGAAAAAATTCTCCTGAAATCATCGGAGATTTTCTTCAATGATGTCCGATGAAATTCTTCGGAAATCAAAGGAATTATCTCGAAGATTTTTGATGAAATTCTTTGGAAATCATTGTAGATTTTCCCCGAAAATTATTTTATCGTTTTGTACGTTTGGTGCGTTTTCCAGCTGTACACCACCACCTTCTTTGAATGATTTTCGATTTAGAGGAAGTTCTTTGGGCACATACGTCGGAACTTGAACAAACGTTGTTATCTTTGAACCACGCGCTTCATTTTGTGGAGCGTTCGTTTTTAAGAGAAGGAGAAAGCTTATGCATACAGATTGAAGCAAAACCTTAAACTTCTATCTTTCTCTTCGGAGCGAACTCTCACTCCACTCTTTTGCTTCGACGTTAAAGCTTTATTTTCATGCATACGGCCTAATGATACGATAATAAAACGTTATTGTGTAAAATCGATGATAAGATTATCAGTCTTACAACCGGTTTGATGCAGCTCTCCATTTCTCCCTATCTTGTGCAAGTTCTTTCATTTCGTATTAACTCTTACATTTGACATCCTTGATTATCTGTTGAACATACTGGAATCTTTGCAGACCTACCCAATTCTTTCTCTCCATTTTTCCTTCTAACAGCAGTGATATTATTCCTGGGTGCCTCAAATGATGCCCTATTAGTTTATCTCTCCTTCTCTTCAGATAATTCAAAATATCCATTTTACCTCCTACTCTATTAATTACTTCATCATTTCTTACCTTCTCCGTCCATTTGATGCTCAGTATTTGCCTGTTGCACCACATCTCAGAGGCTCCGATCCTTCTCTTTTCTGGTTTTCTTATGGTCCACGTTTCACGTGCATACAAGGCTACACTCCAATTTTGATTTCCAGATTTATTTTTGATTTGAAAAGATTACTTTTTCGATAAAATGCTAATTTGGCTTGTGTTATTCTACTACTAATATCCCTTTTACTCCTTCCGTCTTTTGTTATTTTACTCTTTAAATAGCAAAATTCGCTTGCTTCCGCAATCTTTTCCCGTCCAATATTTATATTAAAGCTATCATGTTCACATCGATTACATACCATTACTTTATTTTTATTTTTATTTATTCTCATACGATATTCTGTGCTCAAAATCTCCTCCACCCCATTTAAAATGTTCTCCAAATCAATACTCCTTTCAGCTAATAAGACAATATCATCTGCAAACCTGAGCATCTTTACTCGCTCTCCATGTATAGTGACGCCTGCTTCAAATTTTTCTTTTATTTCTTTCATGGCCCACTCTATGTACAGATTAAATAATACTGGGGATAAGGAGCACCCCGCCTTACACCTTTTTTTATATTAGCCTCCCCTTTTTCTCCGTGTATTCTTCAAGTGGCTTTCTGTCCTCTATATAAGTTTAAAATAACTTGTTTTTCTTTAAATTTTATTCCTATCTTTTTTAAAATATCGACCCATTTAACATTGTCAAAAGCTTTTTCAATATCAACGAAGGCTATATATGTATCCCGCCCCTTTTTTTGAGTCTCCCATCTACAATTAATCTCGAAGCTAACACTGCTTCCCTAGTACTTCTACCTTTTCCAAATTCAAATTGCTCATCTCCTAATCCTGCATCTATTCTATTCTCAATTCCCCTGTAAATTATCCTTGTTGATATTTTTGACGCCCGCGAAAGAAGACTACGAGTAATTGTTCGATAATTTTCACACCTATCTGCTGTTGCTTTTTTGGTATAGTTACAATAGCACTATTTTTATAAAGTGCTCTGGCATTTCCCCTTTATCATACATGTAACATACTAATTTGTACAATCTATCCAGTACATATTCTGCTAAGTTCTGTAACAATTCAGCTGGTATCCCATCCATTCCTGGAGCTTTCCCTTTCTTTAAATCTCTCAATGCTTTGTCAAAGTCCGCTCTTAAAATTGAGTCTCCTCTCTCATCTTCTTCCACATCTTCCTCACTTTCCACTCTTATCTCTTCATCCCCATTATTACTATATAGTCTTTCTACATACTCTACCCACCTTTTCACTTTTCCTTCAGCTGTGTAAATAGGCTCTTCCTACTTATTTATTGTATTACTTGCTTTCTTCCTTCTTTCTCCAAACTTTATTTTTACTTTTCTATTCGGACTCTTCAAGATTAAATTGTGGAATCCATTAACAAACCACTACAAGCACACGCATATACATTGATGTTATCAAAGTTAGGGTACACTGCTGAGAGGAACGTTACATTACATCAAGAAATTCAAGTCGTTTGGAATTTTTATTAACACATGTATCATTTTTATGATCTCTAATCATTATAATGACGTTGTTCGGTGTACACGTTCACTATTATTGACACAACGCTCAATAATGATAATTTTTATTGAACATGTACAATCCACATAAGTTGATCTGGTTGATATCAGTACATTTTAATGTTCTTTTTCGACTCCATTGTGATCTTCAAGATTCTCACCGATTTCTACATGACCGATCACTTGTCCCAGTCGAAAAATAGGCTACATAATAACGTAATTAATACAATTTACCTATTTTATCGAACGTTTCTCCTACAGTTATTTTAACTTTGATAACAAAAAGTTACTTATAACAACCCAGCGACACTAGCGCGCCACCGCCCCGAAGAGTCCGAATAGACCAAGTTTGTTTGTCTTTTATTCATGAACTCTTCTATCTTATCACTTTTTTCTTTCATCCACTCCTACTTTGCCGTTTTACACTCTCTTTATTTCATTATTGAACCTTTGATATGCTAACCTACCTTTCCTATCGTTTGCATTCTTATATTTTCTTCGTTCGTCAATCTTCCTGCGGATTTCCTCCTTCATCCATGGTTTCTTTTCTTTTCTCTTAATTTCACCTAGATTTTCTTCTGCTGACTTTAGTATTTCCTCCTTTATTTTACCCCACTCTTCCTTCACACTGTTGATTTCTTGTGTTTTTTCAACTTCTAATCTCTGTAGCATCAATATTTTCCAACTTTTTCAAATTCTATCCTTTTACCTCTTCTTTTTTACCAAGGTTCTTCAATTTAAGCCTGCATTTCATTACTACCAAGTTATGATTACTGTCAATATCGGCTCCCGGATAAGTTTTACAGTCTAATATTTGATTTCTAAAACGTTGTTTTGTTATAATGTGTGACCTGTCAGGAAGAAATGTTGTGCTTTTGGTTCACAAAATCGATTTTTCGATTTTCGATGTTTTTAGTTATTTAATGGCTGCTCTTTCACGTGACGCTGTCAGAAAAACTCTAAAAAAAATGTTTGGGCTGCTACGATCCAAGGAATATTATTGTTACAAGTTATGATGTCAATTTTAATTCGCTTTTCCTGCACATTTGACATTTTGGACCAAATGCACGTTTCTTCCTGGCAGGACACGTGTAGTCAATGTGATATTTACCTTCGTTACCTGGATTCTTCCTTGTATACCTTCTTCTATAATGATTTTTAAATAGAGTGTTTCCTATAACTAAGTCATACTTCGCACAAAACTGTATCAAACGCTCTCCTCTTTCATTTCTCATTCCTAATCCATCATCCCCAACTATATTACCTTCTTTTCCTTCACCAACTCTAGCATTCCAATCACCCATAATAGTAAGATTCTCTTCCCTTCTAACATGCTTCATAAGTCCTACTAATTCTTCGTATACCTTCAGAGTTTCTTCGTCCTCATGAGTGTTAGTTGGCATATACACTTGTATTATTGTTGTAAGTACTGGTCTGGTATTGATTTTTATCAAGATGAACCTTTCACTCTGTTGTTTATAATACATAACTTTATTACCTATTTTATTATTCATAACAATTCCGACGTCTGCTTGCCCGTTTATTCCGTTCGTATTTATTATTCTGAAATCTCCTGACCAAAAATCATTCTCCTCTTTCCACCTAACTTCACTTATTCCAATTATTCCTAGGTTAAGCCTCTTTATTTCTCTCTTTAAGATTCTCTAATCTTCCTATTCCATTAAAGCTTCTTATATTCCAGGTCCCTATTTCAATTGCGCCCTTCTTTTTAAAACTTTCCGATTATGATGTTCCCCCAAGTGGCTCCCTCCCGGACATCCGAATGGGGAGCTTTTAACGTCCGGAAAAATCATTTACCTGTTGGAACGCCATCATCAGTTATTAATATGTGGAAAAGCTACATTTCCTGGAAAGAGATTTAGTCCAGTGGAAAAAATTCCGAAGTTAATGGAACTTTTACAGGTTGTTCGAGGGTGCTGTGCGATAACTCAGTCAACTTTTCCACCTCGAGGACTCTGTGCTAACTTGGGGATGACGGAAAACCTCAACATTTTCGGACTTTCTTCGGTTTTTTGCTCACAACTTCTAAACTAAGTAGTTTTCCACCAAAGCGTCTATTTTCAAAGTTGTAGAGCATTAAATTTGCTATACAGTTTTGTATGCATAAACTTTTTCCTAAACCTAATATTAAACGAGATACAGCCGATCAAAGTTAGAGGAATTTTCTCAAAATGGCAAAAATTGGCTAAAACGAAGGTTCTGGCCCTCTAACTATCAATTACCATCAGTTATATGGTAATTACTCCTCAATTTCGACATGCTGGAACACGGGGGGGGGGAGGTCGGCTGACCAAGTGCATGTTTTTGTGAAGTGTAGTTATTTCAATGTTATACTGGCAGGTCATCACCCTACTGTAAATTCCTGTCAACCCATAATCTTTAACCTCCATAAACATAGATCAGGTAGTTGAAATTAATGAATAATAACCAAGAATTAATTACAGACTATAATTGATATAAGAATCAGGGTTGCCACTTTCTGGAAAACTGGGAAAAGTCAGGGAATTTGGTCAGTCAGGGAAAAGTCAGGGAATTTTCATTTAAGTCAGGGAAATTTTCTGAAAATAACAAACGAGTTCGTATTTTATCAGAGTAAACTTTTTTTATCTATTGGAATGGACTCAACTTTCTTTGAGTATTTCTAATATTGAAAAATATTACATAAATTACATCTGTACCTTCTTCTTCTCGATAGCGATTTTTTAAAAATCTGTATTGTAAAAAATTTCTGTGACTCTCCTCCCTCTGGGCTTTCTCGGAATCCTGTAAAAAAGTCAGGGAAAATTGGAAAAGTTGGCCTGGAAAACCGGGAAAAGTCAGGGAAAACCAATCCTGAAAAAAAGTGGCAACCCTGAAGAATAATGGTCGTATGTACAGTAATACAAAAATATATACAATTTATGTATGAAAACTTCATAAGGCCACCAACAATTTGGAGCGCTTGTGGACTGTTGCACCACCCTCATCGTCGTCAGTGTTGTCGGGGTCCATGGACATGTCTGGTGCTAGCGTAAGGGGGAGATTTTCCTCATTCTCGTCGTCAGTATCAGCTTCGTTGGTGTCAGGCTGAGGGCTGTTTTTGCATGCTGTGCCTACGCAGTGCTTGCATACTTCGGAGCACAACAGACCAGCCTTTTTACAGCTGCAGTCAGCGGTGGCGCAACCAGTTGTGCACTTGCAGCTGACTATTTTAATTGCGCCTTTCTTTTTAAAACTTTACAATGATGATGCTCCCCCAAATAGCTCCCGCCCGGACATCCGAATGGGGAGCTTTTTACGGACTATTTTTTTCTGTGGTTATCACAACTGCCCTCTACTGTTACGTACTGGTGCCATTTTTCTTTCTTATCTCGAGTCGTGAAAAGAGAAAAAAAAAATTCAAAGACGGAAAACTTTTCAAAATTGAACCAGAACTCCGCCCCTTCAATAGTAAGAGTGTGCAAACATATCCACATATTGTCAGGGTAGATTGCCTACTTACCAGGTGGAAGGGGGTCATCGCAAAAGAGACACCCTGTACAACTGTAACTTTAGCCCACGGCCAAGATGAGCCGCGACGCAGGTCAGTTAGTAATAATGATGAAAAAATCGAAAGTTAGGGTTCAGAATTTGCTGGTTACAAAATATGCTCAGTTTCTGGAGAATGACTCACTTATTACCGCGTGTTCAGCTTCGTATCCTGCCTTGACTAGATTTAATTGTATGTCTGTCGGTCCCCCTGTTTCTGTATGGTCCACATTCTCTGTTCGGATTACCGCACGCCGATCCTGGTTGAAGAATGCGAGCGACAAAAGAGCATTGTGAAGAGGAAACATTCGGAGGAACGAAACGTGCTTATACTCGGCCCTGCAAACTTAAGGGGGTTCGGATACCTTAGTTTTCGTCTACCTCTTTATTTGTATGTCCAACTTATTGACCATCGATTCTCGTGAACTAATCTCGATGTGCTTTGTGTGTATTGCAGGATAGAGACGGAGCAGGCGGAAATAGTTACTCACACATGAACCATAATAATAATAATAATCGTCGAGGAGGCGGGGGACGCAGCAACGGCAATAGTTTCAGTAACCAGAGGAATCATATGAACGCTTTACATTCGTAAATGGGTACTGGGACGACTGTTTTGGCGCGCTCGTTGCACATTGAAGAACACCGATGCTCGGAAAAAGGTCATCATCGAAATGGTTTTTAGTATTATTGTCGGTTAAATCCGCCTGTTGCTCTTTTTCTATCTCTGGCCGGAAGGCACGCGTATAAATAATTACGTTATTTTATTTTATTTTTTTATTTTTTGGTTTTTTTATTTTTTCATTTGTTTTGATCCGCATTGCTCCATTTTGTAGAATGAAAGAAGAACGAAAATGAAGGATGAGACGTGGTGTTTGCAGCCAACGATTACGGTTTCGTGTGTACTTTTCGTATGTATAGAAATTTTTTTTTCATTATAGACCAATTTTTTTGTATTTATGTTTACGTACGGACTCGCAATGGCCGATGCATGTTCGTTGCCGAACCGCGTGCCCGTCTGTCCGTCATCTCTGCCATATCGACGGCGATTTTTCCTCTTCTCCCCCACCCCTCTATGTACACCTTGTAGGTGCTCTCGTATCTTGTCTCCCCTCATATTTTTTTTTCCTTCTCTAATGTGATAGTTTATTATTTTTGTGTACGCGAAAATAACGGAGAAACAAAAAAAAAACGTACCTACATTTACGATGTAAGATTTTTCCCACAGATAATAACATTTACACTATTTTATTTTTTGTATTTTACCAATTGTGAAAACGTAATTAGCGTTACGACGACGAGGTTTATTACCTAGATTTACTGGTGAAACGAAATTCGTATTAATTATTCATAGTTAGATTACTATAAATATTTTAGGTATCTCATAGTACCGTACCCTTCTTCTCGTTCGGAGTCTCGCAGCGAACAGTGTTTTCGAAAGAATAGTGAATTTCTTCTATCTAGGCCTGGTAGCCGAGTAAATTTTGTCAATTCTTCTAGTCGGACTAGTATTAAGAAGTAATTGACCAGTGTTTTAACCATTATGTCCCTGTCGTGTTTTGCTGTTTAGAGTTTTCCACATGCGAGGTGTAAGAGTTATTTGATGCCTGTTTTCCCTTTTTCCTTTCTTTTGCCCCCTCCCCAATTCATTTTTCAAAGTGTTCATTGATTTCATCGAAGTTTTTCACCTCCGTCGGTGTATGTACGACTGTGGCGTGTGATCGGAATGGATGGATGTGTGTATGTGTGTTGCAACTCCGTGTTGAGAACGCTAGTCAGTTTTCGTTGTGTTGGGTGGCCTGGCGGCCGAAGGAGAAAATGTGCTGGTAACTGTTTCACGAGAGCTCCATAGGGTGTTTCAGCTTTGTATGCTGAGCCGGAATGAAGTGGTTGTACTCGTGGAGGGGAACAAACCTTGTTAAGTGCAAGTATGGTCTGTACTCCGAATTGAAGGAACTTCAGCTCTTCGAAGTTTGAAAATGGCGTACCTACTTTAATTACGAGACTGATGACAGTAGACTCCCAACTATCCACTCTAATTGGAACTGAAGGTCGGGTGGATGATGAGAAGGGCCTGAAAACATGTAATTATGATCCAGGAAACATTGAGAAATGGGGAACATGAATTTTTATTGAATCAGTTATGTTAGTAAGTTATTTTATTATAAAAAGGGGAGAAAAATCAATATTTGAAGAAAAATCTCCGTTTTTGGCTTTGTTGGTCAATGAAGGGGAGGGGGAGACAATGCTGTGAAGAAAAGAGCTAAAAAGAATTGCTAGCTGTTGTTCTTTAAACACCAGTGACTCTTCCAACGCTGAAAAAGCATTTTCAGGATCCATAATATGTACTGACGCTTTTGCTATCAGTTCTTCTTCTTCATCATCATCATATTAGCTGTGGTAAGAACTAAGATTGTGGTTTTAGTCGGATTTCGGATTATCCGCCCTGAATGAGGCGGATAAACCGATGGCGGGTAATCAGGAGTCTACTATATTCGAATTATTTCCGAACTTGTTCATGAAGGTAATTAATGGGTGGTAAATTGGAGAGATAACGGAAAATTACAGGACTGAGTTGCCTGTTTTTGATAGTGAAAGAGCTCTGCCAATTAAAATACTAATTGCAAAATTTGAATAACATTATTCACGTGCACAACTTACAGTTATTAGATAGATAACAAGCAGTGATGATAATTCTTATTTCATTTTCGTTTAGCCGCGATTTGTAGCTCTATCATCGACAAAGAACAACATTTCGCTCGGTGAACCTCCATCTTAAAATTATTTAATTGTGCAAAATGTATGATATCTTTGAAATTTTGAAACTGCTGTTTGTTCGTGCACATTCTTTGCGATCTGTTTTGAAAAGTAGCTACAGATAGTACGCTGAAAATTGATTTAAAAAAAAAAAAGTGATATTACCTGTTGCCTGTTAGAAAATTGAAGGGTCTATGAATGTTGAAAGTTGTGCACTTCAAAAGTTAAATTAAATGTTATTATTAGAATTTTAAAACTTATGTAGCCGATTCAGAGCTGGTGTGAGGGGAGTGCCATACCCCCAGTCATTTTTTATTTGGCAATTTTAGCAAAATTTTGCTCAATTCGGCAGAATTCTTGAAACTGGTATTTCTTTTACACACCCAGATTTTACTTCTTTTCTTTTTGTCTTTTTTTCTTTTTTTTTCTTTCTTCAAATACCGATTGTAAATGTTGGGAAAAGTGGAATTTTTTTTTGCTTTCACAGCTTATGCAGCTTAGTTGGGAATTCTCAGTTACGAAAAATCCAAAAAGTCAAAAGTTTTTTTTTTCCCTGCTTCCACGGTTTATAACGTCGGAAAAATGTGTGACTACAATTTCTGTTTGGCAATTCGGTATTTTTATAATCCCCCCCCCCCACTCCCTGTAAAAATTGCTCAAACAGCCCTGAGCCTATTCAGTGTCAAAGGTACTGTCAGCTGGGTTACTTTACACACTTCATCGCGTTTTTGAAGCTTCAACACGCTGTAGCAACACGAAAATGAAGGAGAAGGTTGTCATATTTGGTATCACTGGAAACAGGAATGTTGAGAATACATTTTGATTTACTAATTACTGCACCTGGTTGCGACTCAGAAAACTTAGGCTCGGCTGAAAAAAAAAGTGTGCAAAGTTATATCGCGATGGGGGAACTTTGCACACTGGGAATAAGTACTCGTAAACTCGAAGAAAAGTTCTAATTTCGAAATAAGTGAAAGTCCAAAATGTTGGAATTAATCATCCAGGAATAAATGTGCGAAAGTAAATCGTCCACGGCTTTCAGTAGTAGGTGGAGGAACGCGTTCAATTTGCAAATTTGGCAACATTAAAATTCAAAATGAAGCAGTTCGATCGCGTTCGAATCGCCAATAATTGCGCACTATATACAGGGTGGCCACTTTCCTGGAAAAACTGGAAATCAGGAAAAAGTCGAGGATTTTTTCAGTCAGGGAAAAGTCAGGGGATTTTAAAAAAATTAATTTTTAATACAATTATGTGGTTTTAGAAGTACGAGTATAATGGTGGTTGTTACCCGTAGTTCTGTCTAAGATTTTTGTTAACTCCCTGTTGGTAGAAAATTATGGTATTAGGAATTGAAAGAAAAAAACAATTGAATGACTACACTCATTAGTGAACTTTCAACTAGTAAGTAGGCTTACTCGTTGAGAAAAAATTGAGAAGTGTATCTGGAAAAAATCAGGGGAATTCAATTGAAGAAAAGTGGCCACCCTGTAAATACTTTTCAACGTTTTCGATTTCATACACTGGTCAAAGCTTCCTGAATCACATCCGCAGCTTGAACATTGTTCCCACATCATAGACACGAAAATTTGCTAGTACGTATAAAAAAAAAAACAGATGGTGTGTAAAGTTTTCTGGAGAGTGTAAATTAACCCCAGTTGACGGTAGGTAATTCAGTACGGTAAATCTGTGTTACCCTTTCAGTGAAATCCACTGATTATTTTTTCGAAAACCAATCGCAGCTGAAACATCAGTAAACAGACTCGCAATAAAAATTTATCATTTTTCAAACTTTGAGGGCTTATAGCTCTCTCAGTCGTGGGCTCTATCAGTTCTATGTAAAATTCTAATTACAAAATTTGAATAACGTTGTTTACGTGCATAACTTACAGTTCTTGTAACTCTTTCAGTTATTAGATAGACAACAGAGAGTGATGATAATTTTTGTTTCGTTCTCATTTACATTTAGTCATGATTTTAAATTTTGCAAAATTTATGAAATTTTCCAAGTGTTGAAATTGTTATTTGTCCGTGATGAATTCTTTGCAACTTGTTTTGAAGTGTCGTAGGGTCAAGTCACCAATAATTGACACTTTTACACAGCGTTGTGCCGTAGAATACATAGCGTCAAATACATCAGCATTCTACGTGTGAAATGAATGGTGTAGAATAGCTGGAAATTCGTGTAGAATGTGTAGAATGCGTAAAATGAGTAAAATGCTATGTAACTCAACCCAAAAAGCCAAAAAAATTCAACTTTCAAGAAAATTGATTTTTTTGGTTTGGGTTATACAGCATATAAAAATTGGCTATTTGTAAAACTTTGGAGACTTATAGCCCCGTCAGTTTTGGATGTGATCGATTGTAAAATTCTAATTACAAAATTTGTATAAAATTGTTTAAGTGCACAACTTACAGTTTTTGTAACTCATTCAGTTGACGCTGTTAAGCAAAAACTGACCAAGTGACATTTGTTGACCAAATGAGTTGTTAGTATCGTTCGAAAAAGCGTGAGACGTAGAATTCTTTAAAATTGGGTTCCCAATACAAAAATGTGTATCCACGTTGGAAAAGGCTTAACAGTGAACGCTGTGTCTGTAAACCGACATTATTCATTTGGCTTTGAATATTATGTTTTCTCAAAAACAAAAACAGATTTTTGTAACGAATAGTGATAATGTTTATTTCGTTTTCACTTGGCCGCGATTTGTAGCTATTATCGACAATGAATAGTATTTTGCTCGGCGAACTCTGATTCAAAAATTTTGAAATTTTGCAAAATTTCTGAAGTTTCTCAAATTTGGAACTGCATTGTGTCCGTGATTCTTTGCGACCTGTTTTGGTGGGTAGCAGTTGACAGTACTCTGAAAATGAAAGAAAAATCAGTATTACTAGTTGCCTATCAAAAATTGAAAGTTGTGCACCTCAAAAATTAATCTTAAATTTTGCGATTAGAATTCTAAAACTGATGGAACCTATTCAGTGTCAAATGTAGGTAATTCTGTTCGGTAATCTGTGTTCCCCTGTCGATGTTGTACCCATTTATCATCTTGGGGAAAAAATTCTCTACTTCAGTCTATAATCAGACTCGTGATGAAAATCCGCTGTTTTTCAAATTTTGAAAACTTGTAGCTCCTTCAGTCTCGAGTATAGGCCATACGTGTCCGGGTTTCGGTTCTTCTCTTCGAGCACTATCAACTTTGCGTGCTCAGCTGGAACACCCTGTACAAGGTTCATATATCGGTACAATCGCAGAATGTCAGCTCAGAAATCGGTTGTATCTCGAAAAGTACCATTTTCCCCATAATTTTGATTCCAGTTGTATATTCTACATGAACATGGACGCTACAAATGCCATTAAAAAAATGCAGATCAACTGATCAAACCATATTATTTTTTATTTATTTTTTTTTTTACATTTTGGAATCCGTTAATTGTGTTGTATAGAAGATTTGTAGTGAAAATAAGCAGAGTAGATAAATAATAATTACCTCGTGATTCCAGGAACGTATAATCTACAAGCTTCAACTAAAATTTCGGAAAAGTTGGAAGTTGACTTTTTTGAACTAACATTCTGCAGCCAAAATGGCGGATCGATTGCACCCATTTGAAAGTGTAGAGCCCTAGGCAGGCTCTGCACCATGTATGAACAGAATGAAATACCTCTCCCCGTCCATCCACCTGTTCGAAACCATTTCTAGTTATGAGTAGGGTCGGTAACCTGCCATCGAAGCTCCGACGCGTACACTGCCTGCGCGATGACCAAGTCGAACTTTTTTCCCTTTTGAAGAAGCCCCTCCCCCTTATCGAGGGAACTCTGCCTGCGCTTGGATACATTCACCCTGCAGAAACGTAGCGGAAATGTTGGGTCTGTTACGTGAGGGAACTCATGTCACCGTGCATAGCGAAGGATTCGAGATTGGATGATATCGCCAGCCTTTGGAGTAGTAGCTGGCTCGAGCTTAGAAGAATCTCGGTTCTCCGAAGCGTCACGTGAGTGTGTTTCCTCACTGATTTCAGGTAGTCAGAAGTGATCGAAGGCGTAGCGAGGTGATCTTAGTATTCGTGGCGCTTTCAGCCGTCGCTCCAGGTGAGGTTCTATAGTTTCACGCGGGTATAATGGACCGCCATTTTGATTCCTAACTAGCCCGAACATCCTTGATCACCCGTTCGCGAACGGGTGCGAGCGCGTCCGAGAATGCTCGAACTAACTTGGGAATCAAAATGGCGGTCTAGTATAACTGTGTGAAAACTGTAGTGCCCTACTCCAGGGTGTCCCAAATTCGAGTTGCATCGCTCCGCTGAATCAGAAGTTGGAGTTCTTGGTAGTGGCATCAGTGTGGTTCCAAGTGCAGGTATTCTGTCCAGAGGTTCTAAACGTGTAAAATTGTGGATTTTTATGGAATTTCATTGTTCTACGATAACGTAGGGTAGAGAAAGATTACAGAGCTGATCGGAGATCATGATATGAGAGTTTTTTGGAATGTAATAAATTCGGACTCGTCACTTGTCAGATCGGTGGTGCGCTAGCGTCGCTTGTTTTGTGTCTCAAATTGTTGTTATCAGTAATGGGATTAAAAAAAAAAAAAAGGTGGAAACCCTTACGATGAACATAAAAGCGTTAATTTTCCTGCATTTTATTGTAATTCGCTCATGTTTTCGCATAATGTCGAATGTTCTTCAACTAGGACAAGTGTTCTGCCATGTTGGCAATTAAGTAGTACACAAATAATCTCAATGTATCAAAATGTTAGAACGGTATAGCAGGAACCCTTGATCGGTCAGGACTATTGATAAAAGCTGCAGGCTGTGTGTCGTGTGTGAGTAGTAGTGCGTGTAACAGCACTCTGTAGTTTGCTCTTGACGAGTTCGAATTGTGACTTGAAATTGAAAGAGTTTCTCGCGCGATACATAGATAAAATGTGAATAAATGTATGAGTAAAAGAACATGGGATCATTTGGACCCTGGATTTTGATGTTTTTGGATTATGAATCATAATCTTGGGATCTTTTCGGTTTTAGATGTTGAAATCACCGGCCGCATAGTTTTAAATCAAAAGACCTCATGGTCTTATTGATCTTGGATTATGGTATTTCTTAATCATATGTAATGACCTTTTGGGTTTCATTTTACAAAGTGTACATGCATCTAAAAAGGTCCCACTTGGTCGGTATGGAGTCATACATGGCACGTTATACTAGACAAAATTTCTGATCGAATGAGACCCCGCGGAACCTCCCAAGTTCAAAATTGTCCGAGATACTCGCTTCCAAATTTCAAAAACAATAGTTTTGAGGAAAACGAGTTTGAAGTTTTGTTACAGTTTTCAAGTGAAAAATGAAAAAATATCAGTGAATTTTGAACTTGGGAGGTTCCACGGGGTCTCATTCGATCATATGCGGTTTGCGTCATTCGAAAGAGCAAGGTTCATTCTGCCAGAAACGCTAAACATCCCAAAATTCATATTTTTGACCTAACATCTAAAAAATCGCTGTATCTCCGTAAATAAAATCGACAAAGTGGGACCTTTTTAGATGCACTTACACTATGGGCTAGTGTTGCCGACTTTTTGAAACACAAAATCTGGCCCACAATTTCAGACTGAAGTTTTAAAGCTGGGGAAAAAAATGAAAACCATTTTTTTTGTTGCTCCTTTTGCTTGCAATTTTATCCTTACACTCTTCTCCACCCCTGTCTTGTACTTCTATTCTGTGTTGTATTTAGTCATGGAATTACTACTTTTAAGATAAAAAATGAAAGTAAATTGTCAAAATTCTGGCTTTTCCTAACTTTGAACCGAGGCCGGCTGGGCAAAGGCAAGATTTTTATAACTTCAGAAGGTTTAACCACTTAGCAAGGCGCAAAGACGTCAGTGACGTCACTAGGGTCTACGTGCCAATCACACAGGCCACTCCCGGGAATTCAACTTTTTTTGATCTTTACTCATCATTGAGGATCTGACTTCCAAAACGCGCTTTTAGTCCAAATAATCGAAAATCGAGTTTTTAGCGCAGTCTGGTGGAGGAAGTCAAAAGGCGCCATTCAGAGTTGGTTTCCCGATTTTATCACGACTTAGAGCTAGCTAGACCTTTCTTTCGTTCGTTTTTACAATACTGACTTACTTGTTTTTTTCAAATTTTGTGAATGTAAGACTCTTCAACTGTGAGTCATACCTGTTTTTTCCTATGCGGGGGGAGGCGAGTACAAGGATGTCTGAATGGTGGACGGAGAGGCGGAGGCATCGTTCACGTGTGTCTCGTTCACTGGAATGGTCGTCTCTAAGCTTTATCTTCCGATTTCCGACAGTGTCTAGGTCAAGATGTACAAACTTTGACCTTTCTCAAGTATGACATGGTCTGCTAAAACGAGCTAAGAACACGACTTTCCCCCTTGGCAATCCCGTAGCTTGAAGACTATTCGCACCCTAACCTTCACTTGGGTGGTAGTAGCATTGACCCCTCCTCTTCCCATCCACGTGATTGAATCAGTGTTACCACTTATCGTTCGCGAGTCAGAATGTTTTTTTCGATTTCCCAACATTTCGTTTTTTAGACTAAGCGCGTTTTGGAAGTCAGATCCTCAATTAGAGTTAACTACACTGAGGGCTGTGCCATATAATTTGGAGACTTAGGGTATTTCTTCATGTTTCTGCTTAGAGTTATTCCCATCAAATTTTGGTTCACAAGCAGGGCTATTGGTATGAAGGGAGAAATTATATCACTCCCTTTGATGACAAAATATGTACACCTTCTATCTCAAATTTCCTAAGGGTTCAAAAATGTTTCGGTTACTTTGTTGCAGCAGCTTTTCTTCTTTTTCAACTTCGAATTTCCATTTCTTTTGACCCCCAAGCAATAGTCCTATTCATAAGCGAAGAACAAAATCTATAGAAATTCTCACTTCGATTTTGTCTCAAAGTTTGATTCGACAAGAGAAAAGAGAGAAGGGGAACTTCATCTTAAATTTCGTCCTGATTCATTTCGTAAAAAAAAAAAAAAGTCTGCTTATCCCAAATGAAGTCTGACAAAGTTACAGAAGTTGATACTTAAGCAATTGCGCCAATGCCCCCCCCCCCCAAAAAAAAAACTGCAAAATTTAATTTTACCGTTACTTTCTCATGAAGTGAATTTCAGCGCGGGTTAAACGGGAAGAATTGTTGCGGGCTGCCTATCCGAATGGACCAACCTTCACTAGTTATAAGAATCTTGGGTCAGAGGATAGGAGATCTAGCGGGACCAGCTCAAATCGGCCTGGTTAACAACCTTGGATATAACTGTCATTTAAAACATCGTGGAAGTAGATCCAAAACTTCTCTTCGAAGTAGTAGGGAAAAAAAATTACAGGACATTGCCTCGTGCTCTTTTTGATATTACGAATATGATCCTGCGATTCTTTCTAGACAAACAAAATTTAGCCTGTTAGTTCTTGATCTCTGGTCTCTTACAGGTGTTAAATTATGATATCTTTGATCCCAGATCTTACGATCTTTTCCACCACAGATCATACGATCTTCTCGGCCCCAGATCATAATCCTGCGATACTTCTATCTTGAATTACGACTTATTTTTTGACGGTCATTCAAAATTTGGAAACAAATCATGGAATGACATCCAAAGATCCTCTTGTAAGAAAAATTCCAGGGCGTTATTTAACGATCTTCTCTATCGAAGATCATAATCCTGCGATCTTGAATTCTAATGTGCCAAATATTCGAAACATTGAAACCATTCATGCACTTCGATCAAAAAGTGCTAGATCATAATCTTATAATCTCAAATTGTGATGTTATGATATATCTATCATGGATCGTGATATGGCTGTAAACTTTGATCAAGAGTTTCTAAATCGTGATCTCGTGATCCAGAAGCGTATCGGAAAGGAAGATTGGGAATCTTCCCCTAAAGATTCGATAATTAACTCTCGGTTGGAAAATTTGAGACCTTATGAAACGTTTTGCTTTTCTTCCGATTCAGATCAGTAAAAAAAGCTCCAAAATAGGCTTCCTAATGGGAAATCTTGTGGCTTTGTTCTTGCGGGTTTCCTTTGGTGCACAGAGACATAACCATGGATTCCTGTTTCCTCAGTAAATTTGCTTTGATACGGTTTTGCCGGTATGCTCCTGCTCAGGTCGTGATTTCAGTACCTTTTTTCTCATGGATAATGATGTAGAAGTGTCGCTGTGTGGTCAAGTGGTAACATGCCACTCCGCAATCCTTGCGTCTCGGGTTAGGTTGGCCTCCCAACAACACCGAACAGCTAGTGATATTCGAATACCTCCGCTGATATCCTAGCGAACACAGCGACTGCAGTATCAATCGAGGTGGATAATAGCGCGTCCTGTAACACCCGCCAGTTCGCACAAACAAGACATTACGATCGCTGGGCGTATTACTACCAGATCAGAAGGATTGGTACTGTACGTGTGCACGTCATGGACAGCTTACCCAACATCGTGACCAGAGATGGGTAAGATCTAGATCAATAGTGATTTAGATCACATAAAATTTTGATCGTTGATCTGATCTCAGATCATTTGCGTTTGCCTGATATTTGATCTGTTTTTTTTTGGTTTTTTTTTTTTTTATTATTATTTTATAAAATAACAGATCAGATCATCAGATTCTTTTTCTGAGATTTAAAAAAAAAATCGAATTAGTCCCAGAAAGTATCAAGTTTTAGGTCTTCTCTTGTTATTTCTTTGTGAATTGTGAGTTTGTGACGTTATAAATCCCTAAAATACGTACGGTACAATATCGATTATGATTATGAATTAGAAGAAAGAGAATTATATTTTGATCTATTATCTGATCTCTTTGCTAGAAACACTTATTATAGATCAGATCTTTTTTTGCTTGGAGATCTGATCTGTGATCTGATCTTTCTGGAAAAGATCAGATCATTTAGAATGTGATTTGATCTTAGATCCATTTCCTGTTGGTGATCTTGATTTGATCTGAGATCATTTAGTTTGTGATCTTGCCCATCTCTAATCGTGGCACACGTGGCTGGTAAGCGAACTGCGGCTGCACCCTCTTTGACACAGAGAAGGAAAACTAACGCAACAAACCATGGGGAAGGTAATGGCAAACTACCCCAACTAACCCTGTTGAAAAGAGTCGCGCAACAGAAGCTGCGATCTCCAACCTGGCACCTGAAGAAAAAGAATGATATAGAAATCGGATCTTTTTAATCAAGGATGACAATATGTGACTTGGAATTATGAAATGTGCCTCTCGTGCTAAAACAGGTTTTTGAGATAAACGAGTGTAAAGATGGGATGATGGTAGTGGTGTACACAAATGTACATAGCGTGTACATCTGTGGTGGTGCATTTACACGTTGCTATGACAACCACGTTTCGAATTTTTGTTCTCTGTTATTCCCCTAGGCTCGTTTCACACGACACCATCACAGTGGGAGATTTCAAAATTTGAAGCTGCAAAAATCGGATTCGTGAAACTATTAACAACAATATATCAATTTAGGGGTATTTTGGCTCGCTGAGTTCATTTTGAGGTTATTTTTACCCCATCTGGTAACATACCCCCTTTATTAGAGGTTGAAAATCCAAAAATTTTGAAGAAATGAAGTTGGGTATCTAAAAATAAGTTTATTGAGACGCTGAGTTCGTTTTTGAGCTTATTTTTACCCCATCTGGTAATCTACCTCCTTTATAGAAGGATGAAAATCCAAAATTTTTTTTAAATCGAGTTAGGTGACCAAATAATATATATTTTTTGAGGTGCTGAATTCGTTTTTGAGCTTATATTCACCTAATCTGGTAATCTACTCCCTTTATTGGGGGTTGAAAATTCAAAATGTTTGAAAACATGGAATTGGATATCTAAATGTATGTTTTATGAGACGCTGAATTCGTTTTTGAGGTTATATTAGCCCTGTGTTTGGGGAAGAATATTCAAAATTTTTGAAAGAATCGAAGTAGGTGTTTATTACTTTTTTAGTATATAGAAAGAAATATTTTAATTTCTTGAGACGCTGAATTCGTTTTTGAGTTCATTTTTACCCCACTTGATAACCTACGCACCTTATAGGAAGATTAAAATCCAGAGGTACCCCATCTGATAACCTAAACTCTATATGGGAGGGGGATTCAAAATTTTAGACAAAATCGAGTTAGCTGTCGAAATATAAATTTTTTAACGCGCTGAATTCGTTGTTGAGCCTATCTTTTGTCCGTACACTGCAATAGTCGGTTGTTTTTTTTTTTGTATACATAAAAGTCGGCCAATGATTGTGCATTACAGTACACTGCTGACACAAATTGGTATCAGCTTTACAAATGATTGAGTGCAAGGTGAGGAAAAACTCAAATGTACTAAATTTATTAAAAAATAGTTCAGTACCATCGTTTATGGCCTTTTAACCTGGTTTTTGCCAAAGTTTGGACGTTGTAGGAAAATCTACCAATTGACATTTGAAGAACATATGATTAGACGAAACTAATGTCGCTAGAACCATTTTGGCATAGTCTGGCACAAACCACTTCTGGCCCACAATGTAATACAAATTAACATAAAAATTCTACGTACTATATCTTCATTTCAGAAAAATATATTAGATCAAATCATGAAATAATTTAAACCACATGAAAGTTGAAGAAATTCTCTTTCCAATGATGTATATACATCACTATTTTGCATTGAATGAATTTTGAATGAAAACTTTATTTGCGTCTTATTTTTCTTGCACTCACTGAGCGGAGCTCGTTTCGAGGCTGTATTATAATATTTTTTGAATTTTTTGAGTAATTACGCGGATTAAAAAAACATAAAATGAGAAAAAAAAACTACTAGATAGAACAATTTGGAAAAGGAAAATCGGAAATCAAAAATACAAAAACAAAATAAAAAGGAATAAAAAAACCAAAAGAAAAGTAGAAAAGGAAACTAGAAAAAAAGAAGAAAAAAACTAGGAAAAAAAACAAAAAAATCCTAGCCATGAAAAAAAACTACCGATCCCCGCCCCCATCCGCCATTTACAAATTAATGAATTGGGAACTAGGGAAACGAAAAGGAATTTTGTTATATTTATCTTCAACCAGTTAAAACACATGTTAAACAAACAGACAATAACAACCAATTTACTGGGCTGGGCATAATTGTACTCTTATCGCGTTGCCATGGTGAGCAGGTGATTACCACAGTAGCGATACTGTGCACATTTAGTAGTAGGAGTATAACGAACACCTGGACCAATTTTCACCTAATTCCAGAAACTTTATTTTTTTGACATTTGCAGCGTCAAATTGTGAAATATCCCACTGTGCGCCATGTAAACTGATGTTTTTAAACTTTTGACATACTTTTTAAATGCAGTTTGTGGAAAAACTAATGAAGATAGGAAGCTGCGATTTGTTTCATTCGAAAGAGCGTGATTTTCTCTATAAGAATTGTCAAGAAAGTGAAAAATGATTTTTTCACACCACAGGCACATTTCATGATTCCAAGTCACGTATGGAGATTATTTGAAACTTCGAAACAAACCTTAGTTTTAAACGAAAATATCGCACGACATGATCTCGTAATTTTGTTTACCTTGGATCGTGATAGTTGTGCTCTTGGATGGTGATACTTTGTTGTGGATTGTAGGCTTATAATCTTCTCGCTCTTGGATTATGCCATGGCAAATTGCTTGTGACATAGAAACAAATCGTGGAGTAAGATCAAAAATATACTAGACCATAATCTTGTGCCAGGTCGTAATCTCATCAACTTTTAGATCGCGGATAATGATTCGGCAGTTATTGGAAACTTCAAAACAAATAATGGATTTGAACAAAAGTATCCTAGGTCATAATCTTGCGGTTTTTTTCATCTTGAATCACGATAGTTTTTAGACGGCGGTGTTGTAAACTTTATAGGAGAATGCCACCTGTGGGCTTAATTCTGCTAACTCGTGCTGTGATTTTTCCTACCCCAGTTAGAGCACCTGGAAACAGCCGAGTACGGACATCCGCCATTTTGAGTCGCGTGGTGCCCGACGATTCGTAATTCACTACGCGGAACGTGCCGCGTATCCGATTGTCAATCATCGGGCATCGAGTGACTCAAAATGGCGGATGTCAGTGCTCGGGTGTTTGCAGGTGCTCTGCCCCAGTTGAGAGCGATTTTACGACTTTACTAATTGACACGAATATCAAGAAGAACCCCTGCCCCTTTGATTGTTTCTCTGTGTGAAGTTGAGACAAAGTGGAGTGATTTAAAGTAACTAAGGGATGTCATCGAGTTTTCGGACGCAGGCGACCAACATTACGATATAGTTACCAATCAGGGTGATGTTCCGGCGAAATTGCTCTTTGGTCGGTAGAAGAGGGCGGTCACGTCACGTCGTCACGCTCGCTGTTCTGGCCACCGCAGTTCTTTCACGCCTGGCACCTGGTGATGCGGTCGCAGCGTCACCAATGTGTCCAGGAGTTTTCCTCGCCGTCTGGCCTGCCTCCTTGACCATTTCGACTGGCGTTCGCGTCGACGATATGTCGATATTTATTTGTATTTTTTTGTACTTTTTATTCGAAGCCACGCCTAACGATTTAACGAATTTTTGTAATACCGAATGCGAGTATCAACTTGTACCCGTTCGCTCTTGTTCTTGTGATACACTTCGGACTTTTAACACTGTTTCCGAAGGCGACGTATGTGAGGTCGTATCGAGAAATCGGAAAATCGTACCTAAACATCGAAAAATTACGCTGAATTTTCGACTTCGTTTCAGTTTCTATTTGTTTTCTCAGTTTAATATTTTTATTTTGTAAACTTCGTTTATTTACGTAAAAGGAATTTTTAATCAATTATTTTATATTTTTAAATATCCGTAGAATTATTACATATTTATAATATTGATAGTTCATACAAAATACTTTCAAACTCAGCGATTTTTTTTATTTGAATTTTTTTCTATTTGTATGAACGATCATGCTAATTTCTAGAGGTTTTATTAAGTGTTAGGTTTTCTTTTTGTGTTATTCGTTTTAGAGGTGTGAAGAGTTTTTCGAATGTGATACATTTTGCAAAATAAGAAAAAAATAAGAAAAAAGAGTAGCAAGCTCTTGTAATTTTGTTTTTCCTATACGCTATGTTCTTCGTTTTTTTCTTCTCTCTTTTGTGTATAAATTATTATATTCACACAGTTTAATGGCCACCGAATAACAAAATGAAAAATCACGAATGTTTTTCATTTTTATTTTATTTTATTTTAACGTTAATACGTGTATTAATCTTACGACTAATTATTATGTAGTCTTAACAGGGGAAAAATCGTGTGATTTAACTAATTTCATTTACGTATTTAAGATACTGTTTCCCTCTCTTTTTTTTTCTATTAGCTTGTCTACGCAACGTAAGTTTTAAAAATTTTTATTATTAGTTAGTGGGATTTTTTCGTATTAGTGTATCGTTTTGTTACGTTATACATACCTTAGGAATCACTTGAAATATACGATATTTTAATATCGGCGACTTTTTTGTGAGAGTGAACTGTCAAGTAGGATTCTGAAAATGTGGTTGTGGCCACCCTCTCCTCGCGAATGTATATTTTTGTATAAATCGTCCTGCCTGGCTATTCCCGGCGTGCAGGATATAAAGTTTTACAAACGTCTTTTGTATTTCTGCATCTCCGGTACGTGATTTCTTTTAAAACACGCTAGTCTTCTTATTCATTGCCCTCTTTTTATTTCCTCGATTGGCTAGGCGTGATATTAGCCTCGTTCAATTACAGTACCTACAGGGTTAGTCGGTTTTCCTTCCGCCATAGGAAAACTAGTTTTTCGCGAAACCAGGTGCACGTTGTTTTGCCAGGCGAGGTCTCATTGACAAGCGTTTCATGGAAAATATTCGGGGAAAACTCCGATGGCAAGAATCTTCAGGAAAAATTTTCTAAAATTTTCGAAGAATTTCGTCGGACATCATTGAGAAATATCTCCAATGATTTCCGGCGAATTTCGTCAGAAATTTTAGGAAAAATCTCCAATGATTCCAGACAATTTTATCAAGAATCATTGGGAAGTATCTCTGATGATTTTGGAAGGATATCCTTAGAAAAAATGTTGATGCCTTTCAGAGATTTTCATCAAAAATGTTCGGGGAAAATTTCCGATGATCTCTAAGAAATTAATCAGAAATCTTCGAGACAAAATGTAATGATTTCCGGAGAATTTCATCGGAAATATTCAGAAAAAAGTCCAGTAAGGTAACCTAGCCAATAATGGGCACCTTAAACAATTTTTCCCCGTAAATATTTTTTTTATTTTTATTTGATTATTTGATTGGATCCACATGCGAACGTGAGACAAAAATTACTGAATGAAGGATAAAATTCTCGATAAGTTTGCCTTTGAATGGGAGGAAAGAGCTAAAAATTAGTGTTCAAAACTGGTCTTAAAGACGACCATAATCTTGGCTAATAATGGACACTGAAAAATTCGAAAACCTTGTAATGGGCACCCAATAATGGACACAAAGATAAGTGGGCTTGAAATGAACTACACTTTATATGAATCTGAAAAATTTTATATCAATACTTCTCAAAAATTATAGCCGAAAACATGAGACCCGAAAAAAAAATTCTATTAATATTCGTTGTCCTGTACTAAATTTCTTACTGGCTTGCCGGATGCTACTTTTTGGATGGATTTGATCTGTGACTTAAACTGTACAACATATATTGTTTCCGGCTAGAGAGCGCTAAGAACATCGGAAATAATCGAAGGGTCCATATTAGGCAATCTTACCTTATTATAAACACATGCAAGCTCTATGAGTGTGCCAACTGTGAAAGAAAAAACGTCCTGATAAGACCAAAACAATGATTCTGAGTAGCCTCGTAGAGAAAAGAAGAGGGCCTAGGGGAAATTTCCACGCCTCCTTCCAGTTCATTTTTTTCTTCAGTTTGATGGGGAAAGATTATAAGCTACTGGATAAGAGGTTTCTTTCATAGTGTGATTGCTGATTTGATGTACAGTATGATGTAGCCGTAAGCGTTGAAATTCAGGTCTTTCAAAAATATCAAGCCCTCCTAAAAGTCCGGGCCTGGGGAATTTCCGCCCTTTCCCCTCTCTCTCGACAGGGTTGATTATTAGCAACGTGCCAATTACTGTACTTTGCATAGTATTTGACTGTTTCTAATAATGGGCATACACAGACCATTACTGGACAGATGACAAATTTTGATAACCCCGTAATGGGCACTTTTACTGAGAAGGCGTCCATTACATTTACCCGTGAATCCAGCATCGCATATCAAAGCATAACTTCAATAAAGTGCACTGCTGCTTACCGCATAATAAAATCTACATTAGCACTCAATTTATCAAAACTAGAAATTTCTTTCGTTCCTTAATTATTTTTTAACGAATAAGGAAAACTTTGAATGCAGTCATCCTTTTTTTCAAACAAAAATTATTATCACGGAAATGGTCTAACTTTTTAGGGTTTTGGGGCAGTCAATGAGGACTACTATGTTGGAAAGGTGAACTGACATAATCAGTGTTGCCAGTTAGCCTTTAGAAATCTTGAAATAAACAACTGAAATTTAAATTGCCCATTATAGGTGAGGTGCCCATTATTGGATAGGTTACCTCTTCCAACGAATTTCCTCAAAATTCTTCGGGAAAATTTTCCGATAATTTTGAAAGAATTGCATCGGAAATTTTCGGAAAACAACTCCGATAATTTTTGAAGAATCACATCGAAAATTTTTAGAAAAAATGTCCATCAGCATTCTTCGGGAAAATTTTCCGACAATTTTCGAAGAATTTCATTGGAAATATTCGGAGAAAAACTCTGATGGTTTCTGATGAATTTCATCGAAAATCTTCTGGGAAAATGTTCGATAATCTCCGAAGAATTTCATTGTAAAACTTCGGAAAAAATGTCTGATGATTTTGAAGTAATTTCATTGTAAATTTTCGGAAAAAATTTCCAATAATTTCCGAAGAATCGCATCGGAAATCTTTAGAAAAAACCTCCATTGTTTTCCGAAAAATTTCAATAAAATTCTTCGAGAAAATTTCCTGATAATTTTCAGAGAATTTTATGGAATACACTCGGGGAATAACACGAAGAGTTTTGAAGAATTGTACCGAAAATCTTCAGAAAAAACCTTCGATTATTTCCGAGGAATTTCATGAAAAATATTTGGGATGATTCCTTTGATTTTCAAAGATTATTTCCGACGAACTTTATCGAAAATATTAAGGATAAATTTCACATCATTTTCAATGAATTTTATCGGACGTAATTGAAAAACATTATCCGTTGACTTCAGGGAAATTTGTGGGAAATTTTAGGAAAACTCAGCAACCATCCCAAAAGATTTTATCGGAAATCCATTGAGAAGTACCTTCGATGATTCTTGAAGGTTTTCTTCAGAAAGAACTTCTTTTTTTTTTTTGAAAAGATTGGAAATTTTTTCTAAAATTTTTCGTTGGATTCCTCGGAAATTATCAGGATTGTTTTCTAAAAATTTCCGATGCAATTCCTTGAAAATTTTCCCGAAGATCTTTGAAGAAATTCTAAGATGATCTGGAGACCTATTACGAAACTTTTATCACGGTAACTTGTACAGTAAACCGTATCAAGTTACCACTGTCATGATTTGTGCTATTGTGATAAAGGTTTCATAATAGGTCTCCGAGGTATATTTTTACCACAAAAACATGTACAGTAAGTAAAATGAGCTGTAGCATCTTCAATATTTTTTTTTTTTTTTTTTTTTTTATGGAAAACTGAAGAGAACTACAGTGTTAGCCCTTCATTTCCTTTCAGACGAGCCCAACTTCATTTTTTAGGGTCGGCTATAGACGAGCCTTTTGCAATCAAAATGGGGCTTACGTTGTTCAGCGAGCGCTGTTACGTTTTATATTTTGGATTTTACTTTACGACGGAATTATCTCCTCAAAGAGGTAGAAGATATGCTTAGCGAGCTCTAATTCATTTCAGCCCCCTTATACTTTTGGTATTACATGGGAAGGGAGGGGGTACATTTTATATCATTTCGATACATTTCGGGTACATTTCATTCTGCACAAATTCGGTGAAATTGAAACAAATGGGGGAGGGGCTATCGTTACCACAGCCGCACCAAATTGAATCCTTCCACCCGCGGCTATAAAGGGGTACATTTCAGATAATTGGTGATACATTTCGGTACATTTCGTGTACATTTCATTCGAACCAAATTAGACAAATTGGGGGGGGGGTTCCGTTAACCTGGCCCCACCAAAGTACTTTTGTTCCCCCTTCGCAAGGGGAGGAGGTACATTTTGTAATATTAGCGGTACATTTAGAGTAAATTTCCCCTACCCCAAAATCGAGTCTAAAATCAAATTTGGGGGGGGGGGGTAGAGTATAAACCCGTCTTTCGACAATTTCGCCAACTTTTCAAAAATGTAGTGACGCCTTAAACTCGTTGGATCTGCAATACAATTCGCACCAATATGCATTTGCGAGATTGCGACTTTCCTTGGGCGAACTGGTAAAAGGCGAAAATCTTTGGATTGGAAACTGCTAAGGGAAAACTGAAAAATACATTTTATTCAAAATTTTCTCCTCTATCCAGAATTTCAAACCGCACTGCTCTAACTGCCTCCGTTCCAAAATTATTCGCCAATTGTCGGTTCGCCCCAGAAAAATAGAAGGTACAATGGGTTGGAAGTATGTGCGATGTGTGGCATATGCAACGTGTCGAAGGGGCTAACAAAAAAGTTTTCAATTTTGTGTTTTTCGGCAACGGTGCGTCGCCGCCAAGTTTGAACTCCACATTCGGACGCAGCGTGGGAAACTGAGTACAAAACAGTTTTTAATTCAAAATTTTTGATTTTGAAAAATTTGAAAATTTCTCCAAACTATACATAGTGTCTTTTGTGGGCCGAAAAAATTTCCGAAGAGCTTCGGCGTCGGCGCTGGCGCTGATTACTCAGTTTTTCGAAACGAATTTGAATCCGTTGTCAAAATTGAGCTACAGTCAATTTTTGATCCATTTTAACCACATTTTCGAGTGCGCCTTCCACACGTTGCATATGCCACACATCGCACATAATTCCAACCCATTGTACCTTCTATTTTTTGGGGGCGAACCGACAATTCGCGAATAATTTTGGAACGGAGGCAGTTGGAGCAGTGCGGTTTGAAAATCTGGATAGAGGAGAGAATTCCAAATGAAACGTATTTTTCAGTTTTCCTCTACCAGTCTCCAATCCAAAGTTTCTCGCTTTTTACCAGTTCGCCCCAGGAAATTTGCAATCTCGCAAATGCATATTGGTACGAATTGTATTCGTTTTTCGAGACGAATTCGAATCCGTTGTCAAAATTCAGCTAGAATCAATTTTTGACCCATTTTGACCGCATTTTTGAGTATATTCCGGCAATTTTGCCAAATTATCAAAAATGTAGTGACGCGTTAAACTCGTTGGATCTGCAATACAATTCGCACCAATATGCATTTGCGCGATTGCGAATTTCCTTGGGCGAACTGGTAAAAGGCAAAAATCTTTGGATTGGAGACTGCTAGGGGAAAACTGAAAAATACATTTTGTTCAATATTTTCTGCTCTATCCAGAACTTCAAACCGCACTGATCTAACTGCCTCCGTTCCAAAATTATTCTCGAATTGTCGGTTCGCCCCAGAAAAATAGAAGGTACAATGGGTTGGAATTATGTGCGATGTGTGGCATATGCAATGTGTCGAAGGGGCTAACATAAAAAAGTTTTCAATTTTGTGTTTCTCGGCAACGGTGCGTCACCGCCAAATTTGAACTCCACATTCGGACGCAGCGTGAGAAACTGAGTACAAAACTGTCTTTAATTCAAAATTTTTGATTTTGAAAATTTTGAAAATTTCTCCAACTATATACATCGTGTCTTTTGTGGGCCGAAAAAATTTCCGGAGAGCTTCGGCGTCGGCGCTGGCGCTGATATCTTTGAAAAGGCTGGCAGCATTTTCCAGTATTTTTGAACCTGTTGCTGTCAGTATTTTACGAGATTACTGGCATCCCTCATATACAATGCTTAAAGATTTGATAACGCGGTTCTCGAAGGAACAAAGATTGTGAAGAATATTTCTATTTATTTCCCTATGTTTCCATGAATTGTGCAGCAACACCAGTTATGTAAAACATCAGTTCGAATTGTAATATAGTGGAATTCGTGCTAGGAGTTGCGTCTTCTGTGAGCAAACTATTTTGAGGAGAAGTGTTCGATAAATTCACTGTAAGAGAATCCAAGATTCTCGAGAAATGTAATCTTGAGGAAGGTGTCGTGTTGGGCAAAGGATTTGCAACTGATGATGAATGCTCAACCTTGGCGAACATTTCAGTAGAATTTTTCTTGTCTCTCTGCTTTATCATTACCTTGAAAATGTGACTAGCTGTCTGCATAGATAAAACTAAGAGTTCCCGATACTCTTGATAAACAAAGTTGAATATTTTGTCGACATTGATAGAAACATTTATTTTTCGTGACAATTATATAAATTAAAATTCAAATCTACTCAAAATCAAAAGACTACATCCATGTATCACGTTGATAAACTAGATCACATTTTCGTCCGCTCCTTCCAACGCTCGCTTATGCTATATAATATACATTGTATATCATATGTGCCTTCAATGGTGCTCCTATGCAACTCCATTAACATCTGAAAATTATTACGAATACGCTCAAACAGCGCTGAAATGTAGCATTTCTACCAGGAGAATATAAGGTACCGAGAGGTCTCATGTTCGCCTAATATTTTGTGTCTTCGTACTGCATACTGCACGCTGATGGCTGGTTACTAGCTACATGCATTGATAACTGCTGTAGACCCTCCAGTATTACTAAAAGGTCTATGTCATAGACCTTTTTTCCAAATGATACTGGAAGGTCTATAAGTTATCAGCTCGTTGCCATGACGTAGCTAGGAGCCAGCCATCAGTATGCAGTATACAGCATGCAGCCATACAAATATTAGGCGAATATGCGACCTCTTAGTGCTGTATATTCTCCTAATGAAAATAGCCGATTTTGACACTATTTCTTCTCGTTTTCAATTTGTTCGTATTAGTTAAGTTGCATAGTATTCCTCTTTAAGGCGCTCCAACATAGTTGATGCATGTCTTGTAAGTTGCATAGGTTTTCTCTTTCAGGCGCTTGGATCTTATTTCAGTAGAATAATTTGTACTGAAGCGTATAAGAGCGTTCAGTTAATTGGGGCTGTTCAAAGCGGTGGCGCGCTGTTGTCATTTACCTTGAAAGTTGAAACCCTGATCAAGGGGAATATTTCATTTACAGGCATATGAAGAAATCTCAAAATATTACAAAAACGAAAGCGTTTATCGAAAAAATGAATAGAACAAAATTTGTAGTAAATAAAATTTCCTTTAATGTGATAAATTTTTCTAAAATATGTAGGGTTTCAGTAGTTCCATTTTTTCACAAGCCTAAGATTGTAGAGGGCGACTTGTTCGCGCTTGCAGTCCCAATCATCTCCCGCTTATTGGATGTAGTCACGTGATGTTTCATGTCGCACAGCTAATGATGGGCGGTGGTAATGTTCCCCAGGAGAAAAGCTGGAAAGCAGAGAAATTTTAGATGGGAAGTTATTTTCAGGGAAGATTGGGAATTTATTGTAGACCAGCTTGCCCTTACCAGTCAGTATTCTGCATCCAGACCAGATAATGGAAACATGTGCATGATACATATATGAGGGAGTTATCTGTCAAAAGGGCCCCTGACAAATAGGTATTCTATTCGTCAGGGGCCCTTTTGACAGATAACTCCTCATATGTATTATACAACCTGCCTTTTTTCGAGCAAAAAAATATTTTTTCGGCTGAAGAGACAATCATATTCAAAATGGTCTCCTATATCCAACATTTCAAACCGTTTCGCTCTAGCTATCTCCAATCAAAAGTTTTTCGCGTTTCATCAGTTCGCCCCAGGAAATTGGAGATTTCGAAATCGTCAGTTGATACGTTAGGTGTTGCATGTTCACCGTATTGAAGGCGTCACCATATTCTTCGAAAATTCGCATTTTCCAACCACACTTTCGAGTGTATCTCGGCAATGGAGCGTCGCCGCCAAATTTGAACACCGAATTCGAACTCAGCGTGAAAAATTGAGGGGAAAACAGTCTATAATTCGAAATTTCTGATTTTTGATAATTTCTCCATACTACAGCCAAATTAGCTCCGGAGACATCGCCCTCCGGTCCCAGAAACTACCCTTTCGACCTTTCGAGTATCGCATCGATACATATAATAACAAGAATTTTGAAGTACAGTTGTAACTTTTTATGGCTTTACAGGTCTTTGAGGGAGTCTTTTTCCTATACAGGTGCAGGAAACAATGAAAAATAAAGAATTTACGAAAATTCACAATGTTCCCAATTTTTCCGCCCATCATTTCCAGGGAGGGAATCTATTTGGGAACAAAAATAAATTCCCGGTTTTTGCCCATCTTCACGCACAGCTATGGTCGCAAGGCCCTTTGATAGAGGCGGATTGGAATTTAAAAAGCTACTAAAAAATACCATTGCACCGGGCCAACTTTTCATTTTCATGCCCCTCCCTCATGGCACTTTTCTCACCACCCTTCCAGCTACTACGCCAGCTCATAACTTACTAATGTGTGGGTCCAAATTTTCAGAATTGGACCGACTGGCTGAGAAAGACATGTACCTTCCACGATTAACCAGCTCAGCAACCAGAACCCATGAGATCATGAAATGCGAACTCGTAACTTCCTCAGATAAGCGCGGTCGTCATTCAGTAAAAAACTTTATTGGTATTCACGATCCGGGCGGAACACGATGCTCGTATAACAGTACATACACATATTTCGTTCAGAGGACAATCTCGACATGAAAAATAAAAACTACAATATTGTAAAAAAAGAATAAATTAAAAATACGGACAAAAAAAGGAGAGAAAAACTAGCAAAAAAGTGATACTTTTTAAATTAAGAAATGCAAAATTTACAACTTATGTTTTTATACACATTGAGCTACGTGAATACACACGTATAAATTATACCGAAAAAGTGTTGCAGTAACGGTTACACGACCGAAAAAGCGAAAGAGAAAAAGGATAAAGGACCAGCTCCGCCTTCTCCAAATGTGATGTTTGATAGTTTTGCTGATCAAAATCTGTTCTCTTTACTACCGACGTTGTCAACAAGACTCGAACACCTTCAAGTCTAACCGACAGGCACTCGACGAGATTAGTACATAGTTTATAATTGGGCGTACTGAAGTAGATAAAACAAGAGAGGGAAACAAGGGTAACAATGTCAGTATCTGTCGTAAAGATAAAAAAAAATACGAATTAAATAAAATGAGAATGAAAATATCACACGCGCGAGAAAAAAAAAAACTAAGAAAGCCCTGTACTTCCGTTCAGGTTCTTCTGCAGCCAACACGACCCTAAACGGATCAACGTTAGCGAGGACATGATTTCTCTGTCGTTCCGAAGTCACTCAATCACCAATCGGTCTGCACGTGAGCACTGATCACTCCGAGGAACATTCGACGATAATTTTTAGTCTAGAATATTACGAATAGAAAAAAAATAATAAATAAATAAAGCAGTAACTCTCAGTTTGGTATGGAACCGCGCCATGATTTTTTCGAAATCACCAATACGAGAATACTTAGGAACCAAAAATCACACGAGAGAGACTCCGAGAATAAAAAAAAATAAATAAAGAACAAATGCACGCAGGTCGTTTGTTTCCTTCTCTGCACGCATTTCGATAGGGACACGTTTCAGCTTCGGGGGCGAAAGAAACTGGTCATAGTTCTCGTCAACAGGGACAAAAATATCATACACATTAGAGTGGCACTTATTTGACCTTTGTTTTTTGATTTGCGCTCCCACGAGGGAAAGTGGTGCGGTTTGGGGTGAAAATATGGGTCCCAAAATCACTCGTGGTTTCAGGAGCGAGGGTGCATCCCGAACAACCTCAAAAATGGGTTCAGCCTGTCCAAAAACTAGAGAAAGAAATGATTACGTGTATTCATTTGGGTTCTATTATATCAAACAATCCATAAATTATTCATCTTAGAACCCCACTGTGCACTTGCTAAAAGTAATTTTTCGGTGAAGTCTATTGTTATGTTATGAGGCACAAAGATTTTTGAGTAAGACTTTTTTTTTTTTTTTTTGCAAAGCTCGATTTTTAGAGTTTTTAAACGAAAATTGTAGATGATATTCTAATGGGAATGCTATGTTTCAACCAGGGTTGACATTTTACATGTAACATGAAATGTAAAATGTAAAATTGATGTACAATGTGGAAGAAATTGGGATACAAATTAGAGTTGCAAATGTTGGCACGATTGCGTCTTATCAGTGGTCTGAATGGGTGATTATGGAGATTTTTCTATTCAAAAGTACCACATGATCACCCTTTCATTTTCACCCGCACAGGTGTTTTTGCAGCGCACTCTAGTGCAGGTTTATACCCCAATAAACGAAATTGATGATTGATAGATCATAATGATATGATAAGAAATGAGAATAAAAAATTGAAAAGGAATTATGAAATAAATAATTGAGATGAAATTAATCAAATTTAAAATAAAACAAATAAAGTAGTTCGTAAAAATTGCTGATACCACAAAGTTCGATAACTTGATTTTTTTTTTAATGGAATTTATAAGATTTATTAATAATCATTTTTTGTTAATTTTTGTTCTTTGAAAATTTACAATTTCAAGTTTAAATTTTAAGAAGTTTGGCGAAAAATGTAGAAATCTGTTTTGGCCTGAATTGCTCAATTAAAAAAAAAAAAAATTGTTTCATACAGTAAAACGCCGATTATCCGGACTAATTGGGACCAGAGGCTTTCCAGATAACGGTTTTTCCGGATAAACGAAACATGTGCTCATTTTATACAGGAAAGCACATTTTGGAGGAAAGCACATTTTAAAGCAAAATAGCCCAAACATTAGCTCATTGGTTCCAGAATTTCCTGATTTATCCAGGAAACCTTAATAGACTGAATAAGCTAGGCTAGAAAGAAAAAAAGAAGAGGTTTTGCCCAGAAATCGGGGCTCTGATTATTATTATTATTATTCTTTTTTTTTTCTTCTTTTTTTTTTCTGCGTTCCGGATAATTGGCGTCTGGTTAATCGGCGTTTTACTGTACTTATCTTTTGTAATTCACTTCTTATAAAACACTCTACTTTCTTATGAGTTATCTGTAGTGAATTTAGGAAGTATAAATTATAAAATTGAATGCTAAAGGAGACGACCATTTTCGACTGTAGCTCCAGTTGTGTGCAAATTTTAAAAATTTCAATTGAAAAATGGAATTTTAACCTTTTTCACGGTTGCTATTTTACACGTAAACTGATTTATTTTACATTTTACGTAAAATGAATGTAAAATGTAAAATGAAATGTTAAGTGTACAATGTACGTAAAAAATCGATGTAAAATGCGAGAAAAAAAAACCATAATAAATTGATGATTGATAATGATAATAAGGTTATCAGTCTTACTACCGGTTTGATGCAGCTCTCCATTTCTCCCAATCTAGTGCAAGTTCTTTCATACCATAGATGAAGATAACGATATGATAAGAAATGAGAATAGAAAATTGAAAAGGAATTATGAAATAAATAATTGAGATGAAAAATTGATTAAATTTTGACAGTAAAATAAAACAAATAAAATAGTTTAAGTAAAAACTGCTAATACCACCAAGTCCAAAGAGTTTTAACTTGAATTTTTTTTTCTAATGGAATTTTCAAGATTTATTAATAATAATTTTTTGTTAATCTTTTTCTTTGGAAATTTTCAATTCTAAGTTTAAATTTTAAGAAGTTTGGCGAAAAATGTTGAAATTTGTTTTGGCCTGAATTGCTCAATTAAAAAAAAATTGTTTTATACTTGTCTTTTGTATGAGAGATGACATTTTACACGTAGAATTCAATATTCTTATTTCTACATCATGTAGAATATATGAAAAATGTAAAATACGTAGAAAATGTAGGATATATGTAGAATATAAGCACCACTTGGAAAATAATGGTACTTTATGAGAAAATTGAGAAATTTTCATTAATTAGGCCCACACCAAAATTATCAAACAGAATTCGTGGACTCGAAGTTAAAAGAAAGAAAAAAAAACTGTACCTCTGAGGTGAAATCCTGTCTATACTTTCAGGGATCAGGATTCAGGACTCGAAATGCGAATTTTGAAACGAAATGAACTATGCAAAAATTGTCCTTTCTAGATATTCTGGATTTCTCACGAATGAATTTCCAGTCACGCTCAGTCACTTGCTCACTTCACTCCACTCCACTTTTCACCACATTTTTACTAATCATAATCAGTAGTAATCAGTATTTTCAACGAAAGAGATATCTTTGTCATCAACAATTACAAATAAAAGATTCTACCTATTCTACATATTTTACATATTCTACGTATATTCTAGGTCCAAGTTGGAATATTCTACGTTATGTAGAATATACGTGTATATTTCAATTTATATTCTACGTGCCATTTCTGTTTGTAATTCACTTTCTATGAAACACTCTACTTCCTTATGAGTTACCTATAGTGAATTTGAGGAGCATACGTTATAAAACTGAATGATAAAAAGAATATATCATTTTTGACTGTAGTTCCAGTTGTGTGTAAGTTTTGAAAATTTCAATTGAAAAAAATAAAACTTCATCTTCAAAAAAAAAAAAAGTTTGATTCATTTTACATTTTACATCATGTAAAATGTAAAACGTATTTTACCTGCCAACCCTGGTTTCAACCCTCTTGCGCACCGCGTTAATTTAAAAAAAAAAAATCAGGTGTGTTGTGTATTTTTACACGAAACCACACCACTTTTTCTTGCGAGAGCGAAAATCAAAAAAATTGAGGCTAAATAAGTACCACATCAATGTACATGGCTCATTCTCTAAATTAAAGGGGCTACAAGTCATTATAGTTCGAAAAATAGCGAATTTGGTAAGAAATTTCAATTTATTCGACAATATTTACACCCCCCCCCCTACGCAAGCTTAATTCGGGACAGTTAGAAATTTAATAATCTTGCAACACTTGAAAATTGGTTGGAGAAAATGCATAAGGCAGAATGGGTTCTGATATTAAGGAACGGTTGTAGACAGTGTTTCCAGAGGGAGATGGTGGAGGAAGGGGGAGGGGTAATTATACAGAAACTATAACTGCGATTTGTTGCTTATTTTTAATGTCGAGTTATGAAGAGGTTCTTGGGCAATTCAACGGAAACTACAATAGCTACTGGTCGTAGCCTATCTTGAATATTGAAGGGGCAACTAAGTTCAAAGCAGGGTTGTTCCTCTACGTGTAAAAAAAGTTTTTTGACGTTACGTGTAAAACGCAAAATTACGTAGAAAAAAACTAAATCGCGTAGAATAACGACTGATAACAGTGATAAGGTGATGTAGCCTGTAATCTTCAATTTAATCTTAATAAGTAATTCGTTTCCTTTGTATTCGTCTTTACGTTTTTAAAATTCCTATTCTCAAATTGTTATTCGATATTCGTACATGTAATGCGTAAAAATAGTTTTAAAATGAAAATAAAACAATAAAAGTGAAAGTGAATCCATTAGAACCAAAAGGGCTCAAGTCCACTTTTGTTTTTGATTTTTTCTTGGATTATGGGGTATCGAAGTATCGCATATCTGCTGGTATGGTCGAAATTACGTGAAACAACTGAGAAAGTGCTTTTTGGCAACATCGCTTCCTGTGAATTTTTTGTACTAAAATTTTTTCCAGAAATTGTACGAAAATGATGTATTTTAGTGTAAAAAAATAGAAATAAATAAAAAAATTCCGACCCACCCCCCTCTTTTTGCATTTTTATATCTAAAAAGAGCTATTTTCAAAAACAAAATCGCAATTTTCCAATACAGCTTCAGAACTTTTTTTCTTACAAGCAGGGATTTTGCTCGATTGGAATGGCACCAAGATTAAAGTGACCCCTTTATGTCTGGCTACAAAAGGAGGGGCAATTTCGAGCCGTAAAACTGCAAAAAAATCGTTCAGAACCAAAAGGGGTTAAATCCAAAAACTTTGAGCCCCTCCAGCTCCGGCCCATCAAAATTGCTTAAAAGTGGTTTCTTGTGATCCTCTACCACCACCCTGCAGGACGTATTCCACGATTTTCGAACAGAACAGTTTTTTTCGCTTCCTGAAAAGTGCGGTTTTTGGACTTGACCCCTTTTGGTTCCAACCCATTCAAGTACACTCAATTATTTCCCAATTTTTGGCAACAGTTGTTTTTGACTGAAAAACTTCATATTTCATTATTTTACGTTATTCTACATATCAAACGTAGAATAATGTAAAATAACTAAATTATTCTACGCGAGTTATTTTAGGTCATTGTACGCGTAGAAAAACGGTCAATTTACACGAATTATTCTACGAAACAACCCTGGTTCAAAGTAATAGCTGAACAGGGACGTACCAAAGAGTTTTTCCTGGGGAAGGGGAAGTGTGAAAGTCCCAACTGATTCAACTCAAAATTCCAAAGTTTCAAAGCAAAAAACAACAACAACAACCTTTTGACTTGCTGGATTTTCCCAACTCCGCCTGACAAATGAAAAATGTTCCCAACTGAGTAAAAAACTTTTTTCCGGGAAGGAAACTCCCCCTCCCCCTATCAGCACGTCCCTATAGCTGAAAATTTTACAGCAATACCGCAATTTGAATTTCCAAATCCATCGAAGATCGACAAAAAGTGTGCCCAATTCCACGGAGGACCATTTGGTCTCTCTTTGTTTTGGAGGTACAACCGATTTCCCATTCCAAAGTGAACATACTTTTTTCCAATTTTTGCTCTCAACCCGAACTCTGGAATCTACCCTTTCGAGCATTACCTCAAAGACGTTGGGGAGGCTGTTAGGGCTGCCTCAGCCGTCTTCTTTTCTTGCCGAAAAACTGGCCTAGGTCGAAATGTAGCGAGTTGCTACGTGGGCTCGCCCTCCAAAGTGAACATTACCGATTTTTGAAATTCAGAGTAGCAATTAAAAGTAGCCAATAATTTTCTTCAGGAATTCGTTTACCGCCTTAAAACACTGTTCAAATTATTGAGAAGTGACCGGTTTATTTTTCTTATTTTTCTTCGAACTTATTAAAAAAAAATTCAAACTTCGAATCAGTTTTTCTCGGTCTCAGAATTACGGGTTTTAAATGAGCTCAAAATGAATGTAATTTACTAGTATACGGATCTGCCTCAAGTCCATTTCGACTTAAGGGCTCTTGACGCGCAGAATGCCACACCGCAAGTTTTAATGTACTACACACTGCCTTGAAAAAACTTCTGGATTGAGATTTTCTACCTTGCTATGAATTGTTGCCATTTTCGAATTCTCGAGACTTGAAGTACCTTCAACTTTGACCTCAGAGCATGCACGTGCATATAGTTTTTTGTTTCTCTCGACCATTACTATACCATGTCATGGTGTCCACCAGTTTTAAAAAATGAAAATGCATATACGATTTTCTTGTTTTTTCATGCTTCAAATTTTCTCTAAAAAGTAGCCCCCGTCCTATGAGTGTTCCCAGAAAAGGGACCACTTTTACACGAAAAGTACATAGGAAAAATGTAAACACATCAGGGAGTACAATGAGCCATTACCTAGCTCTCAACCTACAATAGAATTCGTTTTACCCGTAAAAATCCCGAACACGCTATTTTTCGCTATCTTCGAAAATAACATTTCTGACCAAGTGGTCCCTTTTCTCAGGCACACTTGCATACTTGTTTTTTAAGAAATTTCATGCGCTTTTTTGGCAATTTCATTCTGATGAGATATACTTTTAAAAACTTTCAATCGAAAAAATTTTAGAACTGGTTGAATAATCTTGAAAATTCAGGCTTTTACAAAGAAATGGTAGAAAATCACGCCATTTTCAAGAATTCGCGCTACTTTGAGCAAGAATCACGTCATTTTCTGGTTTTGCGTGTTTCAATGCCTAGTAGACACCCTGCATATCCACCCCAACCATCAGTTAGGACACACCCGACACAGCAACACTATACGTCGCTGCTGTACCAATCCACTCTTCGTGCAGTAAACCGCATGAAGAGAAGGAAGCAGAAACGAATATTACGATTACAATACTGTCAACGCGTTAACTCTACTTAGTCCAATCTTAAAACCTATAAAGAATCGAAATCGGTTCGCGTACCGAACACACATACATAAAATCGAAAAATAATTATACTTACGGTATAAAAAACAACGAAAATGAACGTATCAATAAATTAATAAAATTTAGAAATAAATACTGCTTACGTACGTCGGACGAACGAAAAATAAGTTAAAAATCCGAATTTATCTTTTTGAATCGGTTTCATTAATCAACCGGAAGCGGAAAAACACATTTGGCCAGCTTACTCGGTTCATTTGTCGAACTGCGACGACTCCCGTCGCATCTTGAACGCCATATTCGGTCGTATCGGTCCTTTATTAGCGACCGATGACTGCATCGAACTGGCCATTGCCATCGTTGATACCGCCGGCGAGGACGTCGAAGACTGCGGACACGACAGCGTCACCGAGTTGACCCGTGGCAGCAGCGGCTGGTGGGCAAAACAATAAGATAAACGGTTAGAAAAATGTTCTGTTTCAATTCCCCTCTGTGCGTGCAACTTTGGCGTGGTCAGGGAGCCCAAAGCAAAACTACAGGCACATAGAAGGAAAACGCCGACAGACAACCCCTGATGAAAGTAAAGGGAAACTACACTAGTATTCTTTATGCGTCTCCACCACCGCAATTACGATAGCAACTCGCAAAGTTACGAATAATTCCGGACGTAAAAAGTCTCCCATTCGGAAGTCCGGGCGGACACTACCCACTGAGAAATCATCAGAATTGAGAATAGGGACTTGGAATCTGAGGACAATGAATGAGGTAGGCAAATTACGTTAAAGAGAAAGATGAAAGATTGAAATGAAATATAATAGGATTTAGTGAAATAAGAACGCCAGAAGAAAATGATTTTTGGACGGGGGAGTATAGAATAATTAATACAGCAGCGGAAAGGGGGCAAACAGGTGTAGATATCATTAGGAATAAGACTATAGGGAATAGAATGCAAAAATACATAACATGATGATAATGATGATGAAGTTATCAGACGTATCACCGGTTTGATGCAGCTCTTCATTTCTCCCTATCTTGAGCCAGTTCTTTCATTTCGTAACAAAACTTACATTTAACATCCTTGCTTATCTGATGAACATACTCGAATCTTTGCCGACTCCTACGCAATTCTTTCCTTCCACTCTTCCTTCTAGCAGCAGTGATATTATTCCTGGGTACCTCAAATTATGCACTATTAGTTTATCTCTCCTTCTCTTCAAACAATTCCAAATATCCATTTTACCTCCTACTTTGTTAAGTACTTCCTCATTTCTCACCTTATCCGTCCGTTTGATGCTAAGTATCCGCCTATAGCACCATATCTCAAAAGCTTCGATCCTTCTCTTCTCTGGTTTTCCTACGGTCCAAATTTCACATCCATACAAAGCTACACTCCAAACATAAGTTTTCAATAACAGTTTTTTAATTTCCAGATTCATTTTTGATTAGAAAAGATTACTTTTTCGATAAAAGCTAATTTGGCTTGTGCTAATCTACTACTAATCTCCCTTTTACTCCTTCCATCTTTTGTTATTTTACTCTTTAAATAGCAAAATTCGCTTGCTTCCGCAATCTTTTCCCGTCCAATATTTATATTTACGCTTTCATGTTCACATCGATTACATACCATTACTTTATTTTTATTTATTCTCATACGATAGGTATTCTACACTCGAAATCTCCTCCATTCCACTTAGAATGTTTTCCAAATCAATACTTCTTTCAGCTAATAAGACAATATCATCTGCAAACCTGAGCATCTTCACTCGCTCTCCATATATGTGAGGGAGCATACGAAAAAGGACCAGTTGACTAATTTTTTGATTTTTACTTTTTTGGCTCCATTTACGTAAAAACCTCTTAGAAATCGAATAAAGCCAACCCCAATCTCGAAAATTCAGCGAGATATTGCAGTTTGAAGTGAGACAAGTTAAAATTTATTATTTTAAAAAGAACAAAAAGAAAATAGCATGTTCTTATGTAAAATTAAATTGTTCCAAAACAATTTTCCGTGAATACTGGACATATTTTCTATTTGCCATTTTAACTGCGAGAGCAGGCAAATACATTTATCCGTTGTCAGGATAAGTTGCCTACGTACCTGCTAAAGTCTCCCATTTCTCGCTGGGAACCTCCATCTTATAATGTAGGCAACCTGTCCTGCTGCATGAATGCCTGTCTACTTTCACCGTTTAAGGAACTTGGATCCGAAGATTCTCGATGAAATTCTTTGGAGATCATCGAACATTTTTTGTGATGATTTTTCATGAAATTCTTCAAAACCATTGGAGTTTTCCCCCGAACATTTCTTATGAAATTCTACAAAATTTATCAGAAAATTTTCTCAAAGTAATTTGTTGCGAATATTTGGAAAACATTGGTAATTTGTTCTAAAGATTTCAGATTCCCGATAGGATTCTTCGGAAATTATCGGAATTTTCTTCACAAAAATTTCCGATGAAATTCGTTAAAAACCATCGGAGATTTTACCTACAAGTTTTCGGTGAAATTCTCCGGAGATCATTGAATTAATTAAATTCTATGGAAAACATTGGACATTTTTTCCTAAGATTTCCGATAAGATTCTTCGGAAATTATCGCAGTTGTTATCAGAAAATTTCCGATGAAATTCCTTTAAAATTATAGGAGATTTTTCCCGAGGATCTTCGATGAAATTCTTCGGAGTAAATTTTTTCTGAAGATTATTGATAAGATGCTTCAAAAACCATCAGAGTTTTCCCCCAAATATTTCCTATGAAAATCTTCAAAAATTATCATAAAATTTACCCGAAGATTTTAAAAGAAATTCTTCCGAGTAAAATTGGAGTTTTTTTTCCCCAAGAATTACCGATGAAATTTCTTAAAAATCATCGGAAAATCTTCCCAAAAATTTCTGATAAAATTTTTTGTAAAACATAGGAAACATTTTCTAAAGATCTCGGAACTCGAGGAAGGTGTAATGATTTTCGATATTGCGTTTTAATTTCGATCGTGTGACTAGTGCGCGTCTTGGTGACATCTACTTGAAGGTCAATTGAGCATACACGTGCCGTTGACAATTTTGGTCGGTGCGAGATGCACACCGACTCTGGTGAGAACTAATACTTCTAAACTGTCCCACGAGGAGTGAACGATCAAGGATTTGATGGTGCGAGCGAGAATGCGGATTCTCCTCACAGAAAGATGTAAAAAATATACAAGACAACCGAGGAGATCGTGGTTTCAAACTCCTCTTCCTTCTCTCTTCATGAAGGAATAATTCGGAACAAGGGGCAGAAAAAACGACCGAGACACGAGGGTAAGGCCTCCAACCCGAGCTGATTCAACCTGATACATTAATTTTAAATAGGGCGCTCAAGTCCAACGAAGCCCTTTCTACGGTGGAATAGGAAGGGACTCGAGACATCAAAATTTCACTCGAATTTGATAACTGCAGAACTTCGAAGTCAACAAAGTAAAAGAAAAACTGAATTTTTCGAGGGAATTTACTCGCTATAAAAATTATTTATCTTCTCCTTTGTTGAGATAATTTTCTCTCTCACATTGAACAAACATTCCAGCTTCCGTTCTCTCTACTATTCTAAGCAAATGAATTACCAAGTACAAATAGGCCGGCTTACCCTCATAACTGCAGGTCTAGCCGCGTTCGTATTCTTTACATTGACTCGGCCGAAATGCCTCGTTGCGCTGGAATTGGAGTTCTGATACGAATACGTGGAACTGGGTTTTTCGAAACCATTCAACATGTAGTTAATGGATACGTCATTCTGCATCATTATTTTCTGTAATTAAAGTGTTAAAGCATTACTAACATTTGGCTACATTCCACCACGTGTCACAGATTCCGATATTACTGTAAACGTAAACTAAAATTAGGATAGTTATAACGCACAAGGAAGTGAATGGAGTCAGAATCAACGCTATCGAACGGGTCTCGCCTTTTGGGGCCGACAATGCACGAAGGAAAATTACTCACCGGCGGTTCATTTTCGCTGGATTCAGCGGTCTTCTTCTTCACGTCATTTTTACATACGTGCACATGTTGAATCCAATGATCTTTCTGTAAATCAAAAAAACAAACATAATATATAAGGCGATATTCAAGAAAAAATAACTGTATCCTCTGCGTGCACGTTCAAAGCAATTCCGAATAATCTTCATCGAGTACAACTTACGAAGATCCGACCAACTCTGAGCTCCACTCCTTTTTTCTCATTCCTTTATTTAAGTTAATAAGATTATACCGGGTGTCTCACCACTGGGTCGGAACGGGAAGGGGGATACAGCAATGAGATAGCGGGTTATATGTATGCTGTTACGAGCACTACCCCCCCCCCCCCCAAGACTGAGACCTTCTTACGCTGGGGTGTCCCAGGAGAGGATAACCACATTTCATCAGAAAGAGAGGCACGTCGAGTACTATCCAACAAGGTTATACATCAGCATGAGCCCAATTCCCAATTGTTTTACGACCACGATTTCCCGAAAATGGAGACGTTCAATTTTTCCATCTTTAGCAATATGATCGACTATTTACGGGTTTTCAAAGCCTCAACTCAGTAACTCCAACGTAGGGATGGAGCATAGAAGATCCAAAGTGCGAACATTTCCAGACCGAAATTCTTAAAGAAATTTGGTACAGTTGTTGTTTTGTAATAGCAAAACAGAACCTTTCGTTGAGGTCAATCATAAAAATCCAGAACTTTCGTTCGTCTTGCCCTACACAAAGGACATACGTGGACGGGCGATCTACACCTACCTGGCACTCGAAATCACAGTACGCCGTATTCCAACAGCAGTAATAGTTGGCGCTTCGTTGACAATTCGAGCACCATTGTTTCGATTTCGCTTCCTTCACCGCTCGCTCTTTCTCTTGCTCGAATTTCAGTCTTTCGGCGGCCAAATCGAATTGCGTTTTCGCTATACTGGTCGCTCTCAGTTCGGCGATTTGCATTTCTGCAACAGAATGAGAGATAAATACATCGATTGTAGTTAAAGGTCAATTTCCAAATCATTGATTGAAAAGTTTTCAATTAGAGTCAATGTTGGTAAAACTGGAGCAAGGACGATACATAGGGTTGAAGAAAGTTTTTCGAAAAGAATACTGAAAACGTGTGATCAAGACACCTAAGATGAACATTTTTGCATGAATTGTTTTCCCTGACTACTTTCTGCGTAGCACGACGCGAGCGTCTATGTGACGTCTTTGCTGTCTGCATACCAGTACTTCCTGTACGTGATCTTTTCTAAACCCGGTTCTTCTACTTCTCACTGATCATTTTTCTGCCTCGATTTGCAGGCCAGACATCCGTTTAGTTCAGTTCCAGTTTATCTTCTAGCACTCCCGGTAAGACTTACTCTTACCATCGATCAATACATGCGCTTTTCATACATTCCTGTTTTTTGATTTCGAATGTCCTCGCTCTGGTCCGGATTGAATACTTCCCGTATAATTTCCGATACAAAAATCGCACCTGCTTAAAACACTGTCATTTGAAATTCGCCAACCCTGGTGATACGACTGTACATGTACAGTCAACACTGCAATTTCTACTATCCCTTCTTTAACCTTTCTAGTACTGTGTTCCGAGTTCGTATACTGACGAAGATACCAAAATATAATGCGCCAATTCATACAAGTCTTTCAAATGATTACAGTTGGCACCTAGCAACCATATGCAAATAAAAACGATCAATGACAGGCTGAAACGAGAATAGGAGTACACGTCACACAAGACGACCACGTATAGGAATAGGAACCTCAATCAACGGTGTACGGTGACCAACACTACGAATATCGATAATACATATAACTAACCATAATCTCGTTTCAGTTCATCAATCACGTATTCGTGATTTCGTTTCAACGTGTCGATCTCTTTCTGTAGCATCACCACCCTCGCTCGCAAATCTCCTTTGCCGGACATTTTATCCAAGGTGTCCTCGAAGAATTTTCGGAAATGAGTCTGATACTGAAACAGAAGAATCACAAAGTTGATACGCCAGAAAAAGATACTTCATTCTCGATAATTTCGTAATCCGACAGCATTTCCAAATCAGAAAACCCGGCGAAATGAGTGTCGAAAAAATATATATTCTGGAGGGAGAACTCGAGAAACACACTGCGTAAAGAGGAGAGAAGTTCAAGGTAAAAACGTCCCCCTAAACTTGAATGTTATACAGGGTGCCCAGTTTTCTTCTAGAATGAAATTACTTGACTTTTTATTAACTTTTCCAGACACGTTTCACAGCGGTTCAAAAGGTAGCTATATGAAGTTACAGGGCGTGCAAAAAGATGTGCGTAATATTCAAATCTTTGCAAATTTATTACGAAAAACAGAAATTAAAAACGGAACTGAGCTGTATGAATCAAAGAAACTTAATTAATTTGGTTCATTTCGGCTTCAACCACTTCAAAGGGCAACACATGAAAGTACACTTTCGGAAGCTCTCTTACATGCATCAAGCTTTTTCCAGAAATATTTTTTACAATTTCTGACTTTTCCGGAATTTCAAAATTTTTTGACTTTCCCAGTACTGGGCATCCTAGTTGTAACATTTTTCATCCCTCGAAGGAATTTGGTTCTCTTGCCATTTCCGGAAACAATCACCTTGCTTCTTAAGGAGTCCTCTCCATCATCATCGTTTTTGAATGAAGGTCTGGCATTTAACTATACACGATTACATGAGGAATCCGTCCAATATTACGTGATTCTTGAGGGGGAAGGGGCCTGCCTCTTGATTATACGCGATTACATAGGTAAGGGGGAGGGGCGATTTCCGTGATTGAATACGCAACCAATTAACAGCAATTTTATCCAAATTCAAGGAAATATGTACAAAAAATTACCCAACATGAGAGGGATAAAGGAGCCAAATGACAATTTCTCAATATACGGGAGAGGGCAAAAGAGGCTGCAATCGGATTACGTGACACAAGAACAACTTCTAACATCATTTTCCAACCCACTATTCTCCGGTACATTCATATCTATTAACTCACTTCTGTCATCAGGCACTCGTCCAACACGCCGGCCGCTATACTCGGCGTACTTTCGACTGGCTTGGGCGACGATCTCGCCGGCGAACTAGCAGCAAAGTCGGACGTCACAGTGGCAACGACCGGTGTACTCAACGTTCGTTCGACCGACTTGGGCGGCGACCTCGGCGACACGCCACTGAAGACCGAAATTCCGGGCATTATGCCAGAACCGATGGGAGCTCGGCTGGTCGGTCCGTTCGTGTACGAGACGGTGTTCGACGTACTGTCGACTGGCTTGGGCGAAGACCTCGCCGGTACATTATTGAACCCCGGAATGCCCTGTATCACTGACGAACTGATCGGAGCTTTGACGGCGGCCGTCGGACCGTGGGTCTGTGGGCTGCTCTGCGATGCCGGACGAGGCAGAATCTTTACGTTCGACTTGGCCGTAACGGACACGCTGTGCAGGGGTGGCGGGCCCGACATCAGCGTCGCCGACTTCTTCGATTTCAGCGCGATCTCCGCCTGTTCTTCGAGGGCGCTCCGCGGCAACGGCCGTATCGGTTTTTTCGGCGGCAGCTGCTTCACTGTAATCGCACGCTGTTTACTCGCTACTGACGGATCCGTGGATACGGGCGACTGGTTGACTACCGACAGCGTCACGTTTTCGGTAATGTTCACGAAACGGGCAGATGACAATAATGACGAATCAGAGCCGCTAACGGTCTTCGATTTAGCGACGACGTCCACAGAAGCGTGCTCGCCTTCGTCACCGGTTCGTTTCGTTTCGACCGCAGCGGTCGGCGACGACGGTCGCTTGTCTGTCGCCGCTTTCTCGGCGGCCGAATCGTTGATATTCGATGTTGAACTGTCGTCCGTTTCCATTGGCTCGTCTTTCACTTTGTCCAGATCGAACCATGAAGGACGGCGTTGGCCAGGATGCCCAACTAAGTACTCGCCCGACTGCAAGGGCTTTCCTACGTGTTCCTGCGGGGATTTCTTGGGCGGGGGTGCCGAGTCTTTCGCTTTGTCCTGATCTGCCGTCTTCGTGATCAAGATCTTGTTCCCCGACGAGTCTTGCAACCGAATCATTTTCTTCGGCGGGGATCGTACCGAGTCATCCGCTTTGTTTTGAGGTTTTTCTGCCTCCGCAGCGCAGCTCTTGTCTGAGATCGGATCTGGCCGCCGAACCAATTTCTGTGGCGGGGGCACGGAGTTATTCTCCGACTTTTTCTCTTCTGCATCGTGAATGGGGGACTTCCCCGGGAATAAGTTCTGCAGCCGGAGTGCTTTCTTCGAGGATCGCGCGGAATCTTTCGCTTTTTCTTGATCTTCAGGGAGGATCGTGGTAACGCTAACTGAGTCCGGAAGTGGACGCTTCAGCTGGTTTCCGAGCTGCTGACTCGAAGTGGATTGCAGTGGACTTGCTTTTCGAGGTACCGAAATCGACGTCGACTCGGGAAGGTTCGCCGTCGGGCTAGTTTTTACACAACCCGGCGACGGTTTCTTCGCAATCGGCGGAGTGGAGGTTACGGTCGCGTTTATCTTTTCGATGTTCTTGACGGTTACTATCTTGCGACCAGCTGCGGAGTCGGCCACAGAGTTGTCGGCTTTGGCAGGCGTCGAAGACGGTGCCGAGGCATCCGCGTCTTTCTTGTTCGCCGTATCGGGCACCGCAGAAGAGGATGAGTTTTCGGGAGATGAACTCGAACTTTGCGTGCTCTCGGTTTTGTTCGTATTCACGGACCGCTGCTTGTTACTGGTTTCCACATCTGATGACGCCGTGTACTCGTCGCTGCTGCTGCTACCACCGCCGCTGAGATCCGAATTTATGGAGTCGTCGAGCGACACGTCCATCGGCTTATCCGGCTCATTGGTACCCTCGCTGTCTGCACAATCGGGTGATTTTTCTTTACTCCTGTCCCCCTCTTGAGCTGGTTTCTCTTCTTGATCACTGAAGACCTGGACAGAATACAAGTGTAGGCAAACATTAGTACGAGTTCTTGGAGTAGGGTCTACACTTATGGATTCCAAGGCAAAGGTATTACCTTGCGTTTCGCAGAAAACGTATGGCGATCGGGGTGAATTAAATACTTAGTGGAAAGACGATTCGAGGAACTCGGGTTGTACTGTAGACAGAAAAATGATGTTGTTAGCTAAAGAGGATGGTAAGGTTATACGTGTTACGCAATTTGATAAGTGTATTGTACGAACATTTGGCAACATGAGACGCAGTTGTTCCAGCTCTTGTGATGGCCGGTAAGGCATTCGTGGCGGCGGGTAAACGAAAATGCCGAATTTATCTCGTAGCTTCTTGATATGTTTTTCCAGTTCCTGAAATACAGAAAAACACAGCTCGTTAACACGATTCACACTTGGCAAGAATTGTGCAGGTGTATGTGTTTAATTGAAATGGGCAGTATCGGCTTGATGTTGTAATCACTTCATCAGAGTATTCACAGGAATAAAGAGGATCAAAATACTTGTCTCTCAAGTGCCTCAGAAAAGACTTTGGTTTCAGAAGCATGTCGAAGTGTTACTCCAACGTTTCACGAAACTTTACAGGTAATAATTTTGCAAACAATATTTCAGAAATTGACCAATTTCAGAGCCTATCCATGAAAAGAAAATAAATCACCTATGATTGAAAATAATTACAAGAAGTCAACACGGACTCAAATTGTCGGGGGAACAATTAATTTTATGATAAATATCAACTGAATTCGCATATAAAACGCACTGTAGTGGCGCTACTAGTCTGTTGTCGAGAAGGTGATCATGTATACCTGACTGATAGTGTGTATGCGGCTTATGTTGCGTCTCGCGTGCGCTTGTGTGCAATATTTTTGTCGAGAATCATTTCGAAAAATGGGTCTGAATTTTGGAGATATAACCAAATTTTTAGATAAACTTAGCTGCAGACCTTTCGTACTGGGCAGCAGAATAATGAAAGCGAATCATACATTCAACGTTCAGACTGTGAGAAAAGGCAACTCGTGGGAATGTTTTGCGCTTTGCTTTCGAGGTTCTGCGATCTCACCAAGTCCGGAGACCATTCATGTACGACTACAGAAAAACGGTTGTTCATCATTGTAAGAGTATTTTCAACGCTTTCACATTAGGAGACTGTGAACTTTCTTTTAAAATCCATATTTTCATTTCTAATACTTGAAAAGATACTTTGAAAATTACACAACGTCAACGATCAAAATATAATCTAAAAAACTGCTCTTTTCACCTACACATTGCACGTTATCAATTTTACATGATCACCTTCTCGGCATGCTTTCAAAAACTGCCACCTGCAGCGTATCCTTTGCCTTTATTCGCGAATAGACTCCGAAAACGTTATTCGAGAACGGCTTATTAAACTGAAAAGTAAAGAGGCGAAGCTTTGATTTACAGGAATTAAGACCACCACAGTATACCTATTAGCTTTATATATTGCCGGGTATGAAACAGGCGAATCGAACACTTGCTCAGACTCCACTGCGAACATTTCAATTTTTTACAAAAAACTCAAGAACTTTCAGTCCTCCCTGCTCCATGACGGTACCACGATTTCTGCCTGCCTGTTAGCCTACCTGGTTTCTGCTTATCTGGGTGCCTTGTATGTACTTCAGAGATTTCTTATCCAGGGACGGGAGAGATCAAATTTTCAATACAGCCAGACGAAGACTACCTGCTCCTCTATCGATCTCAGATCCCAAGGAGGGGGTGACGGAGGTCTGCTTCATTTTTTCCGCCCGATCTGCTAGTGTGGGTGGGATATTCAACTTTTTTCATGTCTGCTTGTCTTGCGGGCTGACTGTTAGCCTCTCTTTCGTCTAGCTGGAATAACATTTTTCAAAGTTCTCACGAAGGCAAGTTGCTCAGTGTTTTTATTTTCCCTTTACGAAAAAGAAAACTATCAAATTTTCAGTATACAGAGTAAAACGGAAAGCTAGATGAATGAATTTGGGCAAATATTTCTGGCTTCAGGTGTATTTCAAAGTTAAATGTGAGAATTCCTAGCTTGTATTGCAAATGAACAATCGGGAACCCCTAACTCGTAAGCGGGCTAGCTGCTGCAAATGAAGTTTTTCTAGATGGTTATAAAATCTCACGTCAACTTCGCAACTAATTTCAAAAATTCGGCTCGATTTGCCACAACCTTAGAGGTCACTAACGCCGATAACATTTAAAAAATAACACGAACAACAATTATTTTTACTCCTCGCAAATGAGCACAACTACTTCATATCGTTCGAAATCAGTATTTTCAAAGACAGGTTCAAGATCACACTTTAGGACCTCCTTATTCAGAATGTGAAGTTGGTCCTGTTACGACGTATGTTATTTGGGCTTAAGTTTATTCCACCCATAAGACACCTTGTTACATGACAGCAGCACACAATAATTCAGAATAGCCTCTATCTGAGCACAAAATCAAATTAAACTACACTACATTACTTGCTGTTTACAGCTTACAGCAGAACTTCCTCAAAGCACTTTCAACCATCCATTGCGGCACCACCAAAAACTTCGGTCAATAAGGCGGAATTCAAACGCACGCATCCCAGAAACCGTCTCTTAAAGTAATTCCAAACTCAACGCCGATTCACAGTAACTTTTTTGGCCAGTTAAAGTAAACGGAAGCGAGGAAGAATTAAATAAAATTCAGTCGGTCAGCTACGACTTAGCTCGCGTGGAAAGCAAAGTTTCAAATACTCACCAATATGCCACTTTCTAAATGACTGCCCTTCTTTATTTTTACAGTTTGAGGAGTTAGTTTTGAGTACAGAAAACAATCTTTCAGCGGAACCCACGCTCTGAAAACATGATGAAACCGGTTAGTAATCGTCACAGTAAAAGAAACGCATACGAATAACATAATACTGTAATCACCACTTCTACAAACGATAAAACGCGTTTTTAATCGTTGCAGGACAAAAGGGATACACACAAATGATAGAATATTGTAGTCTATTATCAACACAGCGATACTGAAACAACACTGAATGTGTTCTTTACTGAGCTCCGAACAGATGGACGCACAATCAAGCAATAAAATTCAACATCACACATCAACTGGTAGTAAGGAACTAGTGCGGATGCACATGTGCTAGCTCCGAGCCATATGGCCTCGTGGGTTGGAGATCATATACATAGTATGTCAAATGTCGTACCCTATTCAGTTTCAAACAGCGTATTCGAGTGAGGGACGATACCACCACGTTTCACCTCGACATATAATTCAGCAGATTAATACCGTTACCTATACTTTCCGATGATACGTTAGCCTATCTATGGTCTCATGGACACTCGTACTAAATAACAGTTTTGTCAAAACCAAGTTGAGTATGTAGATCTGTAGCTGAAGGTGTAAGCTATTAGGGAATGTCGTCAACTGCGATGATATCTCACAGGGTGGCAAACTGTCTGTTATCAGTGACATTTACACGATTTCAAACAGACAATTCTTTTCCAAATAGTTTATCAAGTCGGCATTTATATGAAAAATCATAAGAATAAGTTTTGTTGAGATTGAAATCTGCTTCAATTTGGGTAAACTTCCAAGTTTCATATAATATGTACGTTAAAATTTGTATCATTACTCTCCCATAAGCAAATGTACAGTGACGTCCACCCAGTGAGCGATCCCGACATTGCCTAATCCAGTGGTGTACGCCAAACAGTTAATAACTTTAATATTCGGATGGCTAGAGAGTGTTTTCCGATTAAGCTGGATGATAAGTTAGAAGTTGAAGAAATTTTTAAAACACTCTCTCTCCTGAAAAATTTCGTTTTGGTAAGTTAACGCAAGTGTCCATGAGACCATCGACATTTATTATTAACAAGGGCAGTCCATGGAACAGTCTGTGAACTATTCAATTCCAACGGCCTTTGATTGATTCGTCAATTTATAAAGCTTGTACACCGTACGACAATTGAGTTCCGAGACTAAGTCTATAAAAACCGTATACTTAAAATTACTCGACAACATATTCGCCTTCGAAATAGTTCCCTTGGTCACAAACACAGTGATTCCAGCGATTTTTCCATGCATTGTAGCAGTTCTGGAACGCTTCAAGTGGGATGCCCTATACTAACTTCGTCACGGCCTCTTGGATGTCGTTAACGGATTCAAAATGCGTACCTTCTACCACGTGTTTGACCTTAAGGGATAGAAAAAATCGCACGGTTATAGATCAGGCGAATATGGGGGCTGTGGTAACATTGCAATCCTTTTCAAGGTCAAAAATCAATACCACTGAAGGCACTGTCGTGAGGCGCACTGTCATGATGAAGAATCCACGTTCTCGCGATGTCGGGACGCACTTTGTTGACTCTTTTCCGAAGACTTTCCAGTACATCACGGTAGACCTAATCAACATTTTGTCCAGCTGAAACGAACTCCTTATGAATCATTCCGCGGCCGTTAAAGAAGCAGATCGTTGCTCTAAATTTCGCATCTCTTCATATTCGTGACGACCACCACTAGCACACTTGTATAGAGCACGACACAACTAGAGTACTAATGATCGCACGAGGGTCGCCAACACGTCTAGCGATAAGGGTAAGATGCCAGACTGTCGTGTAGAAATTTCAAAGTCGCAGTGTTACCACAAGTGCGGGAAGAAATCGGTCTCGGAACTTGACTGTCACACTGTGTACATCAAGCAGTTCATATTAAAAGAAGAGTACAAGTGCTAGTGAACTAATAGCAAAATACTGAATAGCTTCGCGCACTTCAGTTTAATTAACATAGTTGGTGAATACACACTGACGTTTGAAGTGAGGTCACCGAATAATAATGTTCGTATTGCATTGAACACGTCTTCGAACTAGTAATGTAATTAACTTTACGCAACAGTATTTCATTCGAATGAAATAGAACAGAAACTGAATCTTCGATTAATGCAACCGAGTTCGTGACAGCTGGCCACTGCGATTACTGACGCGAGGTTAGATAAATCGACTGATGAATAACTGTCATCAAAAACAGCCTCGCAGAAAACGGGTCAAAGGTTCACGGATAGTGAATCACGGCATTGTGAACATAATTTTAAATACTATTACTCACTTATCATGAGCGCCAAAGAATCGACAATCAACCATGCCGTCCTTACACTTTAAAGCTTTAGCTGGCCAAGGCGGGTATCCCTTCAGTCTGGCCCATACTAACAGATGAGGCTTTTTCTGAAACAGAAACAAAAACACGATGAGCAAAACTTCAAGGCTTATGATGAAACATAGGTTTTAAAATTCCAACACCGGAGAGAGAATGTCAAGCACAATCTGGAGAACCATGAAACCATCAATTTATTTCAATCGTTCAATCATTTTTCATACTGTGTCTTCTTCGGTAATTTTCTCAAACTACACTATCACTTACAATTACTTAACAACCTTGAAAAATAATATAACTGATCCTGAATAAAATGAATTAGTTACTATCTCACGCATTCCTTAAGAGGAGTTCTTCTGTTCACTAATGCGATACTCGACAGGGTAGTTTCCGTGTCTAGGGGGCCACTTTGGCATACGTGCATCGCCAAACGTTCCACCAAGTTAAAAAAAAATCATTGAGGAGATTGAGACGTGAACCGAAAAGATACTGAAAGGTATTACATACATTTTTTTCTCGTTGGCTGAACGTGTAAGCAATCAAGTTTACTATTTACAACTATTCAGAGTCGCAGCCAGAATTTCCTCATGGGGTGTGTTGAACTTCAGGCATTTCCGATACTCAGTATACCAACAGGGTCTTCAAGAACACTAATTACCCCAATGAGATATTTTCGGTAAGTTGCCAACATTGAATTGTGATGTTTATGTACATTGGCTCAATGTTACCACTTTACTTTGGGGTACGGGCCTTGATGTTTTTAAACCCCCTATATTACCTACCTAGAGCATATATCTATCAATTTAATTACCTTCGTTTTTTGAAGGGGGGGGGCGAGCCTGTAAAAAGTAGATTTAGGAAAGAGATGTAATTGGATGCAACAAAATTTATTCGAGAATACTCAAACAAAGTTCAAAAGAAGATGGCATCATCCCATACCAAGTGTAAGCGTTTTGACTCAAATGATTTACACCACACGATACGAGTACAGAGTGAAGCGTAAAATTTTCGATTTTTTCATTCTTTGGAATCTTGTTATGCAAATTTGAAGTATTAGTAACAAAAATTAAGACCTTATGGTGATAGGTTCAGCCTGCCCATCCTCTTAGCTGCGCCACTGACAAGAACATATTTAAGGAGGAAGTAATATTTATTTATTTATTTTGACACTGAGTAGGTGAAACATGAGCATACACTCCATTGTATCACATGTACGTAAGCCACGGCCTACTCCGCCCATCATAGGGCATATGTCTCCGTCACCTATGCCCAAGCGTTACGGTTAGCCGCAGTGCGCCCCCAACAGGGTCCAAGACATTTTAATATTTCATCTATCCACCTTATAGCTGGACGACCTCTCTTCCTTTTGTGGTCCTGCGGGTCCCAAAGTGTGCATTTAATGTTCCATTTATCTGAGTTCTCCCTGGACATATGGCCTACATATTTGAATTTCAGTTTTTCAATTTTGTAGCCAACGCTTTTAGACCCAGTCAGTTTTTGGATATTTTTAATTTTTATCTTACCTTTTAGTCGAAAGCCCAGAATGCTTCTTAACGTGGAATTATGTGTTTTGATTAACCGTTGCACTTGGCTTTTGGTAAGGGACCATGTTTGGGAGCCATATGTTAGTAAAGGGAGCACACAACTCTAAGATTTTTTTTTTCAATTTCAGTTTCACTTTGCTTTTCATATGGATTTGTTTTGCCAGAATGCCTCCCAACCGTTAGCGATTTTTTCTCTTATAATAAGTTCGTTCGGCCGACCTCCACAGTTCCATATTTTGGCTTTTTGGAACGTGAAACTTCCACAAAACCGTTTGGTCGAATCTGTGGAGCTTCCATAATTTTTTTTTGTGGAGCCCAAACTTCATCAAGAGATTGAGGAAGTATGGAGGTTCGAGTTATGGAGGTTATTATCTAGTTAACACGGTAGTTCCACAAAACTGTTCGGGCGCTGTTTCCAAAATGTGGAGTTTAAAGTTCCACAGTTTGTGGAGGTTCCACAATTATTGAGTCTGTGGAAGTCGCCTGAACGAACCTATCGCCTTCCACGTTGAAGTAAAATTTTGAGGTTTGACCCAGGTATTTGTATTCTCCTTCCCTATTTATTTTTGTCCCATCCAGCCAGAATTCGTTTTGGCCCCAAACTGTTGGGCATAAATTTTGTTTTCGATAAGTTCATGGATAGGCCGAAAGCATCGCTTTGGATTTTCAGATCTTTTACCATTTTCAACATTTTATCGAAACCTTTCACCACAAGTACTATGTCATCAGCAAATCTTAAATTATTCATTTCTTTCCCCAAAATTTTTAATGCCCCCCCCCCAGTTTAAGTTTCTAAAGATTTGTTCCAGAATGCAGTTAAACAGATCTGGAAATAGTGGGTCCCCTTGCTTCACCCCCTCTCTGGATAGAGAAGCGCTCTCCCTTTGAGTCTGTTTTTACATATGCCGATGATTTGCTGCACATGATAGCCAAAATTTCCACTATCCCTTCACGTATTCCCTGCGCTGCCATGGCCTCCCAAAGTTTATTGTGGTATACCGAATCGAATGCTTTATTAAATTCTATAAATAGAAACCAAACTTCTACGTTGAATTCTCTAGTTTTTTATATTATTTGGTTGAGGGATTGGATGTGGTCTATTGTCGTATAATTTTTCCTAAACAAGCCCCTTGTTCTATCGGTTGTTGCGAGTCCAAAATGTTGTAAATACGGTTTTCAAAATTTTCATGAACAGCTTTTCCACGTTTGACGATAAGACTTCTCGGTCTGTAGTTGCTGACGTTCGCCCGGTCGCCTGTTTTGTGTAATAAAATTATTTCTGAAATATTCCATTGTGATGGTGTAGTTCTTAATTCTAGAATTTTGTGAAAAATTTCTGTTAGAGGTTCAATTGGAGTTTCTGATAAAATTTTGATTGTCTCGTTTTCAATGTCGTCTGGCCCCGAGGCCTTATTTGTTTTTAACTCCTTTATAGCCATGGCCACTTCTTCTTTCAACAGGGGGGAGGGAGTAGTGGTTCCATCTCTATGCATCTGCTTCTCCACTCCGATGGCTTGTCGTTGCTGTCTTTGGCGTATAGGTTTTTATAAAATTTAGTAGAAATCTCCAAAATCTCTTCAGCTAATTTTGTGGAACCGTTTAAACTAATTATATTCTCAACTAAAGAAGTATCGAATTTCTTCACATCCTGGCTGATTTCTCTCTTTACTAATTTCCTTACTTCACCAAGTTCAATCCTTTCTATATTAGTTTTTTGCGTTTTTTTTTTTTTATTCAACGTTTCTCTTATTTCTGAAAGCTTTTTTGTGTTTTCTGAGAGTTTGCCATCAGTTTTTAGGACAGGTCTCCTGATCCCTACCTTCTTAATAGTTTGCCTAATGGCTTCTTCCAAGATATTGTACATATTTTGGACTTGTTTATTGTTCGCAAAGTTTTCCTTCTTCAATTTATTGGCCAAAATTTCGTTTGCTTCCCTGTATTTATGGGCTAGGATTATCAATTTGGTCGTTAAAGTGTTAGAATTTCGGTTGTGCAACTGTAGGTTTTCAGGCAGTCTGACAATGGCCCTACCCACCATGTAGTCCGAGGAGAAGCCAAAGCTATTCATAATTTCCATGTTTTTCATGTTATGTATCTTATTTGTAAGGAAGTAGTTGATTTCATTTTTGGTGTGGCCATTGGGAGATTCCCAGGTCCATTTTCCCGAGGGTTTTTTCTTTAAAAATGTTGCAGCAATTTTTAAATTATTCTGATCCGCAAATTCCATCAATTTGTAACAGTTTTTATAAGTCACCTCTAATGTAAATTGCCCCAAACATGCATTTCTGGCCCTGTAAGTGCCCACCTTGGCGTTGAGGTCGCCCATTATTATTGTGGTCAAATCTCCTTTTTGCACTGTTTCATTTGACTGTTGATAGAATCTATCAGTTTTCTCTTGACTGGCGTCCTGGGTGGGAGCGTACACCTGTATGAATGTGACTTTGTTTTTTTGAGTCTGCTTCAAGTTTAAGGACAGCAATCCACTCGGAGAACCCTTTTAATTCGACGATACATTCGACAATACTTTTGTTAATATAAAAACCTATCTCCATAAGAGTAGAATAGATATCCATCGTTCCGTTTTTGAAGAAACTCTCCTTTTATTTCACCAAGTCCTAACACGTCAAATTTTATCTTTTCTAGAGCATTTCCCAAGTCCAAAAGTCGTTCCTCATTGGCTAAACCCTGGCAGTCGAAAAAGAGTTAGTAGTTCCCAAAATTTGTTTTTCATATTTTTGTCGTTTACGGCATAGGGTTTAGATGACGGGTTTTTGTGGATATTATGCCTCACGGGGTCCACTAACTGAACTGGGACATCTAACAGAACATTCCAAATATTTCAAGTAAGAACTGAATATCTAACAAGAGCAATTTCACAAATCACTCGCTGGACAAATTTTCTTGTTTCATCATACTGTTCAATGAGAACAATGAATGATACTTCGTGACTTCCTGAAATATTCAAATTACGTTTTCTTATATCAATCAACTTACACAAACTTCGATGAACCACGTGTCTATCCGAACTATCGAATTGTAGTAACATTCGGCGCAGGTTTCGATTTCCATTATCTCGCGTTTACAGATTTTCAGCAGATTCTTAGCCACGTTTGTAATTTTGGCAGCTTCTAAACATACAACGCAGATTCGTTAGAAACTGAAAAAGATTCAAATAAAACTAGTGTCTAATCTATAACCTCACCTTCTCCCAAGAGGGGGAGGCACTCTCATACATGTACACCATTCTACGTAAATTTAAAAAAGTATATAGCTTGTTTGGCTCCCACAGCCTCTTTGTTACCCATTGGTTTCGTCTCCCACCCACTGAAAATTACGCAATTCGCACTCGTTAGGTACTTTTCTTCACTTCAACAGTCAAGGTAACCATGAAATTTCGCTCGAATATGAGCAAGGCCGCTGACTGTTCACACGACCACGGCGTTTCATTCTTGAAGAGTAAGACACGCCAACTTACTAGAATTGAACACGATCGAATTATGAACGATCCACTTGACGTCGGCTAGGAAGGCTTCGGTACAGCCGTACTCTTTATTGCATACGTTTTTTTCCAGCATCAAAAGGTCCATCGGATGTACGACATATTCTCGATAATGCGGAAATTCTTTGGTATCCACCGGACCAGTAAAGTAGTGGGCCTGAAATGGTACCAACACACGCATGACTATCAAAAACAAATGCTATCGAAAATATCTTCGCTAATCGTACGTGAGACGGCGGGAATGTGAAAGAGAAACCTGACTGGTGCAGGAACAACCTAGCGGTGGAATGTGAGAGAAAAAACACGACGTCGGACGTTCACTTTCACTAAGTGCTGTTACGAGTATTTGAAACGTCAGCTACACGTTCCACTGTTGCCAAACGATTAATTCGTTATTGTTCGACCGGTATTCGGCTATTTATCGGCGTGTGTAAATCGCATACCGAATGTCGTGCACGAATACTCACTTCTTTCTGAGATTTCAACAGACTGATCACGTGCTTGAGTGACGTGCATAGCTGGTCGAGGTTCACAGTAGCCAGGGTAGGAGATCTGTCAACACAGTATAAAAGTTCGACAGTGATTAATCGGGTTCAAAATTCTATAAACTAAAGAATTAGGTTCGAAGAAAAGAAAAGAGAAAAAATACACATTGGAAACTTCACGACTTCTGAAACAAAAATGTTGCCAGCGACTAGAAAGAACTGATGAATGTAGGTGCGTATCAACTATATTAAGTTCCTATCCGTCAGACATCACTGGTAAACATTTACAATCCTTCCATCCTCATTATTCACGATCAGTGTATCGGGTAAATTTCTATTCCCCTATCAGCTTTCACTTCGAGAACTCTGTTCTTGTATTCAAATGGAGCAATCCGTTTTTTAGTTTCAAGAGGAAAACTTGGAAACGTCAAGACGAATCAAAACATGACTGAAAAAAGTGTATACTCAGATGCTCAAGAGTATCTCACGAAAGAGAACTACAAATCAGCAGGAGTTGAAAAAAAAAAACAAAAAAAAACAAAAAAAAACAAACAAGAAAAATACTTTTAGGGGCCGAATTTTATAACTGAATGCATAGAGTATAACAATTGATTACCCACGAAGACGGCACGTACACGAAGCTCATGTTCTGCCCAGTCCATCAATTTTACTTCATAGAAACTACATATTTCGTGAAAAGTAACTTGTCAGCTTAGACACCTGCATGTTATGATACGGTTAAAGAGTTACCCATCAATCAGGAGAGCAATGATACTGATTAGAAAGCAACTAGTTCGAAAGGCTCATGGCAATTTCTAAAAAGCTAAACAACCTAATTTGAGAACTTCATTAATGTGTTCCTCTTGAAATCTTCAGTAGAATGAAAGGAAAATAAAAACAAGTTGCTGCTAGGTGTAAAAATGACGTGAGCAATATTTCATTGAAAAGTATCAACAAACAGCTTTCACTCAAGGAGCTGACAGTTTGGAAAGAGTTAAAAACTATTCGTGACTCTTCCAGGCTTGTTTCAGAAGCTTCTCAACTTTTTCAAGATTCTTGCAGATTTACTTCAGATATGTTCCAGATTCTTCACAACTCTTCAAGACTTCTTCAACACTTTTGCAGACATGTTTTAAACTGTTTATTTCAAGTATGTTCGTTCAAGATTTCTGTGAACCTAATTAAGATTTTCCAAGACTTTTTTTAGACCTGTTTAAATACCTTTCGATAGTTCATAAACTTCTTTCAGAGTAACTAAAACTTTCGAAACGGTCCCATATAGGTTCAAGATTATTACATTTATTTGACATTATTATCAATATTCATCTAGACGGGTTTAAAGATACTTGGAAATTCTTCAGGCTTTTCCGAACTTGTTTACGAATCTCCAAGGTGTCTTTGAGATGTCCTCGAAATTTTTTCAGATTTGTTCAAAACTCCTTTGAACCGAACTTATACTTCAGAGATGTTTAAAACGCTGCAGAACTATCAAGACGGTCTACATGAACCTTCAACAGGAAGAATCTTAGCAAGTCTCAAGGAAGTTTTGAAGGGGTTTCGAGTCATGAAATGCCCACAGGCATCTCAAAACATCCCGATAAAACGTGGAAACAGTCTTATATGAGTCCAGAAAAGCTTTCAAAATGGGTCCCAAACAAGTCTGCAAAAACCTTATAAGTCCCAAGGACTCGGTAACGAGTTCAGAGAAGCCTCAATCTAAAGAATTTCGAGCCCACCAGGTGGCATCCTAAATTATTTCTTGTGAATCTAAACATGTTTTCCACCAAGGAATTCAGGTGTTTTACCAAATCAAAGAAAGCTTGAAGGGCCTCAAGAACCCTTGAACGTGTCTCAAAGGGCCTCGAAGATTTCCAATCAAATCTGTAGGATCTTGAGCCGCATTTAATCTCTTTATCTTTCAGTTCCTTGAACGAAACATGATTGTCATGAAATTTTAGTGTTTTTTTCCTTCCTTCACCAGAATACCATTTTCCAGTAGGGTCCTCCCGTCAAAATTCCTAATTTCTCTCAGTTAATTTGACCCTACTCTTCAACCGATCATGAACCAACCCCTACCAAGGCCGCTTACGTACCTTGTATTCACGTTATCAGCTTTCAGCACAGCCACGCACTCGGGACACTGGAAGTTACAGGGATCATCGCCCGGATCGACGTTACACGACTGCGAATGACACTTAGCGTGGAACACTCGGGGACAAGCCAAACACTTGTACATCACTCCACTGTCTTTATGACACAACCAGCAATACTTGTCTGCAACCTAGAAACCACACTGTTCGTTAATTTCTCGACATTTCTAACTCGATACCGTGATACTCCGTTAATATAAATCTCTCTTACCTCGCTGCTGAAACTCGAGCATCGTCGTTTCAGTTTCGGAACTTGATTACCGCTTTCGAACAACGCATTCTCCTCGGATGAGGACTCTTCTAGAGCATCTTGCGAGCCCTCCTCGGATTTATCATCGCACACTGATCCTTCCGCTTCTGAATTGAACACATCCGAGCCCGTAGCCGTTTTACCAACCGACTCGGAGTCGTCCTCTAATTTCTTGGAAGAGTGTACTTTGCGACGCTTCGTGTATCCGCTCATGATGGGCATCTGCCGTCTACGAGGTTTCCTGGAAGCCTGCAACGATTTATTCTTACCGGACGGGTCACCGACGCTTTCGCCTTCGGCAAACGACGACGAAACATCTGACATGTCCACTTCCTCGCCGGCGTCGTTACCAAAATCGTTGAAATCATCCCCGGACGCGACACTGACAGCTGAGCTATCGCAAGTTTTAGAGGACGCGTCGTTCTCTTCGCTGTCGCCACGATGCGAATTCGGGAGATCGACATCCATTTCGGAGTCAGCGACGTTGTTTGAACACTTCTTCGCTTCCGTTTGGGTGGTGAAAGTCCCACTACTTTGACTCATGTTACCAGCTGACTTGGTACCATCTACAACCTGCGATTTGTTAACGCCACTGGAAGTACTACTGCTAGAGCAACTCGAGGAACTAATACTGACATCCGAATGTTCCGGTTGGCTTGTAATATTTGCGCAGCTGTCTGTTTGTACTTCATTACAACTTATCGTATCCTCGGAGGATACATTACTGCTAACAGGACAAGCTGAGTCTTTGGAAGCTGAGTCGCCGGCCACCGTGATTGCGCTGGTTTCACCTTTACTTTTGAATGTACACTCCTGGCTAGATGGCGTGGCTTTGTCGCATGCTTCTGGTTTGGGAGCAGGTTTTTCGGTAGCAGATTTATTATCAGCCTCTCCGGATTCCACAGCTTCATTTATTTCGTCATCGTCTGTAAACGAGCTTTCGACGATCTCCTCGTCGATCTCTCCGAATTCGTTTAAATTGCCAACAGCCTTCTCGTTCGACTCCATCGTCGATTCTACTATCCCCTCGGACTCGGTGACATTTTCTGACAATTGCAGTGGTTCAACTTCCTTCGATCTAGAGCAGAAGAAAACAAACCATTAAATTAGTATTTAGTGAAATAAAAAGTATGAATAGAATTAACAGGAATTCCGGATCTTTGATAAGAAGGAAGGTGCGGAATTACGATGGAAACATTCCATCAGATCATTAGCTGATATACACTGAAAATGCAGATCAAGTTATAATGTTCATCCAGCTATAAATGGGTAACGTGAAGCGAGTGGGAAGTTGATAGCTTCTGCCGGAGAACATGAACGAAGATTTATTTACTAGCGATACACCAAATATCACAGATCTAATGACGAATAATCTAGAATTTACCCACGAGTGTTGGAATTGGGTTTGAAATAATACCTTCATAATTATCAAAACTCACTTCGTTTACATTGAGGTAAAATATAGTACCTGCTTAGCAGGACACACTGATGTGATCAAGGAGAAAGAACTTTCATTTAAAAATTCATAAAAAATTATAGAACCTCAACACTTAACTATAAGATGATGACAACTAGCGACTTTCGACAGATACATATAGGCGCTATCTATGGTGGAGGGGAAGGGGGGCTGACTATTAAAATAATGAAGCGAATTCTTTCACTCGTATAAATTTTTCAGTCTTTTTAGGAAGACTTTCAGAGGATTTGGAGGAGCTGCAACCCTCCCCCCACCTCCATTAATGCACATACAAATACACATAGCTAATATTTAATCCACTTCTATGTAAATTGTTTTTTCAATTTTTGTTATAGCAGTAATACTATTTGTTCATTCAAACAAGTAGTACTCTCAGCGAAAACGCGTAAGTACATTAGCTTGAATAAGGTAAAAACTTATCAATGAAACGTCCTGAAAATCACCTACATTCAATTTGAACGCAGGATTACTCATCTGGAAACCGGTTGCTCCATTTGGTAACAAAGTAATATCATCCACTAGACTTGACAGACGTTTTATGTATATGTAAGTAAGTATTGACAGGTTATCCAAGGAGAAATGTACTCATTCCAGAATTAGTATTGTTTCTATTTGTTGCAGGTATGAGTTTATTATTCCGAATTACCTAGTAGAATTTTGAGCCTACGGGGAGATGACATTAGCTTCCTTTGTGGTCCTACCCATATGAATAAAAACAGGTTTTCATATGATTATTCTGATTTCTTTGAGTCTCCATATCTGATATATACTATGATCATGATTAGAACTGGTTTCACAAGAGTCATCTATGTATGCACCAAATTGGACATCGATGTTTTCCCCATAATTATGTGACTGTATCTGCGTTAGCCAAGGATCTTACACAGGAGACATGGAAAAAGAGGTGGCCAAGCGTTGTAGGAAAAGAGGAGCATGTGTGGTTAGCAGATGCCTCAAAGAATTACCAAAGTGCAGGAATCGGAATTACGAATGCAAAAGGCGCTGACAACTATTCAATGGCATTGAGTGAGGGCGTGACGATCCTCCAAGCAGAGGTAACGACGATCATGGTGGTCACTGATAGAAGCCAACAGAAGGGCTTTGTTAATAAGCAGATCTATATCTGTACACACAGTCAAACGGCTATTAGGGCACTATGGGCATACCAAACTACATCCTTGGAGTTGGCGGACTGCATTAACGAATTATACACCCTTGCTCAGGAGAACTGCGTCACAATACTATAAACACCGGAGAACTGCGGCATAAAAAGGAACATGATCGTGGATAAGCTAGCTCAGGAGGGCACAAAAAAGGACCTGGAAACGCCCAGGCCGTGTCTTCCCGTAGCATACAGCCTCGTAAAATCCAAGGTGAAAGCTTAGATAATAAGTAAGCAGATAGAAATACATTGGCGGACGGCCAGTGGTATGAAAGTCAGCGAAACACTGATAAGGGACGCCCCCAGTAAGTACGCCGAGTTCCTATTAGGGCTCGACAGGAAACAGGCAAGGCTTATGGTCAGACTTCTAGCTGGTCATGGAGTCACAAAACTTATGTGGTATAAAATAGGAGTGGCGAAAAGCAGCTCCTGTAGGTACTGCGGAGAAGAGGAAGAAACCTCGATTCACACATCATATGTCAATGCCCAACAACAGCCGAGACAAGACGCGTAGCACTGGGACTGGAGTATCCAGCATCCAGTGAAGTCAAAAAGGATAGAACTTAGTAAAATTTTCACTTTGGTTGTGAATGTGAGGCTACCTAGCTAATCCTTGATAGTAACCCGAGGAAAAGTGCAATGGACTACAAAGAGTGAACACTCGGCGCACACAGCGCCATCTCACTCACAACCAAGGATGACAGATATCAACCTTCACAAGGATTATCATACAATGACACTAATTCTGATATATCACTGCTTGTTCCCTTATCTTAATCAGACAATTTGGCTTTGTATCTTGAATCATGATTTTATTTCTTATCAATAATTTAGTTCCTATACAGTTATCACGATTAAAACTGATTTCAAGCATCCATCTACATGTATGCACCTCATTTGGCAAAAGTGTTTCCTGTGTAATCATCACATTTTGTAACACTGTATCTAGGTTGGACCTAGTTATTGATCATAACAATTGAAGATGGAAGATATTGCCTTGTTGAGGATGAATATACAAGAATACTGAATCTCATATCACTGTTCGGTCCATCACAATCAAATTGTTTAAATAACTTGGATCATGAATTTGTATTGTATCAGTAAACCAAGTGCTATATTCAATTGATTCTAAGAGTTCATGTACAAGTATACCAAATCTGACATCACAATTTTTTTCTTCCATAATCATTGAACTTCATACGCTAGTATAGGCATTGTTGTCAATCATGATCCAAGATGGAAAGACATCAACTTCACTGATGATCATCACATGAATGCATCATGTTCATCACGATCACACAGTTTGACCGTATTCTGTAACTGATTATGGATGGTGAAACCAAACATGATAAATTCTTGTTTCATTCTGGTTCATTCTTCAAAAACGGCCTTCAGTTCTGTTCCAAACAGTTCATCTTTAAAATGATTGTTCCTGTTCTGTTCATTGATGTTTCTCCTGTTCACTAGTTTTAAATCATGAACATTCCATTTTAAGTGCCAGATTTCTGTCGTGAATAGGAAACCATTCCTGGCATTTGATTCTCGTTCTTTCTGCATTCCATGGAAACGATTAATTCAGGATCCATTACATCTATCTTTCTCCGGCCACTGATGCGATACTCGAAAGGGTAGTTTCCCTGGCCAGAGGTGCGGTGTCTCAGGGGTCACTTTGGCATGCGTGCATCGCCAGACGTCTCACCAGACATTACATCCATCTGGTTAGCTAAACATTATACAACAATGGATAAAAGATGAAATCAATTGAACGCCAATTCAATAATTTCGATTCAATGTAAAACTGGTCAGCCTAACTTTGCCATATGAATGTAATATTATTATGGATCTTTCAGTTCATAGGTTTAAACGTTCACCAAGAACGTCATGTCACCTCCTCCACTGCAAAAATAGTCATGTTATAGTGCTAAGTCAAACAACCGTAGCTTACATTACCTTCAGCATCGCGCAAACTTATTCATGCAACTTCGGCTTCAGCTTCAAGCACAAGTCTTCATTCGACTACTTCGAATTTAGCTCCAAGAAAAATATGATATTTTAGGATTCAGCTTCAGCTTGAGGCCAGCAAAAACATAATAGGAAGGCTCAGTACAAGAAGTAGTCAAGTCTGTGGTCTTTCAACGCAGCTAGCCAATCTGTCCTTAAATTACTTATATTAAATCTTAATTCTCGAGGCAAACAAATAAATTCAGTTTCTCTTTGCCTCTCCCACAAAATAAAAACCTCTAGTCCAAATTTTTGAGAAGAATTAAACGTCTTCCTTTTCCCCTCGCTTCTCTTTGGTTTAGTACCTCTTTTTTAGCTAATTTTTTCATGCAACCTCTTCCAGTTGTGATTTTTCTCGTCTATTCGGATGCAGCTAAAATTAGACACATTATTCAAGGCGGGGTGAGGCGAAGGTAACTCGACTACTTCTTGCACTAATGTAGGCCGTAACCAGGCTCTAGTATTATTGTGGTGGGACGTATGGCGATGCACGCATGCCAAAGTGGCCCGTATGACACCGCACCCCCGGCCACAGGAACTACCCTTTCGAGCATCGCGTCAGTGACCGGAGGGACGCCTTGGGGCCGGGCCCGAGCCCCCATTTCTACGTGCCGGAACGGTGCGCGCGTCCTACCAGGGCCACCACGGGGTTCCCTACTGACCGAGGTCCGCGCTCCCAGAGCGCTCGCCTGGAAATTTCAGGTCCCCTACGGCCGGACGCGCTGCCTCTCTTCACTCACCCCTCACCTCCTCGTCTTGGTCCATGTGTCGACGCAAGCAGGTGGTGACGACGGGTGAGCCCTGCCGGTGGGTCCACAGTGCAGCTGCAGGAGCTCTTCTCTAGGATGGTACAGAGTTCTCCCCCTGTTCGATGGTGTGGGCCGAGCTTGGTGAATCGCCGGCCCTCTGTCTCGACCACTCCGTCTCCATCTTCTTCTTCATGATGGCCGAGACAAAGACCGACACCCGGTTCCAACTGCTTCCGTTCTTCATCATCTCCGGAACCAGGGTATTTGGCGCGAGACGGCTGATCAGGCTCTAGTATTGGTGGGCGCAGTAATTAGTAACGTAGAAGGTCCACCGTTAAAATACCGATAGTAATTTTACTTTTTTTGGACATACATGAGATCAACTAAACTTATTAGTCTTTGTCCAACTGTTTGATGGTTACTGAGTCAGATTTTGCAAGAAAAGGGGGAAAGGGGGCAAATGAGACGATGTTCCTTTGCTACGAGTTTAAGCCCTGCATTCATTAGGGGCACTTGGTGTATTGTGACTTAAAAAAAAAATTACCCTAGCTTCGTCAATTCTTATTGTATCCAGTTGCAATAAAAAGCATTCGATGTAGAACCAAAATATCTACAAAATGAGATGTTGTACCCCCCTGTACCATTTCTACATCACGAGAAATTTGAGGTGAGTCACAATGCAACATGCGAGTCACTTTACAACACTAATGTTGTAAAGTGTCTCACCCAGTGTTGTAAAGTGACTCATGATAGAAAAAGGTATCTAAAGGTACAAAATTATGTCGTATATTCATGAATAAGTAGTTCAAGTACAATAGGCTCTACTTTAATAAAAATTTTGGAATTCCTCTGCCAAACTGAGAGTAAATGACAATTTTCTGTTCTGTCGGGACATTGTCCCCAGCCTTACGGGCCAACACCGCGGCTTCAGTTGAGAATACCCTTTATTGGTGTTTGTAGACATCTATGGACCTGAAAATAGCGAAAAATGAATGATTCACGCAGTAATATTGATTGAGTCACTTTACTACATACATGATCGGACGCTTTGTACCGTTATAGTGCATTCCAAATTAACTTGTAGTGGATTCCAAATTAATTCTTTTCATAAAACAAAACCACTATTCGATTCAGCTTGAAAAATGCTTTACATTGATATATAATGTTGCTTACATTGCATGAAACTATAGAGAAATTCTGAAATGTGAAAAAAAGAACTTTGCACTTCGAAAAACAATTTTGTTTCCTCAAGTGATAATAACATCACAGACTAATGTTTAAGTATGACGGATGTATGCGTAACATCAAGATACATCTCCCATATAATTCTAGAGATATCAGCGCTAAGTCAGTTTACAACATGAGCCACAATACACCAAATTCCCCTACTCAGCTTCAAATCAGCTTTGGTGACATTCTGCCTTCTAGTTTCGGTTTCGCAACCGTGCTTACGATGTTATACAAAAGACTCCCTATTATCCACCATCGGTTTATCCTCCTCGAATTTATCCACCCGTCTTTCCGAGTTATCCATGCCTGTAATCCGAAATTTTACCAAAAGCACAAAATTCAAGTCCTTAGCCCCCTATTCTGACCCAGGCCCATTCGGGGCGTTTCCGAGATAGGAGGTGCGGTGTTTCGGAGTCAATTTGGCATGCAAGCATCACAATACGCCCCTCTATCATCGATAGCCGATAATGATAAAGAAATGGTAGGGTTTTTTTAACAATGAATTGTCTTTTTTCCCCTTCATTGATCAAGAAAGCCAAAATTGGCGATTTTTTTTTTTAATTGAAGGTTTTTTCGTATAAAATAACTTAGGACGTAACGTACCTGATTCAATAAAAATGATTTTCCCAATTTCTCAATATTTTTGGATTAAAATTACATGTTTTTGGTTTATCCGCCCCACCTTCAGCCCCAATTAGGACGGATAATCGAGAGTCTTTTGTATTTTTAAAAATGAACTTTTATGATTGCGGTTCTGAAACCGACATCTTGCACTAACCCTTCCCTTTTCCATCCCCAACTTGGGAGTATTCAAACAAGTATCACAGGATCGGGAATTTATGCGCATTATATTTGTGAATTTAATCTTGTTAGCAATGATCGAGCATGTATGAGAGAGTTCAGGATACAGATTAATAAAACGGAAGAGCTACAGCTTCGCAGTATCAACGCAAAAGCCGTCAACTATTGGATACCACAAGGTTCTCCAATTTACTGATTACCTAATCTTTACGCATCTTTCGTTCGATTCAAGAATCCACACGAATTAAACATCTGATAGAACAGGAAAACACGTGATGACATGATCTGACCGTTAAATCCAACAGGCGTCGGGTCAAACGCATAATCCCCCCCCCCCATTTTAGAAAACCCACACGACACACGTGAACCCTAGTTCACGAAACACCGAACAGACCCAACGGAAGCAAAATTAAAATACCTGGCCTATTTTGTTGGCTACAGAGTTCCCAACTCGCGGGTTTTTTCAAACGCTGCCAAACGGATGTTGAAAACTTTCGGTTCGCCGAGATACCAATAACGTCCGGGTATTCCAGAAGACCGCTGAATCAGCACGTGACTATCGGCAGAGATCCGCAGCTAGACCAATTTTAACGCGCAACCGCACAAGTTCCTCAAGTTATTTCTCTCAAATTTACCACAAACACAGTTTTTTCGTCTTCTTCAAGTTGTCCAGCGACGAAACATCGATCATACAATGATCGTACACTCATTGTCTGCACGATACACGTTCGCGTTGAAAGCGGAGCACGCATTCAACTCGCTCGCTTCTTAGGAGACCCAGGCCAGAAGAGAGGCGCTGCGGCACAGTTCGGTGGGGAGCTCCAATCGTGTAGAATCTGCAGAACAAGACGCACGACGAAGACGCGGTAATAAGACAACGACGACGACGGCGGCGGCGGCGGCAGTAACAAGCAAGAACACGCGGTAAACGGCGAACGGATAAAGGAAGATCGTAAGACGCGCGGCGTTGTCAGCTCGAACAAACTAGTATTTCCTGCCCCCGCCGACTATCGAAAATACAATCGGTAACGGCATCTGAAATGGTAGGTACTCGTTATTTGTTGTCTGCTTGTCTTGTCTGCGTACCCCACACGCCATGCCACTCCACGATCAAAAACTAGTCGTCTATGTAGAAACTTGTTCGTGCCATTTCGACTCCACATTTGGTTACACTGAGTCAGCCGGGTCGCTCTCAGGATGCACCAGGACGAGCTTCGTAATTACACAGTGGTTGTCGAATGTCGGTCGGAGAATAAATAAAATGAAAGAAGAAAAAAAGGAAGAAGTAAATAACTTCTAATTCGTTGGACGAGACACGCTCGTGACGATCATCATTCTCGGCGCAGGTGAATGGTGAGCTCAACGATGCGTAATCTTTCGACAACTTCTTCGTTTACTGGGCAAGCGTTCAACAAAATACTCTTCTGGTGGCACATAGTTCACAATTCATTACTGGCGAACGGATGCGCTATTTCTTTCTGAACACTTCGGGCAATAGGGCAACGACTGATAGTTCATGTAAACCAAAAACAATGGTTCGAATCCAAAGTCGATGATGTAGAGAAGAATTACCAGCTTTACATTCGTTCATCACTGGCATCATTTAGGCTCACTAGTATTACTGCTACAGATATTCACAACATCCGTAAACTGAAAGATCACTCAAACACGAGTTTTACATACCAAGCGCACTGCGCACAAATGATCCATGAATACATAAGTTCCTGATGAGCCGAAGAGCTTGTACCTCTTTCGACTTTTCAACGAGCTGTAGTAAATCGTTCCGGTATCAAAAAACTGAGCTTCAGAATTTCAGCTCTCAATTATTTCTACGTCAAGGTATACATCTAACAGTTTATACCCGTAATACCCAAAATACAGAAAACTGAAACTTATTTCCACATTCTGCAAAGAAACCACGTTCCACATCGAAGGTCACAATTTCTAGCCGCTGTTAAATTTATAGTTTGCACAGCAATACTATTAATGCGTTTTCTGGTTTCAAGGTTACAAATTGACGGGTGTTTTGATTTCGATTTCATTGCCATCAGCTGTCGGCATCAAGTCGCACCCGCATTATGGTGGCGTTGACGACGCAGCACATTACAGATAACTTTTTCGAAACCAGCGAACCGAAGAATCATCGAAAAACTTTCAATCTTCCCGTCAAGATTGGGCGTGAGTTTGAGAGCGAGAAGTCGACTAAAATCATTTCACCCAATGTCATAAACAAGTCGACGGTCTGATTGTATCCTTGACAGAAAAGAAGAAGCTATACGTACGTACATGAATGAAGATGGCAATCCTATAGAACTTGAGAAACTCACCAACGGAAACGAATACAGTAATAAACGAGTTCGATGATTCTGTTCGAGAAACTGAACACACGAGTTATATCAGATGGGTAGAATGCATAATTTATTGGAACCGTTCTTCCGATCCTGTAATTACTACGAAGAGATCGATTGTGATTAGATACGAGCCGAAGTAGCTCACTTTGGACTATCTTCATTTAAATCGAATCGAACAACTTCGCTAGGTATTTCCATCACTTCGGTGAAAGAAAAGCGAAGGCGGACGCACTCTATGAAATTTCGTTTTATCCGAAAATTCGGTCGAAGATACGTCAACGCGGTCTACCCTGAACTAGTGGTAGAAAACAAACAAAGTATATGTACCAGTAAATATCATAATGAAATATCATTTTCGAACATTAAAACGACAACTTTGTAGCTGCGTCATCATTATTTTCCGAATTCACTCTCAATTTTACCAGTAACTCCAGCGGTTTTCGGGGTCTAAGGCCACTACGCGGTGCTTCCTCTCATTCACTCATTATCGTACACAGTTAAATTTCAACATAGTTGCTCTTCAGTTTAAAATTATGCGTATTTTTCAAAATCAGTGTTATCACCTTCATTCAACGGGGCTTCAAAATACAACATAAGAGGCCAGGATGCCGCTTTGAATTTGACCTCTTGAGATTTCCAGCAGCTACTCTCAAAACGCGAATCGTCGCTCAAGTTATTTGAACCGTCGCTGAGCAAATATTATTTCGGCCACATCGCGAATATTCTTTACTACATGAAAATAAATTACTGCGATTAAACGTTCCGGATTCCTCGTTCAATTGAAAGTTATTGGTGCTCAAAAATACAATACGAAGACTGAAGCGGAAACGATAAAACAAAGCCATTCAACCCTGAGTACCTATTATGCTACAGAGACGGTTCCAAAAAACCAATCGCAAAGGTTGTTCATATTTCCTCGGGTCAAAAATTCAAGCTCATAGACTACCCAATTCAGCATCTATTCACAACCGCCGAACTCGCTGTAATTTTCTGCTGCATTCAAAATTTACCTAATATAACCAATAAATTAGCAATTATTGCCACCGACTCACTATCGGCCCTCCAATCAATCAGCACAATGTTCTCTACACATCCATTAGTACAACGCATACAACTTATAATCTACATACCGGGGTGCGTTCAGAAACTATCACCGAAATGCCACCGGTTATCTCTATCTCACTCCACTTCCGACTGGAGTACGGTAGAGTAACCGAGATACAAAATTATCGGTTATTGTTGGTTGCACGTTTCTGAACGCGCCCCTGAACACATTAGGAAAACAGGTAGTATTCGTCTGGATCCCCGGCCATATCGGCATTGCACAAGCAGACTTAGTCGACGAAACCACTCGAACAGTAACGGCCCGCCCTAAAGGAGAAAAACCAATTAAAAAATCCGAAGACCTTGCCATCACCTACCGATCAAAAATCCTTTCCTCTTGGCATAAAGAATCCAACAACAAACTCGGTGCAATAAAAGAGAAACCGATACCCTGGATCACCTCCAACCAGAAATCTCGACGCGAAGAAAAAGTAACAGCACGAGTTAGAATTGGACATACACGCCTCACTCCCCTGCACCTCCGCAATCCATATATTTTCCCCCTGCAATGCCCTAAATGCTCCTCAAATGAACTCATTGTCGAACTATACTTCACTGCCCTTCACTTAACTTTCACCACCAAAAACACCAACTACCACCAACAACGAAAAGCATGCTCCAAAACAACCCAATGACAGTATTTCCAAAATGACTTCCTTGACGATAGGGATACTTCCAATTTTTCTAATAACAAAGTACGTATTTATCTCGTGATCTCGAAAAAATATTGCAGACCAGACGCAAGAAAATATCTTCATATTTTACGATTGGTCAACTGATACTTCGATTTTTTCGATTTGTCTTCAATGAGGGCAAGTTTGTCTACTGACAAACGTGACCAAGAGCCTCTCTTGATTTCTCTCAAATAATGTGGAACGGGTGGAACCAAATTACCACAAGTGTTATTTCAACCAATCACGTCAGGATCAAAAATGGGCAGATCATCGACAATGCTGACTCAAGATATTTTTAAATGACTGAAAAATTAAAAGATCACGGTGTTAAATCAGCATATCATTTTGAAGAAAAAAAAAGAAATTCTTGGATAACATAACACAGGGTGTCCACTTTTCCCCGAGGATAAAATTCCCTGACTTTTCTAGATTTTTCCATGGCTGTTGCTTTTGATTTCGCATCCTTTTCTTGACTTTTATTTTGCAGCGCATCTTTGTAAAGTGTATTTGCATTGCGTGCAGCATAAGACTTTGTCACAATAATGTTCGACACCCCAGCATTATGCAACAGCGCATCATACACCTATTTCTGACCTACAAAACATTCTTGAGAGAGATTTTCAGTCAAAGCAAAGCCCTCTTTCAGCAAAAACGTTCCCATGTGAAACAATCATACCATCTTGAGGAAATTAATTACAGGTGTAAACTCAACTTCATTAGGAATTACACTCGAACAGAAATTATCAAGCCTTGGTCCCGATAAAATTTGCATTTTTTGTTCAAATACGGGTCTCTTGCAAATTCCAATCTAGTTATTTGCCTAGTAGACATTATTATTCAAATTATTAAAAAAAAAAAAAAAAAAAAAAGTTCAATAATTGAGCGTGACAGAGAAAATTGTGCGATACTTTCACAGCATAAAATTTTCTTCAAATTTCCCCAACTTTTTCGATTTTCTTTGAAAATGTCCTGACTTTTCCCTGTCTCACAGAATCCCCTGACTTTTCCCTCACTTCCAGGATTACCAGAAAAGTGGCCACCCTATAACATTCGCAATCTTTCGGTCCTTAAATTACACTTTTGTGAGTTCTTGTCGACCTCAGATCGCAATCATTAGATCATCCGAGCATAACAAAGAGATCTCAGATTATGAAATCCTGAGAGAGGACGATCTGAACGGTCTCAAGATCGCCATTTTTCGATCTTTAGATTACGCTTTTTAGTGATATTTTCGATATCACGACCATGAGATCGCCCGAGGATTTAAAAGACGGCTATATGAACGATCTCAAGATCGCATCTTTTTATCAAGGGATCTTCCCCATTTTCGGCTCACTACTCACACAAAGAAAAAAAAGATGAAATACGAAACAGAAAAGACGCTGTGAACTGCAAGCCTACGCCATCAACCAAAATTGAGGATGTGCTCTGCTTATCTGACCATTAGAATGATTCACAATTTTCAACGTCATTAAATAGGCGTCTCTTTCCCATTAGAAGAACAAAATCGTCAGCCACTGAAATACACATCAGAAAGTTAAATTTTGCGGGTTCATTCGGAGCAACACTGTCATCTTCCGAGTAGGTATATGACGAACGCACAGCGCACGTAGGAAACCGAGAAAAAAGCAATCATTACAATTTTCACGTGTTCGTCATGCTGATACATTCGCGCCGAACATGGCCGAACGAACGGGTGCCAAAAACAAGAACACACCAGAATGAAAACAAAACTTCATTTAAAATGTGACTCATCAGAACGATTACAGCTCTGCGAACGATGAATAGTAATTTTAGAATTATACGGCTATTCGTGATATAAATCACGATAAACACCTCTAACATAAACAAGAACAAATTGAAGGGTTTTACCAAGAATACGACTACAATAAATTTACAGAGGTCGACACAATAGGGCAGTACCACTGTAGAATAATACTGTTACTGCTACGAAATTTACCATCGTGGATGATGATAAGAGAAATATTCATGATTGAAGAAGACAGACCGATGATGTAACCAATGATAATGTTTGCCCTGAAAGCCACTGTTGAGTACTATGAGAATATTCAACATGCAATTTGTATCGATACGTATCTACTGCATTCGCCAAAGTTATACGACCAGGGAAATGTATTATATCTTATTTTTCCCATAATGAACTTCAACCTCGAGCGCACGAAGTTTACGTATTCACACGAATATGACATCTCGCCCGATCAAATGGTGAGATTCGAGCCCATTCGACGGTAACACAGAAAGACTGTATCCTATTTCGTGAGTTCGTGTACCTAGCGAGACGAACAGAATCTTAGAGGACAAGTTCAAGCGGCGTGAACAGAATTCCCAGTTAGAACTCTTACCCAGTGGCGCAGCCAAGGGGTGGCTTGAAAAGCTGAAGCCATCTCCAGAAGGTCTTACTAATACTTCAAATTTACACAATAAGATTTCAAAGAATGGAAAAATCGAAAGGTTTACACTTCGCTGCGTAACAGTATCATGTGGTACAAATCATCAGAGTCAAAACGCGTACACATGGTATGGGATGATGCAATCTTCTCTTGAACTTTGTTCGAATCCTCTTGAATAAATTTTGTTGCATCCAATTACATATCTCTCCTAAATCTACTTTTTATCGGTTCGTTTTTCCCCAAAACAGAGGTAATTAAATTGATAGGTATATGCTGTAGGTAGGTAATACAGGGTGTTCAGAAATATCGATTGCCCGTACCCTAACGAGATATTTTCAGTAAATTGGTAACACTGAGCCAATGTAAACATTAGTAGCAACTTAAAGGAATTGTCTCATTGGGATAATCAATGTTCTTGAAAACCCTGCAGGTATACTGAGTACAGGAAAAACCTAAAGTCCAGCCCACCCCATGAGAAAAATCCTCGCAGAGCCATTCTGTTGACTCCGTGTTCCGCATATTCCGATTTTCCAGCGTCGTGATCGCGGACCTTCACCAATATTAACAATTCAACAGAAATAACACTCTACACGCAATGCACAACCAATGAAAACCAAAAGACTAACAACCACCGACCAACTCGCTCGCTATTCAACAGAAAATTCAATTTTAGACAAAATATCCGCCCTTATTTCATGCATTAATCTCGAATTTCTCCACTTCATCAGCTTTAGACAACCCTGACAACGAAATACAAAACGGATCATTCGAGAAATTGGTGCGTACTTTGCTTCCGCTGCGAGTTAGCCTTGACTGACAAAATGTTCTGGCATCCGTCGCAAGTACAATGTACATTACGATACACGCTGATAACGGGCCACCCGGCACATCGCACTAGATAACAATCTCGGCACTACGAAGAGCCCGTCACGTCTAGAATCATGAAAAACCTTTCGCAATTCAACATAAATACACTCATACCGTCCGCCGAGAATCCTTAAAACGAAAAAAACAAGCGTCCAAATCGCGATATATCGATTTCCGTCGAGCGTGTTCTAACGAACCAAAATTTAAAATGAAACAACCGGTGCTACGATGAAGTATTTCTTCCCCACCCACACACCGGAAGGTGATTTATAACATAATACTTCCAGCAATTCGCAGTACCCACGGCCGGCCGTCAATAACTATTAAATACGAATGAGGTAACACCGCGTGCGGTTTACCTAATAAGTGCAAGGCGGCGCAATATTCTCAATACCGTGTCGAGTTCGGAGAGAAAGTGGAGCAGCAACACGACGCGGACATCGCAACCGTCGTCACACTGGGCGTAACAGCCGGTTCGACGTCGAATAATGTTAAATGCGTATCGGGAAATACAACCAGTCGTGTTCCGCGTTCTTTATCGGCGTCCCCGAGAACCGTTTGTTGGTCCGTTTTCACTGGCCGAGCGACAATCCTCCCCGTTCGAATGATCCCGTTCACCACGCACACCGCCGGCCACGAGAGAAAAGACCGCCGACTACACAACTTTCAGACGAAATAGATGAAATCAAATCGAAAATTCGCAGAACCCGAATTCCACGTGGTCAGCATAAACTCGATTCCGCGATACGAAATCAACGAACGCGTACGTTTGTACATCCGGCAGCGCTACTAGCACTCGTCGGTGTATCATGAGAAAATAAAACGCAAAGAAATACGGTAATTCGAACTGTACTTTCTCCACATCCGATTGCGTTCTCCTTCGTGTGCAATTAATGTCAAAGACCAACGCGTGTACACACGTAGACGGGTCGGACACGAAGTAATTACACAGCGGAGAGCAAAGACTCCATTTTCCCAGACCCCGTTTTGTACCGAGTACTCACTGAACGAGCACCGTTAACGTTAGGTTAATACACGGCAGATGGAGCGTCACTAAATTCATGCTGACCAATCATAACCAGAATCTACGTACCTGCAGATGAATAGAGAATACATTAGTTTACAAAGAACGACTCAGCCTTACTGTATTCAAACCGAAGAATGAGAATATTTTTTCGAGGTCACTCCTATACACACTTTGCCTGATCCGACGAATTTCATAAGAAATTCAAGGGCAATAATCTAGACTATCTCACGCGCCACTAAACATCTCCAAACACACGTCGCGATGTCTGGGTATCTGATTCATCTACCGAAAATAGTTATCAAAGTTACTCGACACTCCAACCTTCATACAGTTTCAAGCTTCAATGTCACTCGAAAGACTTCGTTCAATCCAACAAACCCTCTTGAATACGAAACGAGCCCACAGCGAATTAACACGAATTTAACAAGATGTTCAAATAACAAATGGCGTCACTGCTATTTATAGCAATTCAAAGATAACGCTTGACTTCTATGTTACTAACATACTGTACCCGACAACCATCACTAACAAATAGTCGAAAAGCTAAACACATTGCACAGCTTAAAAGAGTATACTCGAGCGACACCAGAATATTCTAAACTAGAAATTCTACGATACCAGCCTTTCAACAGTCTCCTTTTTACTTCAATCAATTCTCTAAACTAAAAATACCGTCGCAACAGACAAGGCAGGCTGGAAATTACTCCAGTCATTCTGGAATGTCATGCATCATAATGAAAACCATTAGCTACGCAACTGTCGGGCGGCTCATTCTTACCTCGCGTGAAAAGGACAGACTTCAATTCGTTGGCAGAAACTTGACCTCGAGGAGCTCTTGAAGATGACTCTTGCCTTAGTTCGAAATACGGGCAGACAAATTCAACCTGCGATGCTTACATCAAAATAAAACATTAACGATTTACAGGGTAAAAACTAGCAAATGCAATGGAAAATAGTTTTCGCACGTATCATTATAGCGGAGCGAAATTCGAGCGTTCGAAACATACACGAAGAATGAAAAAAGAACTAACAATCTAACTTGAATTACACGTAAGATACTAAAACTCTAGTTTGTCAGCAGTTACCGGCTGGCAACTTCACATTTCAACGGGTTTATTTTGGTAGTAAGCCGAACAAATGAAAAGCTTAGGCCGAGGCTCTGGAAAGACAGCAAACATTTACCATCATCGATTCAAAGACGTGAAATAGCGAAAACGCAGAAATACGAAAGATGACTACAAATCCAAAGAAGTAACTATTCCTTGCCAAGCATAAGCTCTGATTCTGCTACAAGAGAATTCGAGACTTCTAATGTTCAGTATCATAATACGGCAATAGCAGTGAAACCAATAGTAGACTATTACAAGGGTAACCACTAACCAGTAACTTTTAACGATAGCATTTCAAGGTATTCTACAGACGGAAACATAATTTTATTCAGCCACTTCGTTTAAACTGTTTACGAGTTTATCTTGATAATAAGGCAACCACATTCAGGGATTATTTCATTTTTCAGAACTTTTTACTGATTACTGAAATGGCAAGCATGTGTCAAGATTCAATGAGCCGACTATTGAAAAATGCAGCGACTCTGATGAAATCACTAGATTAAAATGGTTAATCGACTGATTTTATGTACATTTAATATTACAGAACATCGCTGCGTTGGCGCTCATTATGTTACCATAAGCTAACTCGCATTCTAACCTGAACATCGGATTTTAGATGCTAGTAACTCTAGTCAGTAGTGACATCAAAGAATCACTAAAACAAAGAAAGCAATTGTATCTCTCCACATCTCATATAAAACGACTTACAACTTCATTACCACCAAAGAATAAATTCCCTGATCCGAGATGGATACAGACAGTCACAACAGATAGGCATACAAACACACAGATACGTAAATATTATTGGCTAACAGTTGCCTCAGTAGACGGGTAGGTTACAAAGAAGACAGACTACCCATACGTATTACGCCTTCACATTACAAACATGACATGAAACACCGAAAAGAGGGCCAAGGGTCAATGAAGGGTTCAGGCCATGAAGATCTCCAGTCCAGTTAACAATGAATTACCGAGTGTATACTGGAGGCGGGAAGAATGTCACCCTAGTGGCTCCCTTTTGGATCTGCCACCGGTATTTCCTGCGTTACTAAGCGGTTTTCGAATCGATTGACTCTGCGATGCCACTTTTTAGAAATAATTCAATTCATCGGAACAAGGAAAATGAGGTGTCTAATACAAAAACCGCAGGTGAATCATCTTTATCGTAAATCAAGAGACAATATCCCACAATTTTATCACACTGTACGTGAAACTTACAAATCCTAGAAAAGATAGTGCAGAAATGCTACTTAAATCAGCACTGGTGTGCCTGTAGGTCATCAATCTCTCATTATCTGTGAAGTATATTAGATAAGAACTGTTTGACGACATCCTTTCATTTACAGTAAATCACATCTTATTCAACTTACTTCAGAATTTGAGTATTTCTCCGAAGAAACTATAAGATTAAGGTTTTAACAGAAGTAAGCGAGATCAGTCTTCGTGAGTTCCAAGATCATTCAGATCGGTAATCTACAAAGCTGATGATCCTGACAATCAGTAAATAGCAGAAAAACACAACGAAGAGCACGATTATTCGACTGTAAGATAAAAAACATCATTATGTTCGTAGACTGAAGATTATCTAAGAATGATTTTAAGATGATCTGAAGATCGAGATCTATAATCGGAATCCGCGACATATACGTAAAGAGAGAGGGTAGCCCCATTTCAGAATCTATTTTCAAAGATTGGCAACAAAAATCTGCGAGTAAAACGCAACATGTCAAGGTTTCATTACCTTCTCCCCAAAACCAGGAATAAGCTAGCTGTAGTTGATCATCAGAACACCACAATTTGGCACGTTAGCCATTTCATCTTGAAGTTCATAAAACCACCCAGACAAGGGAGGGGTGAGAACTCGATCTCTAGATCCACATAGTCATAATCCAATATTACAAAAAGAAAATTCGATCCGTGATATCGAAAATCATTGGATCAAGATACTCTGAGGATCATTTAGAACACCAAAATTAAGCAAGATTGTGGTGTGAAGACCGAAATATAACGATCCTAGATCTCTGATCCAAATTTATGAATTTTGTCAATTTTTCAAATAATCGCTACACCATGATCATTAATTATCAGTTGTATGACCTTGCCCTCCCTAGTTTTAAGCAATCAAAGTTTCTTAAGCAGCTCCGGACTTTAAAATGAAGAACTTGCAATCACTTCATTACACTACAATTTTAGACACACTTCAATTTCGAGCGTTACTTCATCTTTACATTCCTGAACACATTTTGCCTGAAACTACTTTACGAAACGTCAACAGCACGCTACGAAAATACTATTTATACCTCAAAATATTCCGAACAGGGAGAATCAATGAAGCTAGATCAGGTTAACAGAAAATTTAGAAGTTAAACTATAACCAACAAGACACTCCACCTTGACATTCCTGAACACATTCTGCCAGAAATTACTTCACGAAATGTCAATAGCATATAACCAAAATGCTGTTTATACCGCAAAATGTTCCGAATAATGAGAATCGATGAAGCTACATCAGATTAACAGAGAATTTAAAAGTTAAAATACGCTTATGAATGCGTCTTCAAATGAAAACAACTAGATAACACAGCGTAAAATTTGGACAACCTGTCTCGTGAAAACGTCATCGTGTTAATCGCCTTCGTCAATGTTAATTACTTCGTGTTTCCTATGTCTCGGCCATTATTATAATTGAGTAACGAATTAAACGGGATACTATTATTACAAGTTATTAAAACTTAAACATCTCATACAGTGATTGCGAAAATACCCACGTCGTTTACAATCAAAATTTACGAAAATCATGGCAGGGAATTTGAGATGGAAACTGAAAAGTTCAATCCGAGAACAATACTTTAGTTCTTGAACATTTACTCAGCATAGTTAGGTACACTTATGTCATTTGAAAAATTCTTGACATAGCTCCATTTTTTGTAACCACCCTTCGCGTTTAAGAAGAAACCCAACCCGAATGTTTTAGATACTTACCTTCTGTGTTTTCTTTATTTATATTTCTCAGCCAGTTCCTAATACACCTCAACTGAAGAAGCAATCATGTCTTGTAATAACCCGTACCCTTCATATAACAACTAACTTCATCAATACCTTTTGGTAGTGTCCGAACTCCCAAAATAATCGTGATCGTTTCTTCTACTTCCAGACAAATCTCCGGATGTATCCATTCGATCTGATTCGTTACACGTTTGACTGACTCCGGCTTACTTCATCTGTCCCCTAAAAATGAAGAATACACTCGTACAATCCATTTCGATTAAATAAAAACACAACGGGAATCTGATATTTTTGTCCTGATTGAATGCATCTAACGTCCTTGAAACATGTAAATGAACAATTGATAAATGATTCTGTAGATAATGATAATTTACATTACACGAAACGTTCTCGTGTGCACGACTGAAAGACACCACAGTAAAAGAGTAGAATTTACGACCAAATTATGATGGCGTATAGATCTGTCATGACTAGCCGAGTTCTCCGCCATTTAACCATTATAAATCAGCAAATTGGCCCGATATGATGCAATTTATTCGAACGGTATTGAAGGAAAATCTCACCACCATGAGACTGACGAAACAGTTATTGCACTTTGAATTCAACCATTGAAACTAATTTACGTTAACCAGGTTAGTATTGCGTCGACCACTGAATGGAACAGGAAACTTAGAATCATACGAGTATAATTCTATGATGATCAAATTAAAGAAGCGACTGAAATGAAACGTCAATCTGTACTCGTATAGTTGTGGATACCTAAATTATAGTTGCTGTTTCAGAACAACAAGTTTTGAAAATGTACAAAAGCAGTGCTAACACCGCTGAAAAATCGAAATTAAAACTGTAGAGTAATCAACACTGATATCGAAGACCACACAACACACCCCGCCGAGTGACACATAAGCAAACAAAATGAAAGTGCAATCGAGTATAGGGAGTTAACATTGCAAATCGAGCAAAAATCCTAGATGACCGAAAAACTAATCCTAGAACCAAGCCCGGTTCGTATCAGTGACAGAAATACAACCCCGTAAGACTGGGTCCGCAGTTCAAAAACTCACCTCTGCAACTAATTAAATCAATACAAGCCCCGGACAGGGCGATTTAAAATTAAAAACCGTCAACAAAACGATAATTATTTTCCTAATACCTTACACGAGCCTCTTGCTTCCGAGGGTTGCAATCGACGGCCGAGATTAGCGGTAAATAAATAGCCCCACTCGAACACGACGGCGGAGAAACGAAACGTTCATCGGCAACGAGAATCGGCGATAGAAATCTCGCAAGAGGAAACTAGTCAAGCTGCTCCAACTCGGTATGTAAATTCGTTGACCTGAAGAACTGCACGACCATTTGCACAATAACGCGCGTTAAAATGAAGACAAACAAAAAGAGAAAGAACAAGAAGAAATAATACCACGGTATTATAACATTGAGGCCGGCTGTACAGAGGACATGAAGCAAATACTCGGTTCTCCATTTTCATTGGACGGTCGCAATAACGCTGTCTAATATAGTTTGCTGGTTCGGGAAGTTGGTACGACGATGGCGGGGAATTAATAGGGCTCCTACAGTGTTGCAACTCGCGCGTAATCTTAATTCTCGTTTTCATTAAGGCAAATCTTCATACAAGAAAATCGATGATTTCAGGACGAAAAAATATCCTGTCCACTAATATAAGGTTCTATTAGTTCTGTGCAGTTAAAATGTCAAACTTAATACGCGACAACTTGGGTTGAGATTATCGAAGCCGTAATATTTTAAATAATAAATACCTCGACTATAAATTACGCCTATTCAAGCTCGTACACATGCTGCTAAATTTAGAAACATGATGAAGTTCTGATACTTACGAAACAGTAAAACACACGGAAACTGATAGCTGTCTTCAATCCGTACAGTTTTCTGATTCTGAAAATAGAAAATCATCGTATTAAGTTTTACCGTCTAGTACTAAATCTACTATCAACGAGCACGTAGTCCATCTCACGTTAGTTGTCAGTTTCAACTAGTATTCAAGAGTATCATGTTAGGTAAGTTAGGTATACAATTCAAAGCAAGTTTGAAAACCGTAAATCAAATTTCTAGCAGCAAGCGAGAAATCCAAGTCTCAGAATGGGACTCTAACCTTACTGAGACAAAATCGAATTCAAAATACAACTGAATACATAAAATATTGGCATTACCCTTATTTTTCATTAATCTTGGAGCGTCCGATCCGGTGTAAACGAAACCGTTTCTACTGGCACGCTGGATAGATATTCATTTCTGGAAGAAACAAATTGACGTGGTACAATTACTGAGATTTGTCAGCGCAGTCGACACGAGCACAATACCAGTTTTCAGCAACAAAAAAAAAACCGCTCAGTCAGCCGCGCCAAAAATTTCCATTACGGTTCAAAAATAACAGCTAGCTCTGAGCACAAGCATCTGAACATTTTAATTCTTTCTGTCAATATTTTACGACGTATGAATCAACGCAAATACCTGTTCACTTACGCCATTCTTTCAACAGTACATGAAATTATTCGATTAAATCGTTTTCACCTAACACGTTGAGATTAGGATCTTCCGATAGCGATACACCAAGCACCAACAACCTGGACAAAAAGGATTACAACAAACGTTATGATTTTACATTTCACAGGGGAACACAAACAAGGTACCAGAGTAAAGCAGATCTGCTGATGAGCTGATGGTAGTCTGTTTTGTGTTACAGAAGAGAAGCAAAGATCAACCGTTCACCGAAAAGTAACAAGTAACTTAAAATACTCACTGTGTACGCATCGATTTCAAAATCGTAAGTAGAAATGTAGTACTTCGAAGCAGACGCAACCAATTCTCAGTCACAAAGTGAATTTTAAAAAACTTGAAATATAATTCAGCTGCAACATTCTCGAGTTCGACAGAAAGCAGGATTCTTAATTATTCTTTCATGTCTTCACGTTCACGTCGCTGGATTCTTTCTTTCACATCGTGATCAGTATAGATGGAGCAGGTTGGCGGTTCGTTTTCTTCTCGCTTCTCGCTCATGGTTCGAGTACACTACACAAGAAAGATAGCGCGCTTTCATCTTCGACACTTCAAGCATTGCTGCTTTCATGGAGGAGGAGTGAAGAGCAGAGATAGCAGAGCATCACCATGCTAAATGTTGGCGGGGAGAGGAACATTGGAAAAGCAGGGCTGGCACATGCTCACGTCTAAACATTTTTATTATTTATATTCTTGAATTTTCAAAGCTGTGAATATGGCAACACTGATATCGGGCATGATTCGTGTTGATATGATAGTGGATCGTGGAAAAATCATGGGTGGCACAAAGTAAATAAGTTTCATGTACTGTACGACGACACCCGAGCTTTTAAACTCCGCTTAGTTTTTTCACATTTTTTAAATACCTGTATGGGGTGATAGTAATTTGTTATATTTATATCCTTATGTCATTATGTGACTAAATCAGTTGAATCCTGCAAGTAAACATTGTCTCAGCTCACAGCTGCTGCCGAAGCCGCCAGCCATCATCGTACCTATCTCGGTAATTTTCAATATTTTTTCGAAGTATTCGTGCATCCATCTATTCACTCCAGATGCTGCGGAACACAGAAAATTTCCAAAGTTATCATCAGTTTGATTCATGTTATTTGATGTTTATTATTGATTTAACATCCTAATGTGCATACATATTACGTAGCTAATGACATCCAACTTTTCGACTTGATTGATGCAAAGAGAACTGAGCCCACATGGAAACAGTTAGCATTGCAGTTTGGCAGATAATTATTCAATTCGTATTCATGCAACTGTAATCTCAGAAATATGTTTAGTTATCTATTTTATTAGCATTCTTAAATGTGAAAAATAACCATTCGAATGGTAGAATGAGAAATCCGGTGTAATACTCTTGAGAATTGAGTTTGATGTATGCTAAACCTTGAACTACGCGACACAAGTGTTTAATTTTTCAGATTACAGATAATGTTAACATTTCAGAGCTATAGGAAAGAATAATTCTACTATCATATGCGACCTCTTTCTCCAAACTTGCGGTAGTAATGGGTGGCAAACGCCCCCACGTCTGTGTAGAATGTTAAGTTTTACTTTGTTGGTTTCATATTTTGAGCATAATCGCATATGCTGAAATTAATTGATATTTCAGATCGATGGATCGTTGGTACGCGAAACAAATTGCTCAACTGAATTCGTATACTTCATGTTGCCAGTGATACCTTAAAACTGCAATATGGAATTTGTGGACTGTATCCGAGTACCTCAGGTTGACAGGGTCATCATGCACGCCTGTCCATTCAAATCACCAGTCGACGGAACTTTGTGCATCACTGGTCATCATTTAATTCTGTCTTCCAGAAAAGAAGGCGTCGATGAATTATTGGTAATTGGTTCGCTTTTTCAACTTTCTGATTGTATTCTTCGCTTTTATTAGTTTTTTTTTCTCTTTTTTCCTACCTTCAGTTAATGCACCAGAACATCGACGTTGTGGAGAAGAAACCCAGTAATGTGGCCGGAGGAACTTTAATTTTAAAGTGCAAGGACTTCAGAATGATTAAATTAGAAATTCTTACTTCAGATGATTTAAATAATGTTGCAGCTACTCTTGAAACTTTGATAGCAGTCAGTGAAAGTTAGTTTTTACTTATTCTTTGTATACTAGTTGAAATTATTGAGTAGTAACCCCTAAAAATGGATTGGAAGTTCAAAACTGACGTTACTGTATCACCATAAACTGTTCTCAATAATTTAGTATTTATTTTTAAGAAATTCCTATCGATCACGAAATCCTGTATTCAGCTGAAATTTTCTTGAAACCCATTCTCAGCACAAATAAGAAAGTTAAGCAATTGAATATTATTTTATTTTCAGATAATATTCTGTTGATGTACCCATTCTTTTACAAGCCTCAAAAACCAATAATTGAAGATGGTTGGACCGCATACAGGCCAGAGTCCGAATTCACAAAACTGACTCTCGGGGATGAATGGCGTCTGACTTACGTTAATAGAAACTTCGACGTGAGTTCTATCCTGAACATTGCTAACTATATTATTGCATCATCGCTAGTACGATCTCATTAATCTTATGACCGCTGAACATAACCAGGTCTGTCCGACGTATCCGAACGTGCTAGTAGTTCCTAAATTGATTGATGACGAAACGATTATTTCATCGGCCAAGTTCCGTGATGGAGGACGTTTTCCTGTACTGAGTTATCGTCATAAAACAGGCGTACGTAATGTCTGTACTGCATGGGCGGCTTGTAAATCGATGTGCGCACAATTATCAGTCAATATTATCATTTTCAGGAGGAGTACAGTGTTCTGATGCGTAGTAGTCAACCTCTTGTTGGTCCTTCTAACAAACGCTGTAAAGAAGATGAAAGACTATTAAATGCCGTTTTGTGCATCGGGAAACGAGGTTTCATCATTGATACTAGGAGCCATGTATCGAAGGTTAACTTCGTTTCAAGGTGAAATCGTATTCTGTCGAGCTTTGGCGGGCTTTCATTGTACAATCATTGGTTTGCAGAAAGGGAACTTCGGATACGAGCCGCAGGCACATTATCCTCAGTGGAGACGATCTCAGAGGCCAATCGAAAAGCATCAGATGTTACTGGAGAGCTTATCCAAACTCGTGGACGGTATTACTTAAGTAAAACAATGTACACTTTAATTAAGTGGATGTACTGGTAGTAACTGGTGTGTGATCGGTTTGTATCTGTTACAGCTTGTAATGATAAACAGTGTTCAATGGACAGGTGGTCGTCGAAATTGGAATCTTCGAATTGGCTAAGTCATGTACGGGAAGCACTGAACTGCGCGTGTCTTACTGCTCAATGTTTGGATCAGGTTTGTGCTAACTGAAGAATTATTTTTCGATGTAAATATGGTTGTACTACGTATTGTTCGCCGTGACTGTATTAGAAATAATGTGATTGATTTTATGTTCAGGATGCGTCTCCTGTTCTTGTTCATGGTTCGGAGGGAATGGACAACACGCTGTTGGTTACGTCACTTGTTCAAGTGATCCTAAATCCAGACTGCAGAACGATGAGAGGGTACTACTTTAATCATTTTATCATGTGGAAGCTGAAACATTGGATTGCCCCGTGTCCCGAAGTATTCTAAAGTTGAAGGAGAGCTGTTGTCGGAAATTTACGTGTAGATTCTCGCTGTTAAAACCATATGGCCCCGTGACTTCCTGATTATGTTATCCAATAGCTTCTCAGTGATTATTAGTGAAATGAGTTTATTGTGCTGAATTGTGTTGCACCTCGTCTACAGCCGTGTACGTGTGACCACGTTCCTTTAGTAGTCATTCTGTAGGATAGTTAGAAACGATGCAGACCTTAAAGTGATGTGAAAAAGACTCGAAAAGAATGTGAGAACAGTTAAAGGTTTCACAGTGATACGAGATATTTATAAATGGAACCAGGAGAGAGTTGTGGAGACTAATTAGGATTTTCTTCTTTGAGTAACCTAGAAAGAAGCTGAAATAATACTCGAAAGGGCGGATTCCAGAGCTCGGGTTGAGAACAAATTAGAAAAAGAACCTGGAAAGAAGGTGGAAATTTAGCTTCCTAGGTGGTTGGTAACGCTTAGTGTAACCATCGAATTAATTTGGAAGCTGAGGGTAATTTGTTGAAGTTTTTCTGAATAGTTAGGCTTGACTTGGTCAGTTAACAAGGGAGAGAAATCTTATGGCTTCACTAAGCTTTCATTATACAATGTGATTTAGGAAAGTGTATGTGTATACATGCACTACCTACTTTGAGTGGTAATGTGTAAACATCTTTGTAATCACCCTACGTTTACGGACACAAAATTGTAGAGAGCTGAGGAAAATTTGGCTTTCGGATGTTCTATTTTCACCTTGAGGAAGATGCGGTTATCTAACATTCTTGATTATATTGCCTCTATATTTTATGATTTCTTGAAGAAAGACTAATTCTGTAGTAGGCGACAGAGCTTTCTCAACCCTGAACATCTCGTTACCCTTTCACTATGTGTCTATAATTCTGTATAAGTTATAAGTTATTACCTGTTTGCAGGTTCCAGGCACTTATTGAGAGAGAGTGGTTACAGGCTGGGCATCCTTTTCAGATGAGACACTCTCGAGGATGCTTCTCAGCAATAAATTCTGGTCGTACAAAGTCGCATGGAGCCACGTTCTTGCTATTTCTGGACTGCGTGTGGCAGATTCAGAATCAGTTCATTTGTAGTTTCGAATTCTCGCCTTCGTTCCTAATTTTATTGTTCGAGCACTCGTACTCTTCCGAATACGGTAAGCAATACTTGACAACCTACTGACAGTACCAACTCCGTCATGGAGAAAGGAAGGGTCAAGTTCTCTGCCCTTCTTCCAGATGAAATCCGGTTTACAATCTCTGCTGTTTTTTTGTAACTAAAATTGGGTTCATTTTTGTTGAGCTGAATTGAAGAAGAATAGAAAACCTCAAGCAGGTGGTGGACTACTTTACTCGTAGATAATGGATCTGCCAGTGCCTAATGGCTTGAATGTACCGAAAATGAAAATCTTCAATTCCGATGACGCGAATTTTAATTTTTTTTTTTGATTTCTTTCGCTGCAGGGACGTTCCTTGGAAATTGCGAAGCTGATCGGGAAATGTTCGAATTGTCCCAGAAGACTACTAGTTTATGGTCGTACGTTAATAAGATAGATGTATTAGAAGAGTTCCTCAATCCACTGTATAAGCCAAATAACAATATTATTTGGCCTTCCGTGGCACCCATGAGTCTGGTAATTCAACGTTTTCTTTAATAGCAACCTGATAGGGATGAAATGCGTGTCTTGTAGCAACAACGGAGACACGATTCCTCAGCTCCTATGGTTTTCTCTAATATATATACAGATCCTTACATCATAAACGACTTTTTCTGTGATCCTCTCTAATATGTATATAAATCCTGGTATCATAAGGAGCTTGAATGACCTTATAACCAGTCACTTGTATTTATACAGCAGCATGAAAGTTTGGGAGAGGCAGCTGTAATTGGCATTGCCAGGATTTTATAATACGGGTTAGATAATTGTATGTACACATGGTAAGATTTTGCTAAGGGGTCAGATTAGCAGAATTTTTCTATATGGAAAACTCAGTCGTCACGGGCAATGCCCCTCCCCTTAATTACGGTTCTAGATTCTAGGACTTGTTCAACATAATCGGCTTATGATTTTCGTTTTCATCGTTTCTTTACTTTACAGACATTGTGGCGCGATCTGTACCTGCGTTGGCCCATCGACCTCTCTAAAGAAAAATCAGTGTGGCTAGGCATCGGGTCATTAGTGAGTACGAATAAAATGCTGAAATCAAAAGCATTGTTCTTGCAAAAGTTAGCAAAAGATCTTGAAAAAGAAGCCGTCCAACTGAATTCTATAAAGAAGAATTCATCGTAACGTATTTCCTTCTATTTTCTCGTATGCCATGTGATAAATTATTCTTACTATGGCCATGTAATACCGAGAAGTTGAGCACGTTATAAGTGACAGATGGTCGTATTAGTATTGATGTAATGGTATTAGAAACCAGTGAAAAGAAACTGGAACCGCCTGGTGTACTGTGTGAGGAAATCGATTTCTAGGAAGCCAAACTTCGTGGGAATGGCGTATCCGATGTCGCTAGTAGTTCTTCTTTCTGAACCTTCAGGGCTTATTCGGGTAATTTCCAAGTCGGAACGATGGGTAGTGGACCAGGTTCCCGAGCCACATTCCCGACAGGCCATTTCCCCGACACCTATTTTCCCGAATAGATAACTCCTGACCTTTTTTGGTATTTAATTTTATTAAGACCATGCAAACGGCACCAGTAAAACGTTGAAACGATATTGTGAGCAATAGCTCGTATTCTGCCCACGTCTTGGTGACTGTTCAAGATTGTCTCACGATTAAACTGGGATTTGTCTGTGAAAATTAAACTTTCCACTATTTCACTGTCCTGTTAAATTAGAGCATTTTTTTTCAACTTCCCGTTGGTACAGATAAAAAGACAAAGAGGATAATAGCGGAAGAAAGTCGAAAAAATACTCAGTATTAGAAGAGTGCGTAGTTCAATGTCGAGAACAATGAGCACGACTTTTCGTTAAACAGGAAAAAAAATCAACTGAAACAGATCGAACTTCGTGATTATGCAGGGTGTCTAACAAAATCGAATTTTAAAATAAATGACCTTTATATGACCGTTTTCCCCCAATTTGCTATGAATGCGCTAGAATGCAAATACATACAGTATGGGTACTATTTTGAAGGAAAAATTAGATTTGATACACCAGGATAATTTTCATCCAATTTCAAAATGAATGATCTAGCAAAGAATCTACCTAAGAAGTCCAATCTTCTCTTTAATAGGAGATGCACTCAGGAGATATTGCTCCTATTTGTAATTTCTTGGTGATTGATGAATGTGATGCGGGCAAGTGAAAGGGTATCTCACTTTGGTGTAAACTTGTGTTAGCTTTAAAAATTATATTTACATTATTTCAAAAGACGGTATAACAAAAAATCGGTCCGGACTTGCCAGTATACCCTTCCCAATATCAAATTTTACATTCTATGGAAATACAATAATCTGTTGCGGGATATTCTGAGTCTAATACTCATATGCAGGGTATAACGCAAACTGTAATAGTACATACATAATGTAGTATGTGTGTAATAAAATTGGAATATAAAACTGCACTAGAGTGCGCTGCAAAATCACCTGTGCGGGTGTTCGCGGGGGAAAATGAAAAAGTGATCATGATGTACTTTCAAATAGAAACACTGCTATCTTGAGGTTGGGAAAAAAATAGTAGAAATTATTCTATCTGTAGAACTGATTATAATTGAAATTTTTGGTGATGCAGTTAATTTTAGGACAAATTTTCTTTGAAAATGAATTTCTAATCGATATAATGGTAGTTGAAGTTTGCTACACGTTTATGGATAGATCTCCATGATCACTCTTTCAAAGACGCAATAGTGCCAACATTTTCAACTCTAATTTATATTCCGATATGTAATGTGTACAAAAAATATGTACATCGTGCAAAAGCAGTGAAAAATTTCAGTGTCGTAACTTTTTTAGTTTTTAAAAACTTTTCTTAATCTCGTCGAATACTGCCAACAACCAGTGTCTCTGCCGCGAGATGTCGCGCTTTGTTACATTTATTATTATTATTATTATTATTATTATTATTAGACCGAGGTTAACAGCCGATCAGGCCTCGTTAACAAACCCATTTTTGGGCACAGGTCTCCACCACCTTCCTCCAGTCAGTTTTAACTTGGGCTGAGCCCGTCCACCCTACTCCCGCATTTGCCACAATTTCGTCGCGCCGGCGAGTGGGGGGTCGGCCTCTTCAGCGTTTCTTGTCGTAGTTGGTCCAGGCGACCAGTTTATATCCCCATTTCTTGGGCCCCTTCCTCGCCAAATGTCCAGCGAATTTGTATTTCAGTTGTACATATTACTGTTAGTATTATTATTCTTAAGATTAGGGTTAGGGTTGTCGTGACCTGCAGCACGATCTGAAGTGCGCGTCGCAAACGGCTTTATCGAACTCTGCACCCCAAACTTCTTCCTCTTGTTGACTTGGCGGTCTTTGCGTTCTCTCCTTGTGTTGGGTTCCGCCGGGCTACGCTCCTCCATTGTTCTCTTGGCCGCTGTGCTGTTGATTCCAGACATCGTTCTCCCGACCGATGCATCGATCTGCATCCCCTGGATGACATCATCCGCTCCTGCATCGTACCACTTCTCGAGTTGGTTCTCCTCTTGTACAGGGATAACTGGTTCGCCGTCAGTTTCGCGTATTTTGACCGCACCATTCCTCGTCCATACGTACTTGATCTTACCGTCACGTTTCAGCGCTTTCGCTGCCATTAGTAGCCTCTTATTTTTCTCGGTGAGGTGCTCATCACAAAAAATGGGGATGGGCGGCATGATGTTCAGGGCCTCGCTCGTTATTTTAAGATTTTTTTAGGCCTTAATCCATTTCCCCTTGGTCTCATAACATACGAAACGGATGATTATGGGTAGTGCTTTGTTACATGCTTTGTTATATAAGATACAGTTCTCGTGGCCGTTCGGCGTTCATGAAAATATGGAGTTCTCATTCTTTGTAAAGTTCATATTAAAAACAATTGATGGTGGTCTGCGGGATCAAGTCCATTACATGGTAGCAGAAAGTGGTTTCATTAATCGGAGTTTTTCCCTCAGCTGGTGTTTGATTTGGTTTTCGATGAGGTAGTTCTTATCTAGTTTTTCGATTGCCTTGTCGAATCCGTCTTCGGTTAGCGGAAACGATTTGATGGAAGTCAATACGAGTTTAGCGAGGTGTTGCCTCAGTATGGCCAGTTTCTGCGGCTTAGAGTACGCTTGCGTCGCTATTTCGAAAGTTTCCTTGAACGTGGGGTAATCGGAATGGTCTCCCGCAAAGGTCGGTATCTTAATGTCGAGCCATTTGATTAACGAAGGCGTGTGCGGTGCCTTATCGTGTCTAGTCGGTGGCTTATGTTCGATTTTCCGGTCGATGTCATCGAGAGTGCCTTGCAAACGAGCGATAATCAGGTAGGCTTGGAATACGGATCGGCCGGCCAGGTCGATGTAGTTGAACAGATCGCTGACGTCGCTCTGTTTCGGCTTATATTTCTCAATTTGTGGCAAGGCTGTTTGCAGTTCCGCGATTGCGACTCGAATGTCGCGCGTTCCCGGGTTTGCGTCGGCGGCCAGCCTGTATCTAAAAGTCCGGTGGGTAGGTCGACATTCATCCGAAAATCTTTTTCAGCGTTCGTAGCCATTGTAAGCAACGTGAAGACGAGGTGTAGACCACCATCAATTGTTTTCAATATGAACTTTACAAAGAATGAGAACTCTATATTTTCATGAACGCCAAACGGCCACGAGAACTATATCTTATATAAGCAATATAACAAAGCGCGACATCTCGCGGCAGCGACCAAAACATTCGTGCGGCGAAGATCCGCATCGCCACTGGGAACAGAGTCATCCATCCGGTACAGGACCTGTACCTTTTAGAGCTGAATGAAATAGACCAGCAATTGGACCCCGAATCCGACCCAGAAGATGAAGACGAAGTAATTTCGATCCAACTAGACGAAGATTTCTGAAACAGAAAATTCACACAGAGTAATTATCTTATAGGATTAGCCTATCCTTTTTTTGATTTTTTAGAACTATTACAAATAGTTATTTCCTGTTTATTAACCTATCTTTTTTTTTTTTGATTTTTTAGAACTATTACAAATAGTTATTTCTGTTTACATTCTGGTACTTTGTTATTACTTACGTTTTTCACTGATATCATTCTGTACCGAATCATTTCTTCTTTTTTTTTCTCTCGCCGGAGTGTCGCTGCCGCGAGATGTCGCGCTTTGTTACATGCTTTGTTATATAAGATATAGTTCTCGTGGCCGTTCGGCGTTCATGAAAATATATAGAGTTCTCATTCTTTGTAAAGTTCATATTGAAAACAATTGATGGTGGTCTGCGGGATCAAGTCCACTACAACCAGACTATAATATGTGGGCCGACAGAAAGAAAGGGATTTCACGTTACGGAGACACTCAACTTTGAAGACTTATAGCCGTTCGGGAAATTTTTTTAGAATTTTTTCGACAACACCAGGCGAAAGAGCGGCCAAAAATTAGTCAAAAACAGTTGTTATCACAAAAATGTTTTGTTTTTTTTGCCCTGAGGTCCCTTTCTTCCTGTCAGTCCGCATATAGTTGAATAAGATTAACTTTTTTTTGGGAAGGGGGGGGGGAGTCAAAATACCTAAAAAAATTTTTAATTGAGTCTTCTGATTCTACTCAACGCAGGATTACTTTTTAAAAATTCAGAATTCGGTGAAGATGGTCATATAATTTTTTCATCTCCTAGATACATACAAGTTCCCATAGTCACAGTAGCTCTCAAACCAGTAATTATTCACCCAGAGTTGGGCTGAGAAATGGTCTTTCTGACTATTTAACCAAAAAATGTAATGTTTTCCAGCGCCTTCAATTTTGAGAATAGGCAATACATCGTACTAAGATTTTTTTTCATCCAAGCTACTAGCCTCCAGTGTCAGATTATTTATTCCGTTAATTATCATGTCTCGTATATCGTCTTGAAAATTGTATTTTTTGGAATCTTTAAAACGACGTAGCCCCTTCAATTTGCTCGTAGGCTACTTTTCGTACTTGACTTTTTTTTTCTCATTTTATCGAGTACTATCTACTATGCGTACCTAGCAGGTTCTTGAACGAAGTCCAGATACCCTGTATACTCGGGTATTTCGTTGTCGCGATTTAACGTAAATAAACCCATTGATGACTTAACTTATTTTCGATAATTTGCGCCACTATTTCAGTTTTGATCGTTAAACTGTTTACTTTCAAGACCAAAACGCAAGGGATATTACTTTTTATAATTTTCCATGGTAACAAAATGGCTATGTACTTTTACGTAGTACATTTATACGAGTAAGTGTATAGCTGTTTCAAATTACCGAAAAACAATTGATCATCGATGTGTTTAGTTACGTTAAATAGCGGCAGCATAGAGAATCGTTTTGTGTCGTCGGGAAATTATTTTGTCGGGAATAAATTTGTTGCGAGAATAGCTTCGCGGAAATGGGTGTCGGGAAAATTGATTCGGGGAAAAGGCTTGTCGGAAATGTGTACCAGAATTGGAAAGATGTGGTTCTCACGTCATTTATTGTTAACGTTTGACGTAAATATTTTACCTTGTATACGCATCATTAAGTATAGTGAGGAAATTGGCCTTGAAGGGATTTTTTTGCTTAAAGATACTTTGAAAGTGTAGCACCTTTAATAATGGCAATTTCAAAAGGGATAAACTCACGGTACCATCAACTACGTACAACTTCTCCGTGTTCACTTGACACTAATCGCCCAGCAGCTGATCTCCGAAAAAGTGCAGGGCTACATAGTCAGTATTAATGGTACCTCTGCTGGTGATAATTGTATCCGCTTAGATAAAGTACAAACTTCACGTTTGCCTATCTACATAACCTACTGAATTAATGAAACAAAATGTATTATATACTGCGATAACCTATCTTTATACTGATCTCTTGATTAAATTTTTTTCTCTCGTTTCCTATTCCTTCTGTGATATTTTCATTTCTTGGCGGTAGTGCCACGTATAGTTGGAGTATCCCACCTTAAACATAAGCGAACAGGAGAAGTTTTGTCTTATGGTCTCATACAGCCCTAAGACGGAGTGCTCTCCTCGGATCGGAGATAAACAGATTAAGCCTGTATGGCATCTAGATGATTCATGTAGTGGTTTGCACCCGCAGTATCGCAAATATCACAAGACTGACTTGATGTTTTGGTCCATGTCCTGGTGATCTTTTCATCGATCAGGGTAATCAGTACCTATAGGTTGCGTACTGTGGAGTTATTGGTAAAAGTTTATGAATTGAATACTTTCTAGTTCTACAATTTCGTTTTCAATTCGAAGTAAACCTTAAGTGCGTGCGCTGTTTCTGTAAGATCATCTGTCTTGTAGCCTTTTTTAATTGTCGGGAATCGGTAATCTTCCTCGTACGTTTCAAAATGGAGATGGAAATCGCAAGGAAACAGAGTGCATCGAATTTCGATTTTGAAGTTCGTATTTTCTCCTTTTTTTTGGAGTTCTTGCTAAAGGTCTATTGTGTTTACTATTTGCTTGAAGTCTAAACTCAACCCAGGTTTAGTATTTATTGGCAATTCGTATAGATCGTACGACCGATCGAAAATACATATACTTTTTTAAGTAGTGTAGCGCCATGGAAAGCATGTTTGGCCCTTACCAGTATAGAGGTCGCTTCAATCAATCAATCAATACTTTTCATTTGGAAGTACCACAATCTAAACAATTTATTATATGCTAATTATTTTTCAATTTACATATGATAAATATATGCGTCGATGTTTGCGTTTTCGGTCTAAGTGTACCCCCGGCCCGTAACAGGCGATGGTACTCCTCGCCCTCTCCCATTCGTTCCATTTTAGGACAATATGGTGACAGAGTTTATGTTTCAAGAATCGGTCGACCTCGTCCCGCACCTAGCTTTGGGCTTGCCATGATTTCTGGTTCTGTATCTCGAGGACCAGAATGAAGAATTTTTTATTTGCGCAATTATTTACGTGTATAAAGTACGCGTAAACAATTGCTGTATAATGTAAATAATGTAATTTAAGGTAAATAATTCACTTTTCGTTTTCATGTTTCTACCATAATTCAAATATTCTTCTCATTTCAAATTTAAACTTATAATTCTTGCTAATCTCTTCGAAAGCCCGAATCCTACAGCTATAACACAGCACTCTTCCTCAGCTCATTTTGTTCATCTTCTCGCACATTTCTTTGCAGTCCCGTAGAGAGAAAAAGAGGGGCTGGGGGAATTTCTACCGGCCCCCCTCTCCTTTCAATTCAATTTGTTCTGTTGTTAGATGGGAAAAAATTATATAAGCTACGGGATAAGAGGTTTCTTCCATGGTGTGAGGAGTGATTGCTGATTTGATGTACAGTATGATTGAAATTCAGGTTTTTTAATAATATCGGGTCCCCTTAAAAGTCCGGGCCCGGGATATTTCCCCCCCCCCCTCCTCGATAGGGGTTTCTTTGCCACAATCCGCAAATACGAAATCAAGTACTACATTCATATTTATTATTATTTTTTTTTTTTTACGAAAGAAAGCGTAGTTAACAAACAAACTGAATAGTTAATAACCATCCAAAGATGTTTTATAAATAATTTTTAAGGAATAACAGAAAATAATAGCTTTTTTTTGAAACTTCAAAAGATAATTTATTTCGTAATTTATTGCGAACTAAGGTGCACTGCGAGAAAACTCGTTCGATTTCTGCCAAAGATGCTGGAATTTAATATGCAGTTTTAAGGCGAGACTGCTAATTTCAGGGTATCGCGAATATTATTATTTTACCTTATTTACATTTCTTTACATTATTTACCGTAAACAAATTTTTTGACGTGAATGATCCATCCCTGCCAGAATGTTGTTTGGTGAGCCCATCTATTGGGGGCAACCTGACTACGTGGCCCGCCCTACCCCATTTTAAATTTCTGATCGTCTGTAGACAATTCCTTACGCCGGGTAGTTTATTTTTCATTGTTTATATACTAGTGTGACCTTTGATTTGTATACAGAGAAGAGACCGCATCGTGGAATTTTGGGTGGTGTCTATTTTTTTTCTTGGTAATTTAGATGTGAGGACTCGAGTACTGGGTAGAGCCGTACGCGCATGTTGAAAATTCTACGTTTATGCGCGTTTTTAAAGTTACATTTTAAAATGGTTTTGAGAGACCTACATTTTTTCCAAGCCAGAGTGATTCTTCCGTTTGTTTCTGTTTTATTTTCCAAAATATAAACTACTCTTGTATTTCCGAGATTGCTTCTAGCTCCCTATTTCTCACCATAATTTTTGAGGATTTTGTGGATGTTGTTAAAAATTTTGATTTTTCTAAATTGATTGTTAGACCTGCCTGTACTCCAGTGTTGTTAAGTTCCTGTATCATTTCCTCCAGCTTACCAGTTGATTCTGATAGTAGAGTAATATCGTCCGCAAATCTCAGGTTTTGAGATTTTATTGCCATTTATATTCACCCCTTTATCTTCCCATCTCAGTTCTCTTAAGACTTCTTCCAGAGGTCGCTTATCGTTTTCGATAAACAACTGTGTAGATCTGTTTTCGTAACAGGGCTCACGATTACACCTGTTACATATCTCTCTTGAGTTTAGCATTACCTAATATTCTTGAGAATGGAAGTTAAAATTCACGGTTACAAACCTGGAAGCTGTCGACTGTGGTTCATTTTCGTGATCTTTCGGTCATATTTGTAATTATCTAATCATTCGATCATTGATGTGTAAAGGTGGGTCCACACGAAGATGATCAGCAGGGTTACCATTGGGCGACTTGGGAGACCCGTTTGCGACGGAAAATCTACTCAGGCGACTCGTCGCAAACTGGGCGACTTTTTTCTTGGCGCACATACACAAAATAAATGATATATATTTTCCCCAAAAAATGTTCGTTTTTTCTACTCGAACTTCATTTTTGAAATGTTAACAGCGTTACTCATTTTTGTGGTAAATAAAAACGGGAAATCGAGCACGCTGTATGTGGTAACACTTTTTGCTGTATATTGATATGTAGCAGCCCTGATTTAGCTGATGAATTTGTAAGACGGTGCGAGGTATCTCTTCTGTTCACCGTTTAAATAAGATAGAGGGATGATTTCACGAAATCTTCCCCCTTTCAATTCTTATCAGTTGTTCTCGCCATTGTCACCATATCACGATACTAGCGCTACCTAGGTGAGGTTAACATCCCAATAAGTTGTCCGATCAGTAGTATCTTATTGATGATACTAAAATTTGCATGACAGGAAAAAACAATGAACTATAATCAAACATTAAATTCCTCGTTAAAAATACATATACTCGTAGAATCATGTATTCTCATGCCATTGTTTTTTGAAAATTTTCAAATTGTTGTGTAAGTGTTATCTTTTGATCAGGCCGACATCAGGTCGATCGAAGATGAGATGCTGATCGTGGCTGTTCAGGTTCAGTTAGTTGATCATATCAACGTACACACTAGATTCATCTTTGGCTGATCATCCTCATGTGGTCCCACCTTAACATTTGTTATACGAAGAAAAAAGACCTTTGCAGTGCGCGAATAGCTCCTAGCTTGTCATCGATAATTTCCTCAGGTTCAGGTTCAACATCTCTGGGTCTGGTTGGCCGAGTGGATGGCACTTTGGTTTCGGAATCCGGAGGTCCCGGGTTTGAGCCCACGTAGCAACTCGCCAGATTTCGACCTAGGCCCAGTATTACCAACCCTCCGGCAATTGCCTGAGATCTTAGGCAATTTTAGATTCTTCCGGCATTTTCCCGGCACTCAGGTATTTTCTAGATTTTCCCGGCATTTTCTCAGCACTCAGGTATATCTTATCAATGTCTAGCATTTTCTATACAGTGTCAGGCATTTTCTTTCTACACTTATTTTTTACATTTCATATTTTTGAATGTTGGCAATTTTGCTGCATGCTGAGAGCTACGATCTATCATTCTTTCATTCATGAGTTGGCCTAGTCTGGTGTCTGTTTTTGTTGATAAAACGAAAAATCACAGCTTACAAAGCCTAATGAGGTAATGTTTTTAGTTGTTGGTTGGTGTGTCAGGTATATAGTGTTAGCTTCGAAAATAAATTAATGGTTTACTCAAACTCGTGTTCCAAAAATTTCCTGCAGTCTCCGGCAATCTTAGGCATTTTTATTATACAATCCCAGGCAACTCTGAAATTGAAGAGGGCTAAGACAGCCCTAACATCCTCCCCGACGTCTCTGATGAAATGCTCGAAAGTGTGGATTCCAGGACTCGGGTTGAGATCAAATTAGAAAAGAAGGTTCGACATCTCTGACGTATTCATTTACTGATCACTTCATATGCTAAAATTCAGTTGTTTCTCTCGAGATTAGGGGTTGACAAGTTCGGTTAGTCATCATTATTTTCTTAATTCAGTCTTAAAGAATAACAAACGCTGTTGAGTTATTTATTGGAGTTCTCTGATCAGTTCTGATTTTGAACCATTTTCAGTAGGTATCTACCTACATATTTTTCTCTGTGTAAGACGCTATTGACCTACTGTCCTCTCGTATATCCACACCCTGCTTAGGCAACTGACTGTGAATTTTTTAGTTTTCCGAACTCTGGGAGCACTTTTTTGTTAACCATTGAAAACCCACACCGGATACAAAAACTTGTCAATCGCGTGAATGGTATAGCTGCTAACGACCTCAACTTCGCGGTATTAAAAGCCGTTTCATGTTTTCCTTATTTTTATACTGATTTAAGTATAATAACTCGTTCAGTGTCGAACTTAGTTAATTTTTTTTTCTTATATCCTACGTATTCGACGACGAGTGTTAACGCATTTTACTGTTAATCTACTATGTACTGTGTAAATCGGTACATGCATTCCATTTGAAGTATTACAGGGTACGAGAGAACGTTTTTGTTATCGAGTGTTTTCTATTTTAATATTAATCTGATTATTGTACAAATCAGTTTTAACGTGTTTTAACTGCAAAATCATTTGTTACCGTTAGCATATCATATCGTGGTCCGATGTGGTGTAAATGTTATTTGTTGGCATTAGATGAGTAGATGAATTTTGACGAATGTAATTGACGTAGAAGCGTTGACGTCCACTCAGTGCCATGTTGAATGAGGAGTAATAGACGACGAATGCTCACGATGAGAAATTTAGAAACAGGAAACTCTTAAAAACTGAATCGAGGCCAAATCAGAAGTGTTGTGTGTAATTATTCGACTTGAAACATAGCTCCCCTCGGTACCTTGCATTGTCAAAATATTCCGATATATCCTCTATAAATGTACTTATGCCATGTATGCTAAGTGTATTCTTGTCAATTTGTATCAAATACATGCGAAAATAAAATCATGTTCGACGTATTTCCGCTGGGAAAAAAAAAAACAACCGAGTACTAAAACAAAATAATTCTATTTACGTTTATATAGTCGTCGCATTATCAATAAACGAACACTCGGAAGGCATCACGCAAATCCGCCATTTTGTTTTCATAAATTATCGCGTTCGCTGGTATGTAGCATTGAAATCGCGAGTTCACGTCGTAAGTTACGCCAATTTTTGGCTGAGTTCGCGTTACAGGATGAAAATACCCAAACATGGAACCGACCTGCGACCTAACACCTCGTATATAATACCGCAGCCGGGCAAGCTAACAGAGCTCTAGACACCGGATTCGTAACGTACGAACGGGATTCGAAACAGACGTATGTATTTTGTGGATATGTACAAACAAACCGACGAACTAACAAAACTCGACAAATCTTAGCTAACTTTCTTCTCTTGGCTGGGCGCTCCGAGCACTTTCTTCCGCTGCGTGAACATGTACAGGTAGAGCTGAGGAAAACCTGCAACGAAAGTATACGCTAGATTAGGGAAAGCCATTTGCTGTTTCCTTGTATTCACTTCGGCTACCAACTGTTTCTCATTTCCGCATCACAATGAAACACCTCAACGCGAAATGCACGAGAAGTGATCACATTCTAACGAAGCCTAAGTCCATGTAATTCCCCGCCGCGCTGCAGCGAAATACTATCGGTGATTAGCATACAGCCGAGTAATGAGCTATTGAAAAACCTACCTGGAATGTAACCTAACATATTGGCGATCAGGAAGTACTGATAGCTGAACGTTGCGTTCAAGCTGTTCGGCATTTCCAACGTGAAGTCTTTATGCTCGGCCTCGTAAGCTTGGGCTGCATAAATGCATAACAATTCGCCTGTGATGCCAAATGGATACAGGACGATGAAAAATGTATACCTGCAAATCGACAGCAGAATTCAATTCGACGCGTCTATATTCGTTTCGCTGAACACGATAAACTAAAATTAGATTTTCAGCGATTCGAAGTACCTCAGACGGACTCGTGAATCCAGGACAATAGCATTCTCCGAAGAATATAAAAGATTACGGCAAAGCGGGCTACTGCCACCAGAACCAACCCTTCAACCACGTCAGTATCAATTTGAAATCACCTGTAGGGTGTTCCCGAGTCATATACCTCCTTGATTTGATATAAAGTTCAGAAGTTACCTCGGGAATACGTAGAGAATGTAGATTTGAAATTGCTGAGATACGGGCAGTAGTGACATTTTCACCGTTAAAGTTGAGACTAGGAAAGGGGAACTTTTGGCAGTGGGCTGGTGTGACCGGTAATGAAAAAATTATCTAAGTATTAGGATCAATAAGATGTTCAAAATTGGAAAATTACATTTTTTTTTTTTAAATTGCTAAAACATTTTCAAGTCGAAAAATATAGAAGATGAGGAAGTGTAACTTTGATGGGCGTACATATTTGAAGAGTGGCTTTCGTTAGGTATACAGGATGGCCACTTTTCTTCAATTATAAATTTCCCGGACTTTTCCAGTTTTTCCAGGAAAGTGACCACCCAGGGTATAGCTGTAGTGAAAATTCAATCACTGTTCAGATAATGTGGAGATCAATGATAGAGGGGCGTATGGCGATGCACGCGTGCCACATTGGCCCCGGGACACCGCATCCCCTATCCCAGAAACGCCCCGAACGAGCCTGCGTCAGAATAGGGAGAATCGCTTTGGGGTAGCTCCTGCCACCCCCATTTCTCCTGTCGCCTCTGAAGCTCATAATGCGTGATAATGAATCTGAACAAAATTAATTGAATGGTACGAATTGCATTCTTCCACCTCTACTAGTTGAGGAGATACGAGCCTTCAAAGTTGATCAATATTTCAACAAAATAAAAATTACAACCAACCATGGGCGTAAATAGGGGTGGGGGAGGCTTAGCCCCCAAACTTCTAAATAGCCCCTCAAAAACACTGAAGAATTACCTACCAAAGAAAATGATGCGCGGGGTGGTGTTGCTTCATAATAAGGGGGTTTAAACCCCCAAGTTCTGAGCCCTGTTTGCCCTTCTGCAACCAACCCCCTTTGCACATGAATTTAGAAAAGGGTGAACCCATGAGTGGGAGGAACAAACCGAAACAACCGCGGCGATCATCGTCCCATAGACGGAAGGGACTTCAAAGATTTTGGTGGAAGTAATCAATTAAATAACTCTGTCTGGTCACCGATACCAAAATCGAAAGGGTAGTTTCCGAGGCTAGGGGTACCATACTTGGACAGTGAATTTGGCATGCGTGCATCGCCATACGCTCCATTAAACATTATTCCATAAAATAAAAAAGTAATAATTTGAGATTCAAAACTAAAGCATTTGACATGGACAGATCCATTAATTTTAAAGAGTAATTCTAAAAGAATTCGATTTTTAGAACATCTGACAATCGACTGCAATTATTTCTTACGGTCGTTAACGTAACAGGCTTCTCATTACAACCCAAAAGTTCCATCTTTATAATTAATTACGAAAAGACAATGAAAAAATTGCCACTTTCTTCTACTTACCATACCTAAGCCCCAGATCAAGCCAACACATCTACGTGCTTTCAGGACAAGCGACCTATTTTCGGCGTTCAAGTACGATCTTTTATCCTGAAACACCATTTACCTACGATTTCAGACCTGCCACTGCCACGCTCGTCATGAAGTAGCCCAGAAAGGGTGGCTTGTATGACGTACTGCCCGAATCATTGACCCCAGTTCACCCTTATAATTTAATATGCAGGATGTACACCAGCAGCGGATCTAGAAGCTAAGCCGTTATGGGAACTCAACAAAATGTCTCCCTCACCCCTCTACTCCATATCCTCCTAATAAGCTACAGGTTAAAAATTGATAATTATTTCCCAGTTGTGTTTTCTACAACGTCTGCAATATTTTCCATTTTTCTCTCCGTCTCTTCTTCCTTTTCTCTCTTTTCGAATTTCCTTCCTTTTTTCCACTGATTTTGTACTAAAATCTGCCGCCCTAGGCACTTGCATAATGTGCTTATTGAGAAATCCATTGCTGATGTACACATCTAAGGGTGTAACCTTACAAGCGGTTACTTGTTTCAGTCACTATTGAGAAATTCAGAGAAATAACTTTACCTGCACCATAAAAGAAAATACGGCACGGCGTTGAGCAAACTAAGAGCATAAAATGAATATCTGATGATTTCGGTGATTGCCCAGCAAAGTAAACATAAGGGTAAGCCATTAGAATCCTGTGAAGCTGGAATGGCGATCAGGATTCCACAGACTACAAGAACCCGCGAGTACACCTGCATTGCAGTCAGAAAGACACCAGATCTGACGAATCCTAATATCACATGGAGCACCTGAAACAGAAAAAAGCGTTTATAGTGATCAGTAACTGACACATATTTACGCCAGAAAGAATACTGCGATAGGAAGAGGGAAATATTGCTTCGTTTTTACAAAAATAAAGCATGCAGGATCGAATACAAAAGATTATTAACTTCTTTATGAATAATTGGACGCTATTCAGTAAAAAGGAACCAACTAGCAAAATCCGCTTTTTGAGAACACGTGATTCGAAGTTCAAGAGCCATGTAGAAACTATATGGCATAGCGTTTACTGATAAGCTTTTTTCAACGTGAGGACACATTTTTGAATCGGGGGCCCAATTTTGAAAAATTCTACTTTTTACGCTCTTTCCAACGATACTACTAACTCATTTCGTTTACAAATGTTGGTTGGTTCCCTTTTGCTGAATAGCGTCCAATTGTGATCGTAGTTCCTTTCAGAAGCAGTGTGCCACGAATAGGAAGGAATGACGGATTTTCTTTTTAACTGAGAAATTTTTCGATTTGTAACGGACCTTTTTTTGTTCTTGTAATACAAAGGGACGTCTTGGTTTCTATCTGAATTTTCAAAACGAGCATTATTCTTGCCCTCTCTTGAAAAATAAAAAAATCAGGACTTTGCCCCCTGATGGCGCCCTGCTTTCTGCCTAACCATGTCCGTCTGAAAAACAAACTGGGCGCCTCGGATTCTTTTTTTGTTCCACATGAGATGGCGATGTCCAAATTTTCAGTATAGGTACTCAGGGAAGTTATTAATTTTAGTGTCAATTTATAGTTTCAGATACTATACATACAGATATTTGACCCCAAGTTGGGAATGATGATAACTTTATTAAAACAGAGGAGGGGGTGATATCATAAATTGGAAAAATTAGAAGATTAAACTCGGTTGTCGAATATTAGAGTTTAAAAATAATTTCATATTATTTTGACCCAGTGTTGAAAATTCAAGCAACTACAATTAAGCATGACAGAAAACACGTCAACACTGCAACACAGTATTTTTTTTTCAAAAAGAGAAACAAGTTTTTAACCAAGCGCTCAAGATTTTTAGCTTTTGGATCACAACGTTCAATTCTGTTTGTTCTTAGTTCCTTGGAGCTGGCCTTGAAATCGAAGTCGTTCCGACCCGGTTCTGGCTCTAGGGCAAATCTGAACTTAGCTCCAACTCCAGCTCAGGAAAAAAAAATCCTTGAAATTGCGTTAGGCTCCGATGGCAATATTTTTCCAGGCTTAGGCTCTAGAAAATAGTTTTTATCGAACTCCGGCTCCAACTCCACCAAAATACGGTTTTTGCTTCAGCTCAGTTATTTCTACAGGGGAAAGAGAGGAGGGCCGCTGGAGAGGACAAAGAAAAAGAGATGGGTGGGGTGATTAAAGGGTCGGCGCCAAAGCTGGAAATCGACTCCGGCTCCGATTTCAGTAAAATTCTGAAATTGGCTTAAACTTTTACAAATAATTTTTTCCGAGCTCCGCTCAAAACTTCTTCGAGTTCCGATTCCTTTGAGAAATGGCTACTTCTAAGGCTTTGAATTTGACTCCAGCTCCGGTTCTAGCAAAGTTTCGGCTTCTGGCGAAGGGGAAGTTTCGAAGAGGACGACTGTAACTAAGAAGAAAATCCGAATGGTTTCGGCTCCATACCAATTTTAACTGTAAGTTCCAGCTCTACCAAAAAGACTACATCTGCCTATTTTTTTTTCTTGCAGCTCGATTGTCTGCTTATCTATCTGCTTGTCTTGCTGATGGGCAGCTGACTGACTGACTGTTCCTCTGTCTACCTAACTGCTGGATCCGTACCTATTTCTGGGTCTAGCTGACCAAAGTCATACTAGATATGGGGAGGGGGGTCCATCTGGCCACGAATGCGATAAAGGGTAGTTTCCGGGGCCAGGGGTGTGGAGTCTGGACAGCCAATCTGGCATGCGTGCATCGCCATACGCTCCACCAATGGACTAGATATGGAGGAGGGGGGGTGTAAAATTCTGTCCATACAATTTTTCTGATTTCAGGTAAACAGCTTTCTTCTTCTGATGGTTAGGTTTTCAGTATCATAAAGACCAAGAGTGGCTCGCCTTTCACCTGGGAAGAAGACTGCTGCCTACGTATACATTTTGTGTACCCCCAAATTTCAATTGTTACATTCAAGACCTTTATTTTCGCTCTTTAGGTTTACCCTTCAGAGGCAGTTTGAGCATCGAATTGCTGGGAGGAGCTTCAAAATGTTTCGAAGTGGGACGCAATGATGACTGGTCTACGATGCTGTCACATGCCAAGTGATTATGAATGATTTTACAGAAAAAGAAATTTTTTCAACTTCGCTGAAGTACAGATTGGGAAAAGACAGACCTGCATGAAGAGGAAACGTGAGATGAGAAAAGAGGTAAAAGCTCAGCTGGAGTACATAATTATTTGGCACAGTGTGAGGAGCAGGGACCGGATTTCTAGGCGCCCAAAACTAAAAAAAAAAATAATAAATTAAAAGTCCCTAACAAGACGTAAATAGTTCATAGAAAGTCCCTATAAAAAGTGAAATAGTCTCAAAAAAGTAAAATAGTCCCAAAAAGTTCCTATAAAGTTGGAGCTTCATGGGTATCAGATTAAAGGTCTAGGAAAACTGAACCTAATTTTTGTATTTCTATTCCAAGTAAAATTGATTTTTTTTTTAATTTTCTCAAAAAAATTTAAAATAAAATTTTGTTTTCTTAAAAAATTGAACACTGACAAAATAGTTTCGAAAATTGAATTTCTACCCGAAATAGTCCCAAAAAGTCACTAAAAACATTAATTTTAGGCAAAAATGTCATTTTCAAGGGAAAACAGTCCAAAAAGGCCGCATCAAAGTTCGCTCATTGATTTCAGAATTTCCTGATTCGTCCAGAAAACCTCAATGAATCAAACTAGGGGGCTTCGCGGCCCGTCCCCCGCCGTTACTCGCTTTGCTCGTGAACCAAATAGGCTAGGTTAGAATAAGGGAAAAAATGTTGTTGCATAGAAATCCAAGCCTTGTTAAGAAAGTTTCCAAGTCAGAGGAAATTATGTCAGTTTTATAACCCCCTCAGATTCCAAACAAATGTATATGATTTTACAGAGGGGCTAATCTTCTTAATATTACTGAAGTACAAATGTGTTATAAAGATATACCAGAATGAAGAGGAAGAATGAGATGAGAAAGAGGGGAAATCCCAGAGGTGAATTTATAGGGGACTTCAGTCTCTTTCAGAAACCCTCATGTACCACCCCCTCTCTCCAAGATAACCCATTTACTTTTTTCTATATAGGAAAGTGGACCTATTTAGATCTTTAAAATTGCACTGCTGCAATTCTACCCCCCCCCCCCCAAATGAATATGACGTCAGCATTACAGACAGAAAGTTGTAGTTTCAATGTTTTAATTTTATGTGAAAACGAAGTAACACAATTCAGTACATCGCAAGAGGATTGTACGACTAACTCGTGGCAGTTTCAGAACCAGAAATTCCATAACTCAACAAGTTGTATGAAAATTACTACCAGTTGTTCTTTCATTTCAAGGTTATCACGATAACTACATTCAAACGGAAAACAAGACCACCGTACAAGTCCGGAAATATTCTGAATGTCAATTTTGAAATTAGTTTTTAAAAGTTTCATAATATTAGGCATAGAAACTGAGATCACAGTGCGTCCCGTACACGTAAAATCGCGTACTGATTACTTAACTTCGGCACAGCAGATATAGGTACTCAGAGCAACTTGAAAAGTACATTTGCATTTCGTTCAAATTTCAGGGTTGATGCAACATGTATTAAACCCATTCCTTTTCTAATCTAATCCTACTCGCAGTGATATCCCCATGATAGCAGAAAGCGTGATCTACTGTTGTACTTTCTTATCTTCGACAAGCATTTTTGAGTTCTGCAAATACAACTTCGGAATATTTTCAAAAATACCGCCTTATTATACTGGATACAGATTTACATTCCAAAAATAATGGTGTTAATGTTTGGTGGAGCGTATGGCGATGGACGTATGCCAAATTGGCTCCCCAGATACCGCAACCTTGTTCCCGGTAACTACCTTTTCCGAGTATCGCATCAGTGACCAGAGGGAAAAAGTAATGGGTTGAGAAATAAATTACAAATTTGGCTGTCTGTATATTAAGTCACATTAACTTTTCCCTGAGATGAGTGGCAGCCTTTCCTGGTTTCTCTCAATTCCTTCCAACTGAGAGTGATTTTCAAGAAAAACGAACACACTACAAAAATAATCGAAAAACGAGGTTAAAATATAAACTTCCGAAGTATTTTTATGCTTCTCCAACGCCCGTGTAAACACTAATTGGTTTTACCAAGTGCGTGCACCAACGGATGAGTGTCCTCGATCAGGAAGAAGAAAACATGAGAGGAAATACGACTCCTAATGTACATATGTAAGTACTTTCAATTACCATACGCAAACACCGAACCCCTAAAAAGTACTTATTGAGTATGCAACACTTTTCTACCATCGGGACCTTGTTCAAGAACTGGCCGCTCGATACAGCGACAAAACTGGTTCAACAAGTTTCCCTTTTCCTACTCGGTGGTTTACTCTACTACGACAATCAATTTCCCTACGAGCGTAGCAAATCGTTTCTATGGAAATAACCGCACGCTGGAACTTTTTTCTCATTTTGGAATAAACGTTTGAGTCATAAAAATTATCCAAGTAGGTTCAGGAATCATCGGTATTTTACGCTAAAATCGTAATTCGGCACGTCGAGTCCAACCGAGTGACAGTCAGAGAATTCGTACATACTCCCAAAAACAAAACTCTTTCAACGTGAGAGCTAAAATACAAATTTTTAACGGTACATCCATAGAAACACCCTCAGGGTACGTAATCTAATCTTGTCATAGTTTTTGACTCCCACGAGGCGATAAACTTGAAATGATACGGCTGTAGACGTTCAGGTCGACCTTGGAAATAAAGGTGAAATTAATGCATTCATTTCCAAATGGCGGCTCGAAATTATTGAATTGGAGTTGAATATTTGAAAAATATTATTTTACTTACTTCGAGGACAGCTGCATTCTGGAAAATAATTACTGTTGTACTGACATAATCCCATAATTTTTGGTCACGGTACGCTCCACTGAGGTAGAAGGTCAAAATTTGGTATAACAGGTAACTCCATCTGTAATATCAATTTCGTAAATCAAATACTGATGATTGATATTCGTTACAAGTTTCTTTTTTTCTTCTAGGTACAATCAAACTAAATGCTTTCTATAAGTTTACGATCATTTCTTCTCCTTTTTCAACCTCGAACAAGGTACATCCATAACGGACATGCTGTAATTTTGGGAATGCATTCCTTCCGATCAAATAGACTCTCGAGAAAAAATCTATTAAGGAAGAGGACAATATTATGGTATCACCGCTCCATTATCTGATCTCGTGAAATTGGGAAAAAAATTAATTCAGAGGTGAACTGGAAGAAATGTGAATCAAGGTCATACAGGGAAATGACCCACAACATCGTGATATAAATCACACAGAACTGTTACATCAACAAGCAAGATATCCTTCCCAACGTTTACATTGAAATTCACGGTCATGCATCATTCCCGCAACGTCTTGAACTCCTCCAAATATCTTCAGCCGTCTCTCATTCCGAGTCCTCATTACCTAGAGTCGACTGAAATCCGCAACATGTTAACATTTAGATGCAATTTTTCACAAGTAAATGTGACTCCAAAAAAATAGTTTAACCAAGTTTGGCGATTGTCCTACACTTATTCGTGTTTACTCATATATATATATATATATATATATATAAACCAAGACCCCACTTCACACCGGCTCCAGCTGAGAAATGGTTGGGTACACAGTGTAATGGAATCATGAAGTTTTCGATGAAATAATTTCAGTAGAAATTTCCCACCTATTTTAAAAACAATGAATGTTGATGAATACTGGATGCACTTAGTCTAGTGACTTACCCCACGACTTGAAGACTGTTGTAGAGCACTAAGTATCCTTTTACCAAACCACCGGGTCCTTTCTTGGCTGATTTTTCTGACGCCATACTATGGAACGCAAATAGGAACTATAACTGTCATAAAATATTAACGTTTCCACGCGGATTTCTTGTTTTATCAAAATCGTAACGCTACAAACACATTCATTAGCGCGGCATGTACGACTACCCGATAACCTGATGGTTCGTACACTCACGGTAGACTGGTTACTGCTTACAGGTTCACTAAAATCGTGATACTCCGGCGTACAACACTAATCATGAGCCATTCGATCACAAGTACGCTGAAATTTCACGGTAACTAAGCATAAAACTTTTTATACGGCGTGTACCTGTCGTCTCGCCACAAAACCTGTAGAACGACCAAATTTCTGGTGATAAATTTTGCGCCTGCGTGATAGTACGTGATAGCGTCTGATAGTGTATAGATGTTGCGCTTGTTGGATGATGTAAACAACGTGATCTTATTTGACGGGAAGCTTCATATTATTCATACAAGGAGCGCTAATAGAGGGTGGCAAACGAAAAAATTAATTTTCTTCATTTTTCGTTATGGTTAGTAGGTACGTCGTACTTGGTAGGTACCATTCATTAAAACGTTTTCTTTGGAATTTCGTTTCATTTTACATTCTGTTCGTGAAAAAAAAATTCTGTTGTTCTTTGTTGTTCTTCGCCCGTGTAACTGTATTATGTATTTTTTTTACCAGGGATGATAAGTCAGCCATAAGCTATAAGATTTAAGCCATAAGCTGAAGGTTTTTGGGCAATTAAGTCAGCTATAAGTTTAAGCCAAATGTGCTGTAAGCTATAAGCCATAAGCATAAGCCATATTTTTTCGGCTGATAACTGTATAACGACCATAGCGAGTTACAGTTATAGCTGAGCTAAAATTGTGTCGAAAGCTGGAGGGAACCAATGAGAAATTAAAAATATTGTCTAAAACCAATATCCCACATACAATGTTAACGACCATTCATCACCATCACCATTTCTTCCAAAATTGAAAACAGAACAACTTACCTCGACTATAGCACTCATACTGGAAATACAAATAAGCCATAAGTTTAAGCTATAAGCCATAAGCTTAAGCCAATCAATCCATAAGCTATAAGCATCAGCCATATTTTCAGGGTCGTAAGCAAAAGCCATAAGTTTAAGCTTTATTGATTGGCTTATCATCTCTGATTTTTACCTTATGAATTTGTCTACTCTACTGACCCACCTCGCGGCTGATCTAGATTCTAGAGGGTAGAGTAAAGTGAGTTAAAGGGAGGAACATCGGTATCTACATAGCTTTGTATTGCAGTACCCGTGAGTTATTAGTATTACGAATCAGAAGAAACATTTCTCGCACATTTAGTTTCCAGATTTGGGACTAGCTATACGTGTATTATTTCGCTCAGGTATGTTTAAAAATATGCAAATTTGTAAAAGTACCTATATCGGGTGTGAATATGCGCAGTACACTTTGTACAAATCGTTCACCACTAATCTACATTACTCAGATATGGAGGAAATAAGGCTTTACTGAATAAAAATGAAAGATTACGCGTGTGTATACAAGTATATTATTGTTTCAAATTCGCTAGTACGCAGTAATTTATGACCAAAGAGCTTCTGGATAATCGCCGATATTGGTTATGTGTTTACCTGTGGCGCCAATAAATATGACCCACTGAAACTGCTGCATGACTTGAGCAAGCTATAATGTACGTAACAGGCCTTGCACCTGATTGGTAGTCATGGCAAAGGATAACTTAATCGAATACTGTAACCTTTTAAATGCGATGACACAGTCTGATAGTATCATTGGAATCTTCAGGGTGAATACAGATTCTCCCAGTCAGAATTTCGGCGTCGATGACATACACGGCCGCCAACGAATTTGTGTATCGACACATCCACAGTCGCAGTCTTGCCGTCACCAATCTTCAACAGTACTTTTGCAAAACCAGCAGCCTCAGGATCTCTTGCAAATAAAATCGTATGTTCGTTTTCTGCGAGTCTTCGAATTCGCTGCCATAATGAGGATGATTTCTCAAGTAGGCGTGTACACTTCTCTTCACCTCGAGTTCTCGCAATCATCGGCAGAACTTGTCTGAAATCGCCTGAAAAAAGCACAGTGATTCCGCCCTATTAAAACTTTCTTACGAGTGAGATCTCAGAGACTGCGATCTACTGCCTCGACTGCGGCTTCATGAGCTATAGTGCATTGATCCCAAACAATGGAACGACATATTCTCTGAGTTGTTTTTTTTTGCATTCGACCCTCGTTTCAGATTGCAGACTGGAGCTTCTCTTTAATGTAAGTTGAGTGGCAATGACCGAAATGCTAAATAAAAGACTGAAGAATGCCAACTCGGGTCCAAAAGTTCTCCATACATATAAAGTTCTCCATACATATAAGCAGAGAAAATGGAACAAAATAGGCTCAATGACTATCATGTTCTGCAGAATGATGTCCCAAATGCTACCTAGAATTCCAACGTGCAAGTAATAAAAGAAAAAGAAAAAAAGGGAGAACCAAAACAAGCTTAATAACTTTTATGTTTTGCCGAATAATGTCCCTAAATGCCAACGTGTGAGCAATGTATACACTCTTAAGCCCCTGCGGGTGAATCCAAAGATTGGTCTTTTTAATCTGATAATTTCGTAAATTCAAAATTGGAAGTGTAGCTCTGGGGCTCCTCCACTAGGAAAGTTTTATAGCATCATTTTATTCTTCCTCCCGCCCCACCCCATCTACCAATACGGATTATAAGAATGAGAGCTCAGTTACACGAAATGGTTTATGGCAGAACAAATACGCTGGACGTCAATTTTTCCTTATAGGTAATCGACTAGTGAGAATTGGCTTATTTTTCTCTCTGTATGTACTTCCATTATCTTCACTGGAACATGCCTGCAGTTTTAACCAAACTAAGCTCAAATTTCAGCCTACAATACTGTCTACAATTCCACGTGCTGTAAGTGACATGGAAATTACATACATTCAACTATATAGTACATAAATATAATATATTTGACTGCAATCTTTATCTTAACCTTAAGTGGCAGCCTTTTACTTAAGCTAGTTCGGGTTTAATCTGTAATATTAGTACATGAAATTGCACTTATACTTTCTGGTTTCTTGAAAGTTCTTTCAATTAAGTAATTTTCCCTGATACTTGCATCCCTTGACTTTAATTGTTTATTTACCCATTATTTTAGAATCACATAATTTTATTGTTTTCATTCGTTGTTAAATCAACATGTAGGACCCATCTTCCCCCTCCAACGAGGGACAAGGAAGGGGTCCATAAGCATGGACATGTTAAATATGAAGATACATTGAAGAAACTATCAAAATAGAAGTTTCTTGGGCCGCTGATGCGAATATATGTCAGATTCTTGATCCATTTTCGATTTAGTTGCTAAAACAGAAATTTTATCTTTTAGATGGACGAAGCCAACCTGACTTTACAAAGCAAATAAACAGAAAGAAAACCCGCTAAGAGACGTCCGTTTAAGAAAAAATGGAAAATTGTTAAAGCGAATGAATTTTTAGTATTATTTTGATACGTATTAGCCCCCCCCCCCCCGCTGCCCGAGACACCCCACCTCAGGTCAGCTATTTGCTCTTATAACATCGAAAAAATTTGAATTTTCTTCTTTTCGCCATCAGTAGGTCAAAAGAGAAGTATAATAATGTGCAAAATCAATTCGGCCAAAAAAATTAAGAATGATTTTTAAATACACTTAGATTTTCTTTTGTTGATTGCGAATACTTATATTGTTTCACATTTCTAATATGGCAACTTGAGCCCCCAAAATTCAAATTCATCACTAAAAATTATTATTTTACAATTTTTTGTAGCCATATCTTCATGGACGTTATGGTTAAGAAGCTCATATACCGGTGGAATAGCCGGGGTCTGGACCCCCTTTACGACGTTCTTAGATAGTGTTTTTCTAATTTTAGGATCCTTTTAATACCCCCTCTCCCTTTGGTCAAGGCCAGACCCCCCACGAACACTATAGGCTGGCTACACTACTGTCCACCTACTGTCATATACAGTGGAATTACAAAATCGTTGGGGGAAAATTTGTATTTCTCCTTCTTGGGTCGTGCAGAAGATCGCAGAATACAGTTTGACATAAACAAATTAACCAAAAAAATAAAAAATTATAATAATTGGGATTATTTTAGTCACTCATCATTATTTTAATTATTGCAGCAAATGCTTGATCCAACTCACTGCTGGGCAAGTGCTATAACACCGGCCCCGTTTGTTTCATTTTTGTTACCCCTCCATTATATCTTCCTTCTTATCTTGATGCCTACCCCCTAGTTACAAAAATACCGGCCCAATTCTTAGTTACTAATTTGAAGTTGACATTTATGGTTTCAAAATGTTTTATTATAAAATATTTACAATAGTTATATTTCTGTATAGAGGTAAGCAGTACTGAAAGTCCTTTTTATTGTGTTTACAGCAAACATTGCAGATGGTGACTGTATTTTTACCAGCTGACATCACTCTGAGCTTTTGGTTCTGTTGTTTGTTCTCCGCTGATCAGGTAAAAATTTTCTGCTATTTGTCAATGCTGTAGAGAGTAAAGCTCATTTTCGCGAATTAATTTGAAAAATAAATCTGAATGCGATCTAAATTTCTTATTAGACGCCGGTGACTTACGAAGGTAACGTTACTGCTGACCCGTGTCTGGTGGGGGCATGGGGTCACTGCTTCACTAATTTTTTCTTTTGTAATAATATGTAATAAAAGGTCTCGCGGATAAATGAAAACCTGAGTGGTACTCCTGCTAGTATTGAAATCCCATAACAATAAAATTACCAAGTTGTAATTTTTCTCTCTACAGAAATCATTTACATTTTTTTACCTGTGTTACGCTGTCGACGGCTCGACGCTACCGTGCTGTATCACTGACCTGACAACTGGGAATCCATTTTCAAATTCAATTTTGGTGAACTTTTTTAAAGAGAGATTCACGGCAGCTGCTTTTCTCTGCTAAGTGGGATGCTGAATCTACTTTCTTTGTGCGTTGTTGAAGGAAGAAATTACGGAGTTGTAAGTACTTTTTTCCCTTATGAAGCTGACTTATATTGTACACGATGCTACGGACGCTACCTCGTTGACCTGATAACCTCTGAAATTCATTTTTAATTTTGGTGAGCTCGGTCAAAGGGAATTCACGGCCGATGCTTTTCTCTGCTGAAAGAAGTGTTCAACTCGCTTTCTTTTCATGCGTTCATGTGTGCGCATAGCCGATACCTTTCGCCAGAATCCTTGTAAAGAGTGAATTTATAATTATTACCTTTTGCATTAATTATGCATGCTAATGAATGTCAGGAATGAGTTAGTTCAAATCATGTTACTTATTCGACAAGCCTGATATGAAAAAATTTGTGAGCAACCATTTTTATGATAGAGTATCGCGCTATTTTTCATTTGAATATCCATTCAGCGGCGGTGTTCAAATTCTAACAAGTTTTCTTTTCTTGTATGCAATGTGAAATGCTGGAATCCTCTGGAAAGATGTAACAGCCACTATCGCTGTAAATGTAGGTGAAAACTATATCTACACCTGCACTGAAGTGCAAAATCCAAAAAATAATTTTTGAACGACAAAAAATTCATTATGTAGGTAGTCTTAATGTAAATCAGTATAGGTACTTAAAAGTACCTAGTATAAATATAACACAAAGTAGGTACAGAAGTGAAAAGTTGCTTATTTTAGGTTTTTGAGCCAAGAAGACCAACATGAGCATAGTGCGTTGTTGTAAACAATGGGCATTGTCATTCTTTATACTTCACAGATACACACGTGATAGTAACTATCAGTTTTTTCAGATCTGGAATTTCCATTATGTATAGGTATGTCGGAATAAGAGAACGTTGTATAAAAAAATAAGTTTCTTTTCCATTCATTGAACCAATTGTAGGAACTGTCAAAAAGCTCTACTCTGTTTTTCCTTTTCCTTAAAATATAGTTGTTTTGTCTGCTTAGCAGAAAAAACCGCCTTAGTCACACCTATATTGCTCTCGGAAGATAACAATTTAGAAACGTAGAAATGTAAGTAGATCCAGCGTGTTATGTATAGGTATTAAAATTTGATTAAGTACCATAATGACGATTACATGTTTGGAAAATTGCTAATGGAACAGTGTGTCAGCGTACACGTTGTTTAATTTTTAGACCTTCCAACCTGTAGCCGAATACCCATACTATTCATTGCATTTTGTAGTATCTCGTAGAACAAGTTCCGTTACATTAATGTAAAACATGAACTTGATTCGGCTGCCGACGACAGACTGCTGAGTGTAGTGAATAGGTACCGCTGTCAGTGTCGAGTGAAGTGCCCGTCGTGTAGCAGGATCTAACGCATGCATTTTAGTCCGATTTTATTGAAAAATCCGACAAATTATTTCTATTTCAGTTTTATTAAAACCTGTGTGAACAGAAAATAAACAGATCCACTAACTTCATGACAATTTAATAAATTAGGTATAGGCGTTCTTCTCAGTCGAAGAAATGGCTCCTTCCAAGAAGAACAAGCAACCTGAGCGTTCCGAGTTTCTGCGCAAATATTTGTTTCTGTACAATTTCGTACAGTTACTCGGGTAAGTGTAATTTAAAGTTCTATCAGTAATGTTTAAGTGAAAGTAATTATGTGATGGTACAGATGTCTTCGTCTATTTTCGAATGTTGGCGGTGACCCCCCCCCCCTTTTTGAAAATGGGAAACTGTCAGCGCTTAAATTGGCAAGACTCGAGGAAGGGCGTTAGATTTTCTAAAATATGGTTTTCTGTTATTTAGGGTCTCACACCTGTCTATCCCTCGCAATAAAAGAGAAAAAAATACCGTAGGGGACGAATTTCGATGTTTCTATATACCCAGTAGCTGACCCGCTTCGCGGCGCATCTAGTCTGCAGGCTCAAGTGAGCTAGATGGAGGAACACCGGTATCTATAGCTCTATAACGCCGTGCGTGTAAGTTATTACTAATCAAACAAATTATTTGGTGATCAGTTTCCTTCACATTTGGTTTCCAGACTTGAGACTGGCTTAATATTATTTTACGCAGGTATCCATTTTGTTGTAACCGCAGGTATAGGTACCTGTAGATACATGGTTCTTTGGAATGGGTAGGTAATCTTATTGTGCACCAAATTGGAAGTTTGATTAGTAATAATGCGTGTACTTATGACAATATGACAATGACCGGAATTTTTAGCTGTAGTTTTTTCATATTTTCATATTTCGATACATGAAACACATAACACGTTTTCACATACAGACAAAGAATAACAATAATTGGTTTCTGGTCTGTGTGCGTGCGCGTGTGTTGACAGATGGGTAGCGGTACAGCTCCTGGTTACTAGGGAGGTCCCGTACTCACTGTTGCTGAAACCTACGGAAGTTTATACGATAGGAAATACATATAGCTTCAACTTGTATTGCATTCAGTCAGAGGTTCCTAATTCATTTGCGGTTTATCGGTTCATGTTTGTGTTGTACAAACGAAAATTTTAGTGTTTTCAAAAATTCAATCAGATAATACAAGAATTGATGAACATATTTTGTGAAAGCTGGAATTTTTAGGCTTTTGGAGATTATACAGAGGTAAGAATGGGCCGTGTGGTATATGTATGAGTAAGAACAGGCCTGTAGAGAGCCTCATCCGGGCCTGGAGCTAGAAATAAAAGAGGCCCCTCGCCTCGTAACAAATTTTAGCTAGGGAAATTTCGCTTTTATGTGCTCCATTTTGCTGGCTGCTGACTTTCCGTGATTGAAGTGCAGATGCAACAAGGCAGTGTATATAGGTACATTGTATTTCTGATTTCTTATACGATTTCTTCCTTTCTGCCATGCCTCCAGCTTTCCCGGGCCCGGGGACAAAATACCCACTTGCTCCCCCACCCTCTCTTCAGGCCTGAGTAAGAAACAATATCCAAGTATACTATAGTTGCGTTAAATCAGATACATTAATGTAACAATAAGATAATTTGAGCTTGTTTTTGAAATTTCAGATTTTCAACCCCCTAATAATTTCTGAAGGGAGACAGTTCCAACCACCAAATTTTAATAAAATTTGAAGAAGTTCGATATAAATCACTTTCAAAAAGTCCAATTCGAAAAAAATTGGGGGTTCAGAGGGGGCAAGATTTTGTGACCCCCTCCTAATAAGGGTATTTACTCATTTTATTTTAAATCTAAAACCTTTCCAGATTTTATATGAACATATCTAGAAAGTACGAATCCCAGCTTTTACAGTTCACCCATAACCTCCAACAAACAACCACTTTTATTATGTATTACAATTTAGCCACTTACGTAAGAACGGAGGGGGGGGGCTAGTGTTAGAACCCATCAACGCTCTAAAGCCTCCAAATAAAAACGTTGCGGAAACCTCTGAAAACATGAGTATACCTCTGTATACAACAGGCAATGTTTTTCCTTACGCCATCTTGTGGGTACTTTTTATAAAAGTAGAATCGCATGATATCTGTTGCTTTGATTTAAAGTGAGGAAGATATTATTATCTAATGCTCATGTTTTCTGATTTAAAGAATATTACAATTCTTCCCAGGTTTGCACAGTATTCACGAATCTCGACTATTGAGAGGTTAACCAAAAGTATCTATGTGGGTAGCCCTGCTCCTACAGCAAGGGGATAATTTTACTCGTTCAAATCAAAAACGTGTAAAAGGAGTGATCTTTGAACGCCTTTGGCGCATTATACAAATCGTTTTTGAAAGCAAGTTGGTCGAAATAATTTCAGCTATGGCATTGAGCTATCAGGATAAAAAAGAATTACCTTCATGGACACTTTTTCAATGAAATTACTGAAATTGAAAAGCGCGATTCTTGACGTAGTAAAATAGGAAAGCTGAAATTATCCCTAGATGTGTCCAGTGTGTTTTGAGTGTTACTAGTTTGTGTTAGTGTGCTACACTAGCGCTTCCTAGGCAATGTTAACATCCCAATTTACTACCCATACGTGTAAGTGAGAACTGAGAAGAGAGTTTGAGAGATTAGCTCCAACGAGCAAGTAAGATGACTCGTACGCATGTGTGCTAGTGCGTTGCTTAAGTTATCCGGCTATTCTAACATACCCCATTTGACAGTACTTCTGGCAATTTTCATTAGATGAATGTCATATCAATTGAAAAAATCGCTGAAATACTAATCGTTACAAGTTTTCCCGGCATAAGAGTTACGGGCCGCTTCTATTTTTCATAGCTAATGATATGAATTTACGAAAATCCTTAACTCATCTATTTATGCAAGTTAAAATATGCTATATTATACACTGTGTAGCGGATACCTATTACCTATACAATACCTATTTCTTGTTTCTCATTATTTTATTTATTTTATTTTTTTCAGATGGATTTTCGTCTCGTATCAATTTGTTAATTACTTTTTGACGGAGCCGTACAAGTCCTATACTTTGTGGAAACACGTTTTTGTTCCCGTGGCTGTATTCCAAACAGCGGCCATCCTTGAGGTATCAAAGCTGAGGATGTGATGAACATTGAAGGATTAGACAGTGAAATTTCAATATTGAGGCTAAAAAACAAGACGGCGGAGTCTTAAATCTGGCACAATATTCGAAATGATAAAACTCTCGCACAACCAGTTCAATATTTTTTCGACTGTTCAAGCCAAGCCACTTTTGCCGATTTGAAGGATGGAATTTCCATCGTGGGACCTAAATCGGGGATAGAGCAGACGTCTTCATCTGACTGGGTATCGGTCTTCACGAATAAAAAAACGAACAATGTCGATCGTACTCGGTATCTTTTTTTAGAAAGTTTATAGTTAGTTACACACTCCCTTCTTCGTAGCAGAGCGCGGATTTTTTTTTTTTTTTGTTGGAAAAAATAGTAAAAAGTGAACAGTATTTGCCTGTCCAAGCAAAGTGGCTGACATCTGACGGATTTCTAATAACTTAAATGAGGTGTGTTGAGCTCGTCTTACGCAAGGAATTCGAATTGCATTGAGATTTCTAAATAAAGAAAAAGTTGAATTGAAGATTCTGATTTAATACATCGATTTTGCATACAGTGAACAATAGATACACTATTTTGTAAAATTGAATTTTCTCCGAACCCTTCATAAACGAATGCAAAGTTTTCCCCTCCCCATGTTTGGTATCAGTACGTACCCTACTTCAGCTTTTTTTGTATGTTAGTATTGGTGTTCATGTGAACGACACTAGCGCCTCTGGTGAGTGCTGAGCTAGCGAATATCGTTGCAGAATACCTAAGGTTTATCTAAATTTCTGTAAAATGTCTTTTCTACTCCTTGGCCTCTAACTGTGGCCGCTCCCTCTGTAATTAGAATTAGGTTTCCAAACAACTCAGTTATCCGACTTTTGATCTGCAATCCACTTATGATTTCTTTCCAGCGCCTTTGTGTGGAAGGCATTTAAAATTATACTCTTTTTAAAAATGTTTGGCAGTGATGCAGGGCCGCCAAGAGCCAAACCGGGCCCGGGGGAAGAATCTGCGGGCCTACACTGAAATTATTTGCTCGTAAAAAGGCATATTGTCTATTTGATAATTGTAATTTCTGTGACTCTGCGGGCCCCCCTCAAAAAACCCTGGCCCGGGGGAAAAGTTCCCTCCCTCCCCCTTCTCGGCGGCCCTGCAGTGATGTAAGTTATGTACCAAAGAGATGAAAGCTCAGATCTATGGCTGATAGTATAACTGCCCTCAGAAAAGTCATAACTTAATAAAGATAATATAGTAGGTAGGTGCTTATATTAGAGATACCATGATACCTACATGTGCTAGGGGTAGCTGAGATTTGAAAAGGAAAACGAGTTCAGAACAAGATTTCGTTACTATTATCATCCTTTATTGTGCTCCGATTTAAAACTATACAGATATTTGTGTTTTGCAGATTATACACGTTGCCCTGGGTTTCGTGAAAACCAGCTTCGTGATGACCTTCTCGCAAATCATGTTCCGTTTGTTGAATGCCTACGGAGTCTTCAATCTTCTCCCTCCGACTGTTAATACTGTTGCAGTTCCTATGACGTTATTAGCTTGGTGTGGTGCCGAAACGACCAGATACTCATTTCATATTTTCAAGGAGATGAATTTCCTTCCTTATTTCATTATCTGGCTGAGGTAAATTATTGTTTATTTTTGGTTAGGTAAATTATTGTTTATTTTTGGTTCTTATCAAGAACTGCACGGAAGACAATGATATACATAATTATGCACTTTTCTTCGTGAATTCATCTTACCTACATCTTGATATACGTACTATTGATGTACATACCAATCCAAGAGTAGGTATAGGTGTAACACATATAAAGGTGCATGCGTCGAGACGCACAAAAGACATAAAGTACCAATTTATTGAAAATAAGCAGTGAGCCCTGTTTACCTATAAAAATGATTTCACAATGATATATGATTCGGTTACGAACAGAAAACCGTATTATTCTGAAAACCCACATATGTCTACCGATTCGTTCCGATTCACGTTCTTGAAGGTGATTTTAACGCTAACAAAAAAGCTAGCGAAGCGATTTTATGAACTAGTCACTAAGTATTTCTAAACATTAAGGTTTTTAATTTATCAGCAAAAAAATTTTGGGTAGCTAATTGATGACCTGTAAATACCATTGGGTATATATTTTGCTTTGTTATTGTGGTATATTTCCATGAATTTCAATTTACGTGGAATTAAGTGATTACTCTGTGGTTGTAGCGTAAATCAAGGCTGTCAAAAAATTGAGTTTGAAAGAAAAACATTTAAAAATATTGTGCGATTTTCTTCGAGCCCTCCTCGAAAACAAAACTTTGCACTGGAAAACAAGAAAAAAAAAACACAACAGAAAATGTTAAAAACAGACGATGAAAAATCTGGAAATCCGGGCCCCTATAGAACTCCGGGGCGTAAATAAGAAGCTTTGCTAGGGTTGGATAAGTTGCTCTGGTTTGGAGGTAGATAAGTAGCTCTGATGAGATGGATAAATTTCAATGCTCCGAATAAAAAACGATGGTCTTTTGGAGTTTTTGAAGTATTTGAGCTGAGTCAGTTTTTTCCCTTAGGGATGCGGATTGATATATCTACTTATGCCACTGCTCTGTAGTATTACCTAAAGCTACTTAAGACATTTTTGGGAGTGAAAACACATTAATTATTTGTAAAAGGTTTCTATATTAATTTAATAAAATCGGGAAATTAAAATAATATTTACGATCAGAGCCTATGCGGCCCCTTCGAAAGTATATATTTATAATTTAGTAAAAAGGTCACTCTGCTGCTTAGGTGTGGATCCGGACGATAATTTGGGGGAGGGGGCAGAAGGAAAATGCGCGAAGTGCGCTTACGCGTCGAAATTTTTTGCCGCATCCTCCCCCTACTATTTCTCCCTCGTTTCACACCACTTTCACCCCCATCACCATGGATCCGCGGCTAGCCGGCTAACCCAGCATTAACCTCGAATTCGGGTGTACCACAGACGGACGCGCTACCTTCCTTCACCCCTCACCTCCTCGTCTTTATACATGTGGCGACGCAAGAAGGTGGTGACGGCGGGGTGAGCCCTGCCGGGGGGTTCGCAGCAGCTGCAGCAACTCTAGGATGGTACAGAGTCGTTGTGTCCGGTGTGAGCCGAGCTTTGTCCGTCGGCCCTCTGCCTCGACCACTTTTATTCAACTGAATAAAAAATAAAATTCCCAACTTTTCAGAATAGCGAGCAGTACTCATTATTAAACTTAGGTAGGGAGCGTTTATTTCCCAAAACCATCCTTTTAAATCCAGCTATGGTACCATATCTTCTTTCACTAGGGAAAAATTTGAATGAAAGGTTAAACTTCTTCGAAAATTATCGCCTAGTTGAGAATTCAGGGAGTTGAAAAACTTGGCCGCATACACTTTGAGTGGTATTTTCATTTTCAAGCCTAACACACAAAAAAAAAAGTCCAAATCGTTCAGGAATCATCTACTATTTACTCCCTCAAGTACCTTCTTGACTTAGTGAAGACATAAAAATGATCTAAGTACTCAGAAGGAGGGATGCTGTTAGATTCTTACAAATTCTATCTTGTCTTTCCTCGGATGACTTCTTATGGATCCACCACTGATTGATGGATAAGTATATGGTGCTTGTGAAAACATGTTGAATTATTTTTCAACTCTAAAGGCTTAATTTTAAAATGAACATTAATTTTTTTCTAGGTATTCTGTTTTTGTAGTCCTGGTACCAATCGGTGTAAGTGGCGAGATACTAGGACAGTATATTATCCAGTCATTATATGCTAACAAGTGGACAGTGCTGGTGCCAAACATTAATATCTATGTCGGTTACCGACATTTAATCATCCTAACAATGATCATCTCTGTTCAGGGTAGTTATATGAATTGAATCTACCTTATTATTATCATCAACAATGGTCAACTTAGGTTTTAACGAGACCTACAGATAACGTTGCAAGTCTTTATTAAAGGACTTATGAGACACTGCGACTCATATTTTGACTTCATTGTGAAATACGATTTTGTTTCAGGTGCAGTTAAGATGTACAAATATTTGTTCTCTCTACGCAGAAAGGCTCTTGGAACATCGACAGGACCAAGTCAGAAATCGAAATGATATCAACTTATTTTTGTTGTTAGGGAAATTCTTGTCATTTGTTTGGGATAATGTAACAGTAAAGTAATATTGTTTTTTTCATCGTTTTCATATATTAGGTATTTATTTATTGTTGGTTCGTGGCAATGTAAAACCGACTTAGGCAAATTTTAAAAGTAGAATCGGTAACTGAGTGTGAGTCTTATTTCCAGCTGAGGATCCCATTCCGAGACCCTATTTTCGTATTATCTAGTTTTACCATTGTAATTTCGAACCTTCCGTGAAGAAGGGTCAATCTCCATTCCTTCCATTTCTGAATTATTCACATAACTGGGTTCAAAAGAGAGTTTGAAAAACGTTCTTGTCATTGTAACCTAATTTTTCATGGATCCATATGCGAATCGAGCTATTAGACATTACTGCGGTCATAATATTATGCCCACTGTGTGCTCTTGAATTCGAGTTTTTTTTTCAAAACTTGAAAAAGCATACTGACTTTTCTTACACGTAACAAAACAGGAGTTCTCAAAATTCATATAATACAAAATTTTACTGAATTAGTTTACTTTCGTTTTTCCATTTTTCCTTGAAATGAAAATAGAAAAGAAAAAAACCGAGGTTAACCTTGTTGTTTCCATATTAAAACAAAAAAGGAGAAACTAAGTTTCAGTATTCTTAATGCACTTCCCGAATATTCTAATGCTTGTAAAATGTGTAGAAGGTCAGTTTTCATGAAATGTTGACGATACGTAGTGTTTTACAAGTTAGAAAAAATAACAATGCTTTTTTCAACGATCAAAAAGTAACATTAGCTCTCTCACGCTGTTCAGTGCATGAGCTCAATCATTTTAACCATTGAGAGCGAACCTCTAAAATTTGTATAACAGCGCCACAGAAGGACCTATGGAGTCAAAAGTCTAAATTTTTCAGATAAGATAAATTTCTGATGGGTACTGTATTTGTTTCAGGATATAGTTATTTTAAATGGCTTAATGCCATTTTCTCCTATCCTCTTCACGACAAAGAATAATTATGATTACGGATACCGTCAGAGTTGTTCCCAGATGAACGAAAACTAATTTCAGAGGTGGAAAGACCATTTTCCTGAAGGAAAGACGTAAGATTTTGGTAAAATATTGCATTTTTCAAAATCGGAATGGGAAGAGCTAATCCCTCATTTACCTCCATTTAACGGTACCTTTATAATGGGTTTTGTATTTGTAGGTCGTTGAGAAGTTCAAAGGGGATTTTCTTGTGCATTTTCATTTAATGCCTTCGAAAACTTTAAAGGGGAATAGTCTTCATCCCGTGACCTAGAATCACGAGCACAAATAAATGGAGGCTTGTCTTTCCCCGAATTCCCAAAATTCCCTCTCCCAAAAATTTGATTTAAATTATGACATGTTCGCATGCAAAGTGTCAAAAAATAAGAAAAAATAAATAATTTCAGACAAAATCATCGAGTAAAAATATTGGACAAATATTTAGTGCAAACATAGGCCATTTTTGTGTTAAATTCAAGAAAAATAGAATCAAATTTCATCTACTTTCATTTCTATCATAATATTCTAATTTCAAATTAAGCGCCCCCTTCACTATTCAAACGCTTTTGGCCTTTTTGCCGTCGAGAACGCTGATCTCTGCTTGATTGATAATGAACTTAAAGTTTAAAAGTTTTCTCTGCTGGTCTAAAGCACCATACCGACAATAAGTATCCTTTCATCGTGCTGGCATCGCCAGTGCATCAGAGTGATCTAAGCACTTACGAGTATGTACTATGAAAAGAAGAAAATTCCTCTACGTGGGACCGCACAAGTAGCTGAAGTTCCCTCAGTGGAGCTAACTCGGAGCATTTCAATTGTGCAAATTATAGGGCTGAGTGCAAAAGAAACGGTCAAATCGATTTTTATTGCAATGACAAACGATATGTTAACCAACTACTATCGTCAAAAAAATCGACTTAACCGCTTCTTACCCTCTGCTTTCTATTGCAAATGTAACTGCAAAAAATAGTATCGTAGGTATTTTTTTCATCTCCTTCAAGTTTTGCGGGGGAAGAATTGAAATAGAGAGTGAGCTTGGTGGACTTCTGTTTTTGCGTCTGCATACATTGGCGCAAATGGGAGGAAGGGGATTCGCCCCTAAATCCTCAGAAAACTTCACAAAGACTGAAAATTTATACGAAGGGAAGAATTTGTAAATAGCATTCTTTTGATACGCGTCAGTAAATCTAAGCTAAATACCTACATTAAACTTCACATATCAAGAATGTTTAATCATTATTTTACCAGTCATAGAGATCTTTCATCTTCTCAAAGTTTTGCGAAAAAAATTAGGAATAGAAAGTGAACTTGGTATATATTTGCGCATCTGCATATAGGTATACTAAGTAAGTAACCTATGTGTAAGTACATCAAACTTCAAGGATCAAGAATATTTTTGTATCATTTTACCGCGCATGCAGACCAGGACCAAGCAGATGGAAATTGCTCGTTTCTAATGGGAGAGAAAAAAGAAAACTAAATTTTCTTCCTAACAGTTATATTTTATTAAATGAAAATGTTCAGGTAAAAAACACTTCGTTCTTCGAAGGAGAAAAAAAAGGGTTGACTGTTGCTTTTGTGGTCAAGTTTTTGTGGTAGGGGATGCAGGCTATGTTACCCCAAGTTTTCCATTATGGATGGGGAAAAAATATGTCAAGCCCTCAGAGTACGGAAGGTAAACGAGCCATTTTCAGCTTTGGACGGAACGGTTTTCAGTGCGAATGAAACGGAACGTGATCGGGCTGGTGGCCAGTTGCGTCCCCGGCAAAATTTAGATGTATGCATTGCGTCCGAGTGTAAATCGAAAAGATGTGTCGATTCCGTCCGACACGAACTTGTTTGACATGTACGAGTTCCGTCCGGTGTTCATTGAGCCGTAATTGTTTCACAAAGTTTGGCTACAAAGTACTCTTCTTGGATGTCGATTCCATTTAGGACAGTCGTGGTACCGTCACATTCAGTCCTTAGGTCTTCAGCGAGTGTACCCATGACGGATGAGCGTACTTAAGGTCCTTCTTCGGCCTACCTTTTCTGAAACCGGAAGAGGTGGAGGACTGCCTCCTTATGGATTTCCACCCGAACTTGTCAACCGATTCCCGAATCCTTGAGTTAGCTGTTTACATGTACGATACGTATGTGGCGGGTATCTTTCTTCCCACAATGTGGGCGGCGTACGACGCTGAGAGTATCAGAACCACAGATGCGTGCGAAGCGTTCCATAGGAAACTTAATCGAATGTTCTACCACGCTCATCCCCACATTTTTAGTTTGGTGGTCGTGTTACTGGAAATACAGATCCTCTCGTATCTTAAAATGCAGATCCCGCCGAAGGTTACTGTACATTCGAAGCAGAAAGTGATAGGGGATGAAATGAAGAAGTTGGACGACGGCGTCATCGATCGTTAGGCATTTGTCAAGGCGCTGCCCCAAAAATTTCAGCCAAAGAAAAAATTTGTACGTACACATAGTACGGTTAAGTTGTAATATTTTAATTATATTTCGTATGACTCGGGACGCAATCACACAATTTTTTCATTTTTGTCTTCGGACGCAATTCGACCATTTATTCGCTTTTCCATCGGACGCAGTTGAACCATCTATCTCCTCTTTCCGTCGGACGCAAATGCGCTAAAATGACGTGTTTGGGACGCAAGTGGACAATTGCACGTGAACGAGCCATTTTGAAAGGAAGAAAATGAACAGAACGGAATGGAACGATTTGCTTTTTGGATTAAATTAGGCCCGCAGTATCGGGGATGGGATGAGAGTAAGCGCGGCCTACTTGAAACAATTGGTCATAACTCATAAGCCTAGCATTTTTCGATTTTTTCTTCTTTTTTTTCCCTGCAAGTTTTTGAAAAGAAACTATAGAGAGAAATCTTGCTATTGGAAAAATACATACTTATTAGTTTCTTGTTTTGTTTTTAGAAAAAAGTTCCAAGTTTTTTTTTTTTTTTTTCTGTTTACATTAACCCGCAAAATTTTGCTCTACCAACCCTGAAAACATGGCAGCTCACCCTCGAACAACGGTTACGTTACGGTCTGGATTGAATGGAATGGAACAGATTTCGACGTTTCTGAACAGACAGCTTTTAAGCAGGGATGCGAAAGCCGAACGATACAGCTTTCGCTTCCGGCTTCTAGCCTCGAATCCTCATCTAGCTTCTCGCTTGTAGTTTCCAGCCGTAGTATATGAACCTCTAACTTCCAATTTATTATTTTTTTTCGGCTTCTGGCTTCTAACTTACAGCTTCTTTTACTTATTCTCACCATTTCATATTCATCAATTTTTTTATTATTTTTTATTTTTTATTTTTAAGAACATAAAGAACAGTTTCCATAAAATTGTAAGAAGCCGATTGGAAGCTGAAAAACTTTCAGGATCCGCTTCCGACTTCCAGCTTTCAACTCATTCAGCTTCCAACTTCTGACTTCTCAAAATTATACTAAAACTGCAAAAACTTCCGGCTTCTCCGCATACTTGCTTTTACAAACTGTTAAAAACATGAAAGAACGTTTCATAATAATTGTAATTTATTTGAATTCTCGAAAAATTGAAACCAATTTTGTTATTCTCTGATTGCATTGATATTATTAATATTTTTGTTGATATTCACATTATCGATATTTTCGGTATTTTGCTTGTATTCTCGATATCGATATTTTGGTCTCAAAAAAGAACAAAACAGAAAACGAAATATAAATTTAAACATGTAAAAACTTTTTTTATTTTTAACAAAAATAATGGTATTTTTACTGAGTGTATAAAACTACTGTTTTTTACGTATTTTGTTTTTTAACGTGTTTGAATTATGAAACACTTCTGTTTCATAATTTTTAAATACTGAAGTCAATGCCCTCGTTCAAAACGTTCATGGGGAACACGGGAATTTATATTGGGATATATTAGAAACACTGCATTACGTTAAGAAGAGAAGGCACAAGGCACAGGCAGTGTTAAAGCCAATAAAAAAGCTAAGCGAGTATAGGTTGGCAACCCTTTTTATGGTTTACTATCAAGCGCTATCATGGAAACTGCACGAGCGCCAAGAAACAAGTCTCCAGTGTTCGTGTTTACTCGAGTGAAGGTTGTGCGTCGCTTGTTCTCGATTCGATTGAAATATTTTCTACCAAGTATTGTTTTAATATTGATAAATTCTTGTGCATTTTCTATTTGTGCGTGTTGTGACCAAATAACTCGAGTTAATTCTTCAAGAATGTGAACTTTCCCACGTCATTGTATCAAAGTAAGATTGAGATAAAATTCATTTCAAAATATCGTATCGCTAATGTTATCGTTCACAAATTTTTTTCTTCGCACTCCCAGATTCTAGATTCATACTCCGATTTGTTGATCTACGTCTTGCCGTAAAACTACTTTGGTCCATCAAAATCACTCGAAAGATTTAAGGATCTTCATTGACTCACTTTGGTGTACATGTTGTAACGCTTGCACCAAATTTAGTGTATGAGGTAATTTCCAATTTCATTTTTTAAAAACGAGTGTGATTCTCAGTTCTCACGTTCATTTGAAAACAATAGAGTGAAAAGTCCTTGTGGCGCTTCACATGTAAAATTTGATTAACGTGTCCGGTAATATTTCTCATAACAGACATATGAACTGCTTAATGATACTGAAGCTTTGAGGAAAGTCCATTTCCTTATGTATGGCTCGCCTACTTGATCTTCCTTGAGGTTGAATTTCTAAATTAAAAACCTCCTCTGTAATTATGGATCGCTTCTTAAATTCGTGATTTTATGAGCTCATACAATCAGGTTGGAGTTTTTAAATGTTCCTGGAAATTATAAAATGAATTATTCTCTATTTTCCGCATCACTTCAGTCTTCCAATCAAAGGAGTATTGCGGCAAGACCTTATACTCGTGTTGGTTTCAAATATTCGAGCAATCTCGTTCATCTTTCTGTATACTCTTTGTTTGTTCACCCAATTGTTATTGTTTATTGTTATGATCGGGTGAAAGTTACCACTTAGATGGAAAAGCGGTCGTTCTTTATCTCTGTCGGTAATTGTGTCAATCTGTACAAGATGTTATAATTTGCATAAGAAAAACATACTTTCAGCGAATGGCTGATATTCGCAATTGATATTGTCTAGTAGACGAATAGGTAAAATGATTATCTGTGTCATAATACTCGGCTGATAACCCTATAGCAATGAAAATTGGTGTAATTGTCTCATTTTAAACGCGCGTGAACATGTGAAGTGAACCGTATAGCCGTTGATGTTGGACGCGAGCCGATTGTGATCAACCGCTGTTTATACATTTGTACGTGTTCGATATGAATGACCTGTAGAATTTTTGCAGGTGAATGAAGCGATCGAGGACTGAGTGGTCATTGTCAGAACAAAAGCCTATCATTTCAAAAGAATGTGAGTGACTTCGGGGGAAAAAATAAAGAATAGTAAATAGAAAATTATTTTCAATATCACATAATGTGCTGTACCCATCTAACTTTGCAATTCACTAATGCTATCGACATTAGATATTAGAAGAAACTAGAAAAACGAAAATGAGAAATTGTACTTCAATCGAAGGGCCAGTTTCTCCTATTTTTAATATGTTACAAGTCCACAATATCATGATAACATGGTGCGGAAAGATTACCTGCTGAAACACTAAAGCTCTCACTAGATCAAGTTATTGATAAAATGATGAGAAAACTAAGGAATTATTTGGATTTAAGATTTAAATTTGAAGTACTGATAGAAAATTTAAATTCTAAAATCAGGAAATTGCACCTTGCACGTTTTCCCAAGCAAAATTTACTATATTGGTTACAATGTGCGAACAGGTTACTGCAACCAACTTCGTTACAGAAGAATAAAACGAAAGCTGACGGAAATGAAAAATCGCTTTTCAATAACCTTATCGCAATACATGGACGGTCCATTTCGTTTTATCTTTCATATTTCACAATAACATAATAATCACATGTGGAAAGAATAAGCTAATGGGAACTCTTGGCTAACGTTGATGAACAAACGAATGCAAACATAGAGCTTAAAAAAAAAAAAAAGAGAGAACGCACTTGGGTGTTTGGTTTTTAAAAGCCCTAAAAAGCCAGTGCTGTTTGTAAGCAAAGCAACTGATTCGAAAATTCTCGATTTTTCAAGCCGATCAACAGGAAAAAATGATGATTCACCCTTTTTCCCTAGTGGGATATAGCATTGGCTTTTGTCGAATCGAATGTCAATGTTCAAAATATGATCATTATTTGACTATCAAAGCTGTTGGTTTGATTTAACAGGTCTATGTGTAGAATTTCTTCTACAAAAAACTAATTTTGATGTGATTTCTGTTTTTGGCATCCCTGGAGGTTTCAATCTCATTGTTGACTTATTAATGAGAAAAGCTGACTCAAAGGGTATCAGCTTGGTGAATGAGTTGATAGTGAACAATGTTACTCTAAGTTAGTTCACCGAACTCATCGGCTTATTGTGGCTCCTTGAACTTCCCCAGGGTGTAGCAAACGATATTTTTCCTCTTTGACCATATCCATGACGTGAAATGCTCATTCTAAAACTATGTAAATCCCCTTTTTTCTCTGGAAAACTTAATTTACCTAATCTGTTTTTTTTTTTTTAAATAATTTACGTAATTATAATATGAATTGTGTTCGATGTAGAGTTGGCACTCCGCCAAAATACAATTACTTATTGAAAATAAAATTTCCGAACTCGTTTTATCGTTCTGCTGTCAGGCCGGTTTCTTTTTAGGAAATCTTCTAGAGTCCTCATCAAGTCTGGCAAGATCTTAAATAGTTTGGAAAGCTTGGAACAGCCTTAAACAAATTTAGAAGTTGAAGTGACCTAAAAGGTTTTGAATGAATTCAAAAGCATGTTAAAGGGTTCTAGAGAGACCTAGAAGAGCATTGGAGAATCTTGAACTAGTTTAGAAGAGGTTAGAAGTGTTTGAAAGCATTTTAGACTAGTCTGCAAGAGTCTTACAGCGCTTTAAACGAACCTGAAAGAGTCGTAGAAAGTTTTTCGCAAAAAATGTGTTATCAAATTTTTATTAAAAGTCTGGAAGAGCCTTTCGGCGTTTTAATCAAATGTCGAAGAGTCGTACTGAGTTATAATTTCATAATTCGCTGTAAAAATGTCTTCGATACGTTTGGAAGAAGCTTAAAGAATCAGAAAGAGGTTGATCGAGTCAGCACTTTTAATAAGGCTGAAAGAGTCTTGAAGAATTTGTTGCAATTTAGGAAAAAATCGGAAGCGTCTTGGAGAGTTTTAGAGTTTAGAAAAGTCTGGAAGTGGTTTACAGTATTTTAATCAAATTTGAAAACATCTTACTGAGTCTCAATCAAGTCTGAAAGAGTCTTAAGTAAATTTGGATGAGGCTAAAAGTGCTTAAGTCTGGGAGAGTCTTACAGATTTTTAATTAAGTTCAAAAGGAGTTTACCGTGTGTTAATTAAGTTTGGAAGAGCATCAGACATGTTTGGATGGGACCAGAAATGCCTAAAAGAGTTTCAAACCAAACTAGAAGAGTCCTATAGCGTTTTAGAAACGTTTAAATAAATCTTGAACAGTTTTACACCATCTTGGAAGAAGCTGCAAGTATCTCAAAGATATTTAAATGAGTCGTGAAAAGTTGTAGTTTGAATGAGTCTTGAACAGTTTTGTGCCATCTTCGAAGAAGCTGCGATTATTTCAGAGAGTTGCATATGAGTCTTGAAAAGTTGTGCAGCAGCATTTCAATCAGAGTCTTCAAGCTTACATAAAGCTAAGAGTTTCTGAAAGAGTTATATGCGAGTCATTCAGTTGTACACCGTATTAATCAAGTTTGAAGTAGTCTGAGTTCGGAAGAAACTAGAGGTCTCTGAAGAAGTTTTTAAAGGAGTGTGGAAGTCTTCCAGAGCGTTTGAATTAACGTTGAGAAAATGTTAATTTCATGCAGTCTAGAGTTTGAAACGAGTCAAGAATTTTACTACGTTATACTGAGTCGTTTTGAGTCCTAATTAACTCTGAAAGCGTCTTAAATAATTTTGGAAGAGACTGAAAGAGCCTTGAAGAGTCTTCAAAAAGTCCGACAGACCCGTACACAGATTTGGTAGATTCTAGAAGTATCTCGAACAGGCTCACAAAACTGTTAAGAGTTACCAAAAATTTTAATACTAGAAGAATCTTGAAAGAGCGAAAACAAATTTACAACACCAGTTGGAGAGCATGTTTTGTTACTCCAGGCCAATAGTAACTTCTCGAATGTCACAAAACGTTTCTCACTAGCCTCACCATGATTTTCAGAAGGGAATTGAATTACTGGAAAGAAAAATTGTAAGGCACTTTTATATGTTCCCGAGGATTTTATTACTTTCCCCCTTTGTGAAAGCAAATTGATACTTTTGCTCGTGCAGCACCTGCAGTATAAAAGTCTGTGCTACTGTTGATGAGTTATCAGTTTATTTACTATTCATTTCAATTCTCTACTCGGTATGGAGAAAGAATGAAGACTTCATTCCCTCCCAGGATGACTCTTTGGATCCGCCACTGTTTTTCAGTCGAACTAATTTGAAATGACTCCAATTTAATAAATGAATTCAGATTGTGGACCCCGAGTTCCGACTAGAAAAAGGGGTGAAATTTCCGACATCAGTGACCCAAGAAACTTTATTCTGCTCCTGTGCTCGATTCTACTTTAAACGAGTGATACGCTTTGTTTTTGTCCAGCTTTAAGGACAGGAGCATGAATTCAAATATTTTTTTCAGTTCCGTGAATGGAGGTGACTTCAAACACCTGGGAACCACTTTCTTTTTCGGCGTCAGAATGCATTAAGCCCCTAAAAACTGGTTTCAAAATCGCCTCAGTTGTTCAGAGATACTCTTTTCACGGTTTTGTTTGGAGAATTTTTCTGTTTCATCGAGTTCTGTTGTAAGATGGAATTGCTGTAATCAAACTTGCTCAGAATTATGCTTTCAGAACGGGGAGGGGTTGAGCATTTTTGAATGCGAAACTCATTTTGAAGTACAACAGCGAATAATTAGTTTCAGAGCAGATGCTCAGCTTTATTTATTTTCTTTCTGAACCGTTTTGGAATCAGTGACCTTAAGTAGTTTAATTCTCTGTCTTTTGTTCTTCATGCTCGCATAAGAACTGCACATCTATCGTGTTATGTCTCTTCTTTAGAAGATCGACCAAATTAGTATTCAATTTCCGTGCATTTACTTCATTTTTTTCGAGTAGTCTTAGCAATCGTTGTTCATGAAACGGGTACCTCGGCTGCTGGTAATTTACTTCAATTGAGTGTTAATTGACGAGGTAAGCGGTGGCGGACAAACGCGCTTTATCCTGTAGGATTATTTCCAGTGTGGTTGGAATTCAGCGAACTTGACTCGTTTACATGGGTCTTCGCTCAATTGAAATATCCATGGGTCTTCGCGCAATTGAAATATCCGGGTTTAAATCCACGAACGAACGTGTATGTGGGCCTGGCTGCGTATATAATCTTCATGACGCTACGCAGCGCCCATTTTATTATGTTAAAATAAAAGAAACATTTCTTTTGTGTTTGTTGAGGGTGATAAAGCTGAAAAGGCAGTATTGCTCTTTGCTCCGCGCTCGGAAGTTCGATGCGTTTAAAAAGTACATTGAGTTTCCCTTTCATCAACCCCTTCGAACACATATTATACAATGGTTGAAGATCAACCCTTTCTGATGAGTATCGATTAGCCGTGTCCGAGTATTCGCGTATCAGAGTTGATGGGCAAGAATTTTTGAAAACTTGGTTTCTGGATTTGTCTCGTCCCTCTTAACTGGGAGTAACATTAGTATACTGTTGATAGGTTTAACTGCAGGGTTTATAAACATTGTACTGCAGTGCTGATTGGCTGAAGTAGAGCGTGATACCCTAATTGACTGCAAACACAAGCAGTATCGAATCTAGGAAGTACTTCTCGGAGGTGTAATGCAGAATTTATTAGAATCAGGAGACCGGAGCTGGCATGAAAACCGAAGCTGTTTCTAAGTGGCTCCGATTCTAGCTCCGGCAAGAAATGTATGATTTTTTGCTCAGTCTCCGATTATTTTGACAGTGTATTTACAGACCTGAAGAGTCATGGTTGTAAAACATTGTCATGAAAGTCATAAACAGTCATGATATTTCAACCAAAACTCAAAGAAGTCATGATATTTCAACATGTCATAAGTTCACAATATTTATATCACCAAAAACAAAAATCAGTTTCATTCATTTAATGAGAAAAAAAAATGTTGAGTGAATATTTATCATGGAAGTTGAGCGCGCTCTGTATTGAGCCCCTGGTGAGGCGTAAAGTGCTGAGTTTGCTCCCCCCCCCACTTCCATCTTATCTCCCCCAGGATAGTCATGAAAAATGTCATGAAAAGTCATGATATTTCGTTTCCTAAATCCAGTAGACACCATGTTTTAGGGGACGAGAAAGGGTGGTGCGAGGGCTGGTTAAGGAGGAGAAAGGAGACAGCAATCGGAACCATGATCGGAGTGTGAGCCAGAGCAAGAAATTAGTCTTGGCACTGGCTCCAGTAAAATTCTAAATGGGTTTCGGCTCTTGCTTCGACTCTAGGAAATAATTTTATTCGGGCTCCTGTTCCCAGTAGCGTAGCTAAAGGGGGGGGGGGCGAAGAGAGCGAATGCCCCACAAGGTACTTGAGATTGAATGTAAAATATGCAAAATTGAGCAATTCCTTGTCTTTAGAACACGTTTTTTCGAACAATTTTCACTCGGAACAGTATTTTTACCTTCATTTTCATAAAATACTTCTCTAATATCTGCGACTTTTAAAAAATACTTCAATTTTCGATTTTTTTCCCTTGAAAATCTTACTTTGCCCCCCCCCCCGGGAGAATCCTGGCTGCGCCACTGCCTGTTCCCATGTCGGTCCCGAAGCTCTGAGCTGCAGCTTTGAGTTCCTGATAAGAATCGGATAGACTACCTTCAGTATTCGAACGTCATATTCACTCAACACTTGACTAAGGAGAATCTTGGAAGTGCAAAGTGTAGTTTTTGAAGGGGTATAAAGAAATCTCCTTCAAAAAGTAGCGTTACCGCCCCCCTAAAGTCTTTAGAGTTTAGACTGTTTCTAGACAGAGACATGCCGAAGCGATTGTTCTTTTTTATTTATGGGGAGAGGGTCTCACTTTTTCTTACTGAAATTTTCAATGTTGCCGACTGACGACAGTATCACGGAGACTCCCCTCCTCCGTCCTCCATAGCATGTCACTCTTCAGAGTTCTCGCGACTTATTTTACTGAGTGGATCATGTAATTTGTCTCGACAAATTAGTGGGTAAATTGCGTTTTCTTCATCCGGTTGGCGTGAAATTGAATCGATATTTTTAGACACCCCCTGCATTAAAATTGGTTTTTCGTCATTTTGCTTATCAAGCGAGTTGAAAGGATTACATGTATTTTAATGCAAACCATATGTTTGTCCTTTTGTAAGAGAATATGAACACTGAAATGCTGTTATAAGAGAGATTTGACCTGGTAATGACTTTCTACGAGTACATACCTAAATTTCGTATTGATATCAGGTTGCCTACCTGGGAAAACTGAAGGCGCAGCTATTATTATTTTCATCGAAGGATGTGAAACTTCGTCGTATATTTGAGCTGAGAAGATCGTACCGAGGAGCTAGGATCATGAATAGATAATTCGATTCATTATCATGAACATTGTTATCTTCAACAAATTTTCAGAAGGTGTGGAGAATTGGAGATTTAAATCAAATCTGAGATCATTTAGATTACCAGAATCGACGAAAATTATTATGATATATGGATTAAAAAGATACCAAAAATACCAACATGGCGTAGATATGAGGGGGGGGGGTAACCCTTCTCTCCCTAACTTTTAACATTCTTTTTCCCATGCATTAAACTGGGACATTACTCGTACAGTATGATGACTACCGGCTAAGAAAACTCCACCCCCCCCTTAAAAAATGGTATAACTACGCTACTGCGTCCCAAGATTGTAATCTGATTTTTTTTTCCGATGACTTGACCATAATCCTTGATACCTACTCGGTAAATCTGATTCGTATTTTTTATCTTTGTAAATCATTTGGATTTTAGCAGATTCGAAATTTTCCGCCTGCATTCCTTGATGGTTTTTCTTTCAAATGCATAAAAATGGCCATGTAGATGTCTCGCCTGTCTAGCAAAGGGGAGGGAGACCGTGGCTCCAATCTTGACGTTTATTAACTGCGTTTTCTAGTTTTCCATCATTCTATGTATAGTAATACTCTTCGCCAGTTATGAAAAAATCAAAAAATGTCTTTAAAGTTTACCATTGAGTTTGGGTTATTTTTGAGGCTCTTCAAACAGCATTCACAGCGCAATATTCTTAAAGCACCTCTTGAACTATACGTTATTGTTCAAACTGCGCTTTCTTAAGAGTGAGGTTTTTGACTATGTAAATGTTGTGATCACGAATTTCCACCCAATTAACTGGCGTGCGAATCTTCCTACTAACCAGCAATTGGAGGAGGTGGGCGAGCAATCATTTCAACCATGCTTCCTTATTAAGTCGGACCGCGCTGTGCTTTCCCGAATGCAAATCAGCAAGATGAAAATGGCAAACTCGCAGTCGCTGTTTGTTGATTTCTAGTAACGACTTCTGTATAATTCACAACATTTCGAATGAGAATCCGAGTATCGCCAGACAGTTTTTTCTCTTTACTGATGACATACCGTTACCTTGTTGAGAATTTAATCTAATCAGAAAAAGTACACAGTATTTTGATTAATTAAACGTGTTCGCGGTTTGTATGTAAAGAGGAAGAGAGGTTTAAGTGCTTAAATCTTAGGTGTTTCCTGCTCAAAACTCAAAGTATCAAATATACGTTTTAAAATCCTTTTGTATGACTCAGTTTTACATTTCGGTTTCATTTTATAGTTCGATGGAAATGTATGAATACTGGCACGATATACCAACCAGTGACCGTGAAATTTGTTTTTAAGCTCTGACTGGTATATTTGCGCTGTCAGTTCAGCTGAAACATCGAATGTATCTATCCAAGCAGGAACAATTAATTACTTTGCCAGTTTGGTTTGTGAGCGAACTAGTAAAAAGCGGGTTCCCGTTGTCCAGAGCGATAACACTGGTCAATTTGGCTGATGGGAGAATATCATAATTCTTAGTTGAGGTTGGCATTACTGATGCCTTAATTATGAACTGCATGCATCGAAGGTCTGGAACTGATATTGGTTTAATTAAAAAATCTCAGTTAGGATAGCTGAAAAAAGTGAACAACTGTTGGTTGGAAGAAAGAGTCTTCTGAATGTGCAGATGCTGAGTCTGCAGAATTTGCCTAGAATGTCTGAAAATAACATTGATGACTGTTTTGATAAAAAATTGTGGTAAAGGATGGTTCATATGTGACTTAGGGGTAACCTCAGCTGTTGGATGGATTTCATGAATCGCGTTTTCGATATCGGTGGTAATCCAGCAGTAGGTGGCAGGATTGCTGGAAAAATTGTGCTGGTGACTGATGGGATGTGAGATGAGACATAACCACTAGGTCTGGTCACCACTATCTTCAGTGGGGAACAAAAATTTCGTACAAATTGTCGTAATTTTTACTTATTTGTATTTGCAGGGCTCAGATCAGGTAGTAGTCGAGTGATATTTCGAGTCAGTTCGATTTAGTTTTTCTTCTTCATGATGCCTTAAAATGCAAAGGCGTTGATATACTAAGGGTGTCATATAATCGCCCGATGAAACAGTGTACGAAGTACGAATGATGTGTGGGGGGGGGGATGTAACGATTGAAGAATGAGCTCTCCGTAAGAAGGAATAAAGAACCGTAGAAGAAATTGATGCACGATAAAATATTTCTTTTTGAACAGGAAAAAATGTCAGCCTAATTGGGAAATAAGTTGAACAATGAAAATATTAAGTAGCGATACACATTGCATGTTGGTGTAATTGTAACTTTGACTCCTACTACAGGAAAATGAAATTGACTCGAATCTGAAAAACACTTGAATGAGATTTGAGGAGAGCTGTTGGAAAAAGACATTTGAGGTAAAATTGAAAAAATAATTGCGAATGTACGATTGGTGAGGGATCTTTAGGATCAAGAAGATTACAAAACGGTAAAACTGACTTGGATCTGGGTGATACTTGTGTGAGGATGCCAATGAGCAAAAAATGGACTAATTGCCCGTGGAAAAGTAGAAAGGAATAGGTTTCGTTTGATGGAGATGAATTTTTCGTTATCCTCTATTGGCTGCAAAAAGGTAAAACTGGGCCTGAAAAAAGTTGAGCGAGATTTGAAAAGGTCTCATGAAAGAAAGCACCTGAAAGAAAAAAAAGTGTAATGTATTTTTCCATTGTTGAACTCATTTCAAGTTAGGGGCAAAACTATAGGGGTGTGGGGGGTTGAACACCCCCTCAATAATTTGGCAGTCGGCAAGTTTTGAAACTGTTCATTTGAATTTTTCAATTTTCAACGAATGTTTGTTTTATTTATTTATTCTTTTTTTTTTTTCAATAAAAAAATATTTTGATTAAAAATCGGCAAATTTTTAATTTTTTTAAAATTCTGCCGTCGAATTTTTCGTTAAAAAAAATTTGTCGGCAAACTTTTCTTCTCCACCTCCCAAACCGGAAGTCAAATTTCATTTCTGAAAATGGAGTACCTTGGACTCCTATAGAATAGTCAGTCGAAAGCCGAAGGTTTCAAGCTGAGTATCGAAAGTTATCTGAAAGGTTGAAACAAATTAGAAATGTGGAAGACATTTCGAAAATCTGAAAGTCGGTAACAAAAGCTGAATTTCGAATTTTAATGACTATTCGGTTTTTACTAGATTCTCTGTTTGACCTAAAGCCTGACATTTGAGAAAGTTGAACATTTTATTAAAATCTAAAAGTTGAAAACAAAAGACTTATTTTCCAAAGTCACAAGTTGAATCCGGTAGCAGATGTTCTATTGTTTAATTTACGGGCTTTGGTCCTGGTGAATATAGGCGGGAAATTTAGTCTGGAACAAGTGTCAAAACTCCTTGTGTTTTTTCCATAAGAATGAAAGGGTGCTTGTGGCTCGGATTCCCCTAATCCGATCGACCTGAAACTTTGTACGTTTTTTTCCTTTTTTGTTTCTTCTTTTCGTTTCTTTTGATTTGATTGGAATTTGGAATCAATTTAGGAGACGAATCAGAGGAAATTCAGAAAAAAAAAGTCACCAAAAGTAAATAACGACCACCTTAATGTGTAAAGGTGTGTGTTCCTCTCTAGTATTCTTAACATCCGTCCAGCTTACACTCCCAGACTAGAGTACCTATTCTCATGTGCGCAAATGTGAGTGTTTGGGGGATAAGGTTCCAATCTGAATTTGCTGGTACGAAACTAATGGGGGGGGGGGGGAGTGAAAGACACCCAATAATTTGGTAGTCGGCAAATTTTAAAACTGTTTATTTGAATTTTTTATTTTCTAAGAACGTTCGTTTGTTTGTTTGTCTATTGTTTTTTTCATAATTAAAGAATCGGCAAATTCTCTTTCTCCCCCTCCCACAAACTGAAAGTCACGTTTCGTCTCTGGTTATTTCATTGTAGAAAAGCGTGCGATCTGTAACGTTAATTGGCGTATTTTCTATATTCGATTTTATCGTCATCTTATCGTGTATTCACTTTATCTAAACGTGCGATTAGTTTTCTCATAAACTAATCGGAAATGTTATTTGAGTGCCTATTGTTTATTCATTTTATCTCAACGTGCAAATATTTTTCTCATAAACTAATTAGAAATGTTCCTTAACTAATTTTTGATTTGAGCCCTTCATTTATTCACAGTTCAATGACTGTTTTGAAAAAAGAAAGGCCTTTGTTATTGTTATGGGCCCTTCTTAAAAATAGCCTTTCAGTTTTAAGGCCGTCACTGGGTTATTTTTTAAGCAAAGGAATTACCCTATTGGACATTTTCGTGTTTCATTGAAACGTGTTGTTTTTTCGTTTTCATGATGTTTTATGAACGTTGAGCTAGAAGGTAGCAATTATTAGAAAAGATTTTATGTTTTTTTTTTTTTGAAAAGTACACGTATAGAATTTCTTTTTCGTTGAAATTGAGCTTTCAGCTTTTATTCTCATCTATAAAAGTTACTAACGGGACTTCCAGCATGCGATTTAGTTGGAGGTTTCAGCTTTTAACTTCACCTGTTGAGATGACTAACGTAAGTGGTTTTCAAACTCTCAGCTTTTAACTAGCTGCTGTTCGCCTTTAATTATTGTATGTTGACGAAGGTATTGACCAAAACTTTTGCTTTGTAGTTTTGCCGTGAAATTAGTTTCTTGTGGTTGTAGTCGGGGTGGGGGATTTGTATTCCGTTTCCTATTGCAGACCGGCCCGATCTCTGCATGATGCGCACTCTTCGCCAGCCTATTCTTCAGTTATAATAATTACATAAATATTGTACTGATTTAATCGTTTTTATTTCAGATATCTTGTATTTGCTTCAGCAGTATTTAAATGGTTGCTCGAAATTTTCGAGAACGTCTGTCAAATAGACGTATATAATCGACTTAACTTCCTTGTAGCTTTGAAAGTCAATGACTAAACCGATGTTACGATTTTATATATTATATTTATTTAGGTAATTGTGTGCATATACTTGTGATGATAACCTCAATAATGAACTTTCGTCGGTTAATGATCTCCTTTCAAAAATAATAAACTTTCTGGCAAACATTCGTTTTCCGCATTATCTCTCTATTACTTTTCGGCTGCGGTTTCTCATTGGCAGGTCGTTTTACGTTACCAAATCCAGGAGCTAAAAATATCAGATAAAAATAATATTATTATTGAGCCCGTCTCGCAATGTTTGATATTCCTTATTGGTGCTGCGAGATTGTGCTCATTAGCTTTCAAGAAAGCGGCGTTAATTTTTTATGTTATAGTTTTACCAAAGCCTTGTGGATTTTACCTGCGTTTAATTGTGCTCTAATCACTTTTTTTATTTTTTCATGATTTCGTAATTAATCGGAAACGATTATGACGTTAATCCGAGTAGAAAGTTTGGTATATTTTCCTCCTCCTTCAGATAGACTTGAGTTGATATAACCAATATAAAGGAGACGACTTGCATGTTATTATTCGTCGACTATACAGATATGATATGAGATATTATTATAATGAGTGTCAAATATTAGGACACAAAGCGAATGATGTAATTTCGGTATATATACAAAAAAACAACAACAATGAAACTGCATTTATTTCGTTCTCGAAGAGGAACTGACGAGGATCTCTTTGTTTCCACTGACATAATACGCTCGAATTACGTCTACATCGCAAATTAATTAACATAATATAATCAAAATGTATCGAATTTCGGTTACGTCGTCGGTTTGCTCAATTCGGAACATCAGCGTGTAGTGAAACTTTCGTATCGAGAATTTGGCAGTTCCCTTGTAGTAGACTATTTCTATACAAATAGTGGCTTAGTGCGCCTTGTTATAAGATGTCTAAAGTGGTGAAAACTAGTTGAGATTCACTCAGAATTAGTAAATCTGATTTGGACTGTGCCAAGACTCGTCTAGATTGAGAAGTCTCACTCAGATTCTACTGAAACGTGATAATACTTATTCTTTTCCTACCTAAACTCATGCGGACTCCTTTTAAACTCATTATATCTTAGCAAGACTCAGTGGCGTAGCCAGGATTTTCCCAAGGGGGGGGGGGGTGAAGTAAGATTTTCAAGGGAGAAAAAGTCGAAAATTGAGGTATCTTGTAAAAATCGCCGGTATTAAAGGACTATTGTATGAAAATGAAGGTAAAATTACTGCTCGAGCAAAAATTTTTCGAAAAAAAAGTATTTTAAAGGCGAAAAATTGCTCATTTTTGCATATTTTACATTCAATTCCAGATCTATTAGAATCTGTTCAGACTTTTGGCCTTAAAATTTATAACTGATGCAAACTCTACTGAAGCAGGAGTTGCGCGAATGAAAATATCGGAGGGGAGGGGTGTAAAAGGCAAACCTGCTGACTAAAATTCCTAAAAATTTTACTGATGAAATGAAAGTTTGCACTTCTTCAATTTAGCCGATTCGCTACTCAACTTTGTCAAAAATGCCATTTTGGAAAATTAGTGGTGGGTATCCCACTGACGTCGGTCCTGTGCTGAGGCTTGTTTGACACCCTTCAAACTCATTATTGGAAACATGTTGATGAGAAGAGGCAAATGGATGAACGGACAATAAAACAAAAATATTCTTTATGATTCCCTATTTCGGATTTCAGCTAGTTGATAAGTAATGATTATATACATATAAATATTCAGCCAAGAAAAAAGGACCTTAAGTCGGGCAAATCAGATTCTAGTTTTCAAGTGTAATACAGTCGACTTTGAGGAGTATTACTAACATGAAACCTGCTGGATCGGTTGGAAAATGAGGACGGTAGTGTTAATATAATGATTTATTTATTTATTATTATTATTTTTTTTTTTCTGAGAGAGAAAGTCTTGAATGTTAAGGACGGAAACTTCCTCACAAGTTTTTGGACGCGAAATGAGATTGACGTGTGAGGATCTATAAGTAGTAAGATTAGTCTCTTTTATCGTAAAAATTCTTTCTTCTCTTAATTATGGGAGGGATTAAATAAAGATCAACTTTCAAATTTTAAATTAGATCTTAAAGAAACCGTTAAAGTAGGTGTGTTTTGGGTAGCTGATTTTGAATTTTGCAACAGATTTTATTTGAAGCCGTGATTTTGGCCCTCAAATTAGAAATTTCACTCTTGACAGGAGACAAAATCGACTTACCTTTTAAGAAATTAAATTAAATTTTGACTTGCTGATTTCGGATATCTCATTTAATATTCTTCCAAAATCTAAATTTAACACGGGGGGGGGGGGGGGGGGTTAATAGCAGGGTGTCTAACAGGTCAACTACGTCATAAAATCAGCTATTTGAAGGTAGGTCAATTAAGACAATTATCTTGGATAATTTCAAATAATGGTCAATTAAAATAGAAGGGAAGAAACCCGATCAAAAACTGATCATCCATCGATTGATGTCTCTGAGGAATGTGACTTTATTTTAAACAATTTTAGTTTTTTGTTTTTCCCCCAATTTTCAAAGTTTGCTGATGGTACTGGGATAGTGGCTCACAATCCTGATTACTCAACTGCTGTAGTACAACTTCAGAATGCTATCAACTCCATATATAGGTAGGCTAACACATGGAAAATCAAGCTGAATGAAGAAAAATCCATTAGAGTTGATTTTGCCCTACACCACCATGGGTACATTCCTTGCTACCTTGATGGAAAGCTCATCCCACTGAAAGATTCAGCAAGATACCTGGGTCTCCACCTTGATAGATTGAATTGGCAGAAGCATATTCAAAAGAAGCGTGACTCCCTGAACCTACTGTTCCGAACCTTCTGTTGGTTAATTGGTCGAAATTCAGTACTTGGACTTGATAAGAAGAGACTCATATACACCTCCATATTTAAACCCATCCGGATGTATAGATGCGAGCTGTGGGGGTACTGCATCAGTGGCGTAGCCAGACTTGGTATGAAGGGAAAGGGGGTTCGTTTCACTTTTACAACATTACAGGTATAATACTTACTATTACCAGAATAAATTTTAATTTCTTCACATTGTCGGCCGATGCCAAGGGGGTTTCAGACCCCTCCCCCCGTAGCTACATCCCTGCGTCCTATTGGGCAGTTCTGAAAGCGTTCGACGGCTCAAACGCAAGCATCCCTTAGACCTTATAAATTAACCCCTTTTTGAGTCAATAATTTACTTAAATTATCTACTAAAAAAAAAAATATTGTACGGCCCACCAGCTCCCTAAGAGCTGGCCCGGCTTGGCCATAAAATGATACCTCTCAGATTTCTGGGACCGGTAATTTTGAAGCTCATTAGAGTAATTTAGTCCTTTATACCTACAATTATGTTTGCCCATATTTTGTAATATGTGACTATTATCTTGTGTTAAAGGTTAATGTCATAACAGATAGTTCCAAATAAACTTTGTTTAAAAAAAAAAATCAAAGAATTTTAGTAATTGATGGGCGATTAATGTAATCTGAATGGTGCTGTCTATGAGAGGATCGCAATTAAATTGCGAGCAACGAGCAAAGGTAGTTGCGAGTATTTAATACTGAATAAAATGGTAAATTAAAGTCAGTTATTTTCGCATTTAAATCTTGTTAGGCATCCTGTGAATAATTAAATTGCCGTTAAAAATCGAACAAATTACTGAATTATAGGTTTTTTGTGGTCGCTTATTTCGAAAATTCCATCAGATTTTGCCCCGAAATTAAAATTTCCGTCTAGACAGACGGCAAACTCGCCTTGCTTTTTAAGAAATTAAACTAATTATCTAAATAAAGAATTTTGAGTCGCTAGATTCTGATGCCTTATCACATTCTTGATGTGCCCTGGTTTTAGCTCTGAAATCCAATTTCATATTTGACCGGAGGGAGGAGTTTAATGGACTTAATAGAAAATCTAACAAATGATTGAAGTGTAGATTCCCTGAGGTTGCTGATTTCAAATATTCCATCAGATTTTGCATCCGATTGTACTCAGTCCACAGAATTCAGATTTCATGTTCGGAAATTTGAACGTCCAGATGAAATTGGAATCGGAGTAAAAATCTGATGGAATCCCTAAAAATCTTATTTCCGATGATTCGTTTGATTTTTTGTGTTAGTCAATTTTGACAATTTAAAGTATGAAAAAATGTTAAGAAAAGTTTACCCCGCCCTCGCTCCCTGCACCTAAGAGACGGCCAGTAGCTGATGGTGTGAATCAGTTAATTAGGGTTGTTCGGCCTAACTCAGAGCTAGATTTGGATTTTGATGAAATATTTGAGGTCAGTGACTAAAGAAATTCTTATTTCGACAGTTTTCTCGATAATTTCCAATTTGAAATTTTTTAATTGGTAGAAGTCTTAGCCTCCTCTTTTGGGAGAGATAGTACTCGCTCTGCAGAGCTCGCTCATAATATAAACGGTTGTCAAATGTTACCGTCATCTTTTAACATTAAAATCAGAAATTTAATTTCGACCTTTCGTACCTAAGGTAGCTGCGGTATACCTATAAGGCCTGGCTGGTAATAAGGCCCGTTGCGAACTAGAAGACTAGAACGATGGTAACAGAAAATCAACCACAAAGCAACAACCATGCATTACGTTTCGTTTTGCTGCATGACTGCGGGAGCTGTGACCAAGTACCAAACAGTGGTCCTTATTACCAGCCAGCCCTTATAAACCGCAGCTACCTTATTATAACTACTGAAAAATTTACTTTTCCCATTTGAAGTAGTTTTTCCTAAAGCGTAATAAGTATTATGAATGAATATCGCATTTCTAATTAGAAGTTCGCTTCCAATATTGTTCTGGTGATCGAATGTATACCGAAGCGTCTTTTCGAGGACAACGACCGAATAGTTTCATCTACAAAGTTTTAAGTTTGCTGTTAGCAAACATTTTCGGATTCGAGGAATTAAAAAACTGAAGACAGGTTTATCAGTTTACTTCCAAGTGCTAAGTGGCTCGCAAGTATAGACAAACGGTTTTCAAACTTTCAACAATGGCGGATTTGGAAGTGGTTGATCGAAATTGAAATTTCGATGGTTACAATAATGGAAATTTCTGTGTTACACTGGTATAGGTGATTTTTCTTTCAATTTCATTCGCTAAATACGTATAATAGAAACAGTAAATCGTGTAAAAAATGCAGAACGTGAGTAACACTAACTAGTAACAACGGAAAGAATGGAGTACTTTTTTTTTTGAGTATTTGCATGAGTGACTTCAACACAAATTCAATCCAATGTTTTATACTGAGGTATAGCGGGGCTTAGGAGCTATAGCATACAGGTATTTGCACTTGAGTCATTACAAATAATAATAGGAGGGAAAAAACGACGACCTTCACGATTCGTCAAACTACATTAATTTGTGTATCTGGACTAGAATACAATGGTACTATCAACCATGGAGTAATAGTGATATTTAACTGGATTGGTGTCCCGTCGCAGAAATGAAAAAATAATTCAGTTTGTGTAATACGAAGCCAACGTATGGTATTAATGGCCCTGTACGATGACGGGTCTCACACTGTTCAAGAAAGAAGACGTCGATTTTATTCCAAAACTGATGTCGATAATGCCAACCGAAAGAGTAAGGCAAGAATCCGAAGTGAATCCGTAGAAATTGACTGGAGCCCCTTTAACAGGAAGATTACCGTGAAAGAGATATACACCTGAAGTCGAAAAGGTTGATGGTAATCTTAGAGAGGAAGCCATTTTGAAATAAAGAACGCGAAACAGGCGAGTCTCCGTATTTCTTTTTCCTTCCAGTATTGGTCAGTCGATCAGTATGAGCTCCCAGGTTCTAGTTGAGTAGGGAATTATACTTCCGTACTCGTAGATGGTCAACCTTGGGAAATCCCCTTATTTGACGGATTTGTAATTCTTGGGATCAAATTACCACCCTGACATTGATGCCCTCTCCCTGATGCTTAGAAAGATATGTTGTGTTGGAAATATGTAACTCCAGGGAACCTCCACAAATAAGATCCTGATGGTTTATGTACCCCGCCCACCAAATTTCAGCCCCTTCTCCCAAGTAGCAGTCAAAAACAAATCAAGAAATTTAAAATTAATATGAGTACGTAGTTTTTACACGTAGTCTAGTGGTTGATAATATTTATTAAAAATGAACAGTATTACCAGTGTTGAAAACTTTTTACTCCGAGGGTTCTTGGCTTAGTATCGTCTCAGATTACGTTTTTGTTCATTCATTAGCCTGTTCGGAACCAAGAACGCATTGAAATCAAAAAGTTTTCAGCACTGAATTTGTTACACTATTCATTATGTATTAAAGAAGTCATCAACTACTAGGATAAGTGCAAAAACCGTGCACCTACATTAATTTCAATTTTTGTGTTTTTGTTAGACTTCTTTTGGAGGAGGGGGCTCAAATTTGGTGGGCGTCGTAAATGACCCATCAGGATCTCATTTCTGTCAACTGCGGTGATTCTCTGAAGTTACACATTTCTAACGCAATATGCCTTTCTGAACATCAGTGAACGAGGGCACCTATGTTCGGAGGGTTATTTGATCCCAATGGTAACAAGTCCATTAAATGCGGGGATTCTTCGAAATTGAAGATCGGAGGTTTGGTACTGAGTTCACCCGAATTGAAGACACTAGTAGTGACTAGTAATGGGACTTGACGTTATAGAATACAGTAGCCTTCCGATTATCCGCCTTAATTGGGGCGAAAGACAGGGCGGATAACCAAAAGGGCGGATAATCCGAAGTAGTAGATTTTATTAAAATTAAATGATTATGAATTTATTTATTACTTGTGACCCTTATTCATGAAATTTTATTCCCAATATTTATATTATTTCAATTAATTGACAGAAAATATGTTCAACGAGTCGAATTTCATTTGCAGTAGGTATAGTAAAGGGTGTAATATGAGTAAAATATATCATACAGGTAGATCAATTTGAAAAAAAAATCTGTGGTGAGACTTTGACGAACTTTTTTGCTACCTATTTACTCGTTTTTCTGCTGCAAAATTCTGATTTTACTGAAGTTTTTGGAAAAGGTAATTTATCCGCCCTTGTCAAGGCGGTTAGTGCGGCGAGGGCGGGCGGCCAAATTTAGGGCGGATAATCCGAAAGACGGATAATCGAAGGGTGGATAATCGGAAGGCTACTGTAGTGAATACATTTATTATGCCGAATTCGTGACACGTACGTAGAATAAATGGTTAACAAAACAAATATTGTTGTATAGACTTCGAACAAAACAACTGGTACGTGATGATATAGGATAATAGACTAGACGACAAACGATAGCATATTGACAGTTGAAACTGTCAAGGGTGGTGGAAAATTGGTTTCTCGATAGAATTGATGACTGCAGACTTACTTTACAGTAAACGAACGAAGAGAACCATCAACATAAGGCGCTTTGGAAGGAAGAAGAGTAGAGGGCAAAGACAGCCCTAACAGCTTCTGCGACGTCCCTGAGGTACTCGTAATGCTCGAAAGGGCGATTCCAGGTCTCGGGTTGAGAGCAAAAATGAAAACGAAAAAAAAAGGCGCCTTGGAAACGACAATTCCGGCGACTGTTACATTCTCATTGTTGTCCAGCGGTCATTATTTCTTTTAAAAAAAACTCGATAACTGGCTTCTCATTTCTAAGAAACTTTTTTTTGTACCAGTCAGGGCCGTAGATATTGGCTGGTTCATTGGGAGGGTAGAAAATTTCGATAGTTGTACAGATTCTATGTATCAGTTAGTGGCTGCAAATACACCGCAAATTGATAGTTTAGTCTCAAGATTGGAACAGTACATTGATTTACTGATTGTTGGTCCTATCTGCTGATCGAAATCGTCCTACTTGAAGACATGGAAACGGAGGAGACAACTCGACAACCGTTCTACATTTTACCACTGATTACTTCCGCTATCCAGTGGAACGACAAGCGACTAACACTTGAGCCTACTCTTTCATTACAAGAACAAAAGAAAACTGGAAATTACGCTGCCGAACGGTTTGTTAATCGCGGAGTTCGAGAAGAAAAATGGCGTATTCTTTAGGTCGATGGTGTTGTACGATTCTGAAATGGCATCCTCAATTTCATCGTCATTGACGGACGTCAAGTCGAATAACGACATCGAAAAGAACAGTTGCAGCAGAATATTATGTGGGATGGGTTAACAGGTGTTTCCTGGTCGCGATTAATACGTGTAACCGATTAGACTTCATTATTGGGCTGAAAAAATGACGAAGACCATGTGGCCGCGTCTAGGGAGCTCATTGGCACTTGAGAAATGGTTGAGAAACAAGCGGATAGATTAAGTACGGTTAGGTAAGCAATACATAATTGTCCACGAAAATGTGATAATCTGCTTGTTACGTGGAATAATTTCAACTTCCGTGGGTAAAGAGGTCCAGTCTAATAGCTAGATAGGAAGCGAAGTACGTCAGCAGAGGGCAGACACAAGAAGGAGAGGTGTCAATGATGGGGTTGAGTAGTGAAACCACTCAGCGTGATTTAGAACCTCTGAATGAGCTTTAGTCTCGAGGAGTCACAGGAGTTCCCAACAGCATCTTAACGAGTATTAATCGAGAATATATTAAATAGTCAACAAATTCTCGATGGAGTATTGATGGATTTTAATACGTCTGAAAAAGTTTTAATTTGTCTTGACGCGACTAAATCAACATTGACGAGACTCGATGAATCTTAACAAAGTTTTGACAAGCATGAGAAAAGCTGCCCTGATCATAACAAATTTCTGTAAGTCTCAAGAGAATCTTGACGAGTTTTATCGAGATTTGAAGAGATTTTAATGAGTTTTAATCAATCTGGACGGCTCTGTAATAGTCTTCATAATGTTTTGCAGGAATCTAAATGCCACATATCTGAATTTTTGACTCTTAAAGCCAGTTTTATAGTACTAGCCCTTAACGTATTTAACATCCTTGAAGGAGCATTAAATACCAGTGTTCGCAAGGACCTGCTCTTTTGAAAAATTTATGAATTGACGTAATCAGTTGGCTGAGCACAATTCTCGTAATCACATGGAAGCCTAATTTGTGATATTGGTTCGGCCTATCTTACTTTTTGCAGGGGTAGAAGATTGATTTTTTGCAAGTTCTTCAATTTGAAAATTTTCAAATAATTTCGTAATTCAGGGGCAATAGTAGGCAGTTTCTTGACATCGATTTTCAAAGGCCATCCGGATCACATCAAATTTTTTCAATAACAAGCAACAGGTCCTGATGAAATAGGGAGTGGGAAAATTTTTTTTAATGAACTAGCGTGCTGACAGAAGGTTTTAAAAGTCTTCTTGGTAACCTTGAAGCACACAATGGTGAAATTAACCACTTCTGTTGTTATTTTAATAATACTCCAGAAGAAAGGACGCATTCATTTAAAATAGTAATGCGTAAATGTTCTTTAATATAACCGTAACCAATAAATCTATAAACCGCATTCGTTACTTGCATGTATGAGTGTTGCATATTCCAATCAAAATTACGATCTTAGTGATGTCAAATGTCAAAGGTCGAAAAAATTGCTTATCAATAATTATCGGTAAATCGACACGTCTTATCGATAATTATTGATAATGTCGATAATTTTAACTCTTTTTTTTGGGGGGGGGGGGATATTTAACATATGAAATTTGAAATTTCCTCGCGTGTATCCCAAATTTGACTCCAAGTTGATGAAAATAATTTAGGTTTAAATCAATTAAGTTGATGTGAATAATTAAATATCAGTAAAGTAGATAACACTCAACTGTAGGTAGAATCCGAAAAGAGAAATGATGAAAAAATATGCAGAATTGTAAAATTTGGAATTCCGGATTGACATCTTGGAGGAATGTGATGTTAATAACAGATAACGTTTTGCGAAGACAGGATCAAAATGAAATTATAACGCGCATTCATAATTTATTCAATAAAAAAAATATCGATAATTATCGATAACAGGGATCCTTATCGATAATTTACCATCACTATACAATCTACATGGTCGAAATTCAGTTTTCAAAATTCAGTTAAACTGTACAAATACTCGAAAAGTAAACGCTAAGTTCACCTTTATCATCTAAATGTCCCTGCTCGATATGTTGTGCCGATCTTCAAGAGGCAGTGACTGTAGTTATATGTACTTTTTTATCTTGCAGTTTCTCTGGATTAATTAATGAAGAAATGTACTTATATTTTAATATTTAATACTACTGATAATGAATATTTTTGGCTTAATCCAAGATGCAGTATGTGATGCCTCCGTTACAGTTGGTATACGTTTCACGATAAAAGCAGAAACATCGTTTCATTCCGGCTGTTCTGGGTGAAATCTTGATATTGAAATATATGAAACCATTAAAATGTGATTTGGATTTGATTAGTTAGCCAGTTATCGAGCTAATTGAAAGTATATTATCGTTTTACAAGCGATAGGGTGTAGATTAGTAATTAAGTGTATCAGTTGATTGATGCGGACTACACAATATATCGAGCTAATTGAAAGTATATTATCGTTTTACAAGCGGTAGGGCGTAGATTAGTAATTAGGTGTATCAGTTCATTGATGCGGACTACACATATATGCAGTGGCGTAGCCAGGATTTTCCCAAAGAGGAGGATCAGCAAAATTTTGGGGCGGGGGTACACCAAACATGAACTGTATGTTTTTACATTGAAGTATCAGTATGTTGTGCTTTTCAACTTCAATTATGTATCTGGATTTAAATTTTATTTTGCACATTTACTGTGATACTGCCAGCATATTAAAAAATTCTCATCTCAAGGGGGGATTCATCCCCCTAATCCCCCCTTGGGTACGCCACTGCATATATGTCGTAAGTACAAATCACAAGTTACATTAGGTATCTACCAACTGCGTTGTCATTCGGCTTATTTATCATTGGTGATATTTTGAAATTCAATTGGATAGAAAAAATCAGGAATGCGGAAGTATTGTGGCGAATAGGAAGGGAAAGAGAAATTCGGTATAGTTACGATGATGGGTCATAAGACATCAAGGGCTATTGTTATTACTGTTAGGGGATGAGGGAAAGGACTGGAAAGAAAGGCAAATAATGAGCTATAAAGAGCAGATAGTGAAAGAGACAGAGTCTAAATTCTTAGAAATGCAGAAATGAAAAGATTAGCGCATGAGAGAGAAAAGTGGAGAAACGCAATGTACTAGTCAAGAGACTAAGGAATAAATCGGCATCATAGAAAACCTTTATGTCGATATATTGTTGGAAACTTTTTCAAGAGTCAGTTACGACTTTCTGAGACTCTATTGAAGTTTCTTCAGGCCTTTTTAGAACTCTGTTATTGGCTCTTTAGTACTCGGTTAGTATTCTTTAACGTTCTCTCAGACTATAGTAAGATTTCTTTGAGCTCTGTGAGGACTTGTTCTGTTCATTGCGATTTGTTGAGATTTTGGCCGAGTTCTTTAGAATTTCAATGTAATTTTGCAGATTCGTTGAGAATCACTAAACTCACTGAAAACTTGATTCAAACTCGTTGTGTGCTAAGTATACTTAGATTGTTTAGTAGTCTCTAAAACTAGATCGTATATTTTGAGAAAATTTTGGGACATGCCCTATCGCCCACAAAAACGAGGTATCTGAATGAAGTTGAAAATTTATCTGAGGTGACGTTTTCAAACATTCCTATGTGTATTAAAATCGGTAGTTTTGCAATTTTTGAAGAATAACCTTAATTTTTATTGGGGAAGGGGTAAAAGAAGTCGCTGGATGCTCAAAAACCCACTTTTTTGCGTCTGCTTTGTGTCTGGAAAAACACGAGCACGTTTCTCACTTCACTTCTCCTGTATTGGAAACCTTGCATTATCAGTGCTGTTTTTCAAGAACAAAGTTCTTGAGGATTGAGCTTCGTTAAAAGATGTAACTGTTAAATATTAACCTATGGACTGATGACGATGGAGTTGTGATATGTATGTCCTAACTTGAAGGTATGAAGGTGTGGGGCATCGCAAGATCACCGCTATCGTATTGTCTTTCTCTTTTTTGACTGTGTACGAAGGGCGTTCAAAAAGTAAGGTAACGAGTCGTATTGTGGTAAAACCAGTCCGTGGATCGTTGTTAGGACTACGAATTCGGACTTGGCGTTCTTTTTACTTTGGGGTTGCATAGTTTTCCTCTCTTTAGGGCTCCTTTAATGTTTGTAATGAGTGTTTGAAATATGCGCATTGGTTGGAACGGTCTCCAAACGTGAACAGCGCGGTGTTATAATGCGTTTCTTGCGCTCAGAGAAAGAAACACTTGTGGCGATTTGGCGACGTTTACATATGGAAGTGGTGTAAGCGATTTGATGAAGGACGAACGAATATTCCCAATGGAGAGCAATCTGGACGTTCGTCTATCATTACAAAGGTATTGGTCGATTCTGTGAAAGAAAAAATTCTAGGTGGTCGTCGATTGACCATTAATGAGGTGTGTGACCTCCCTTTTGACGTATCTATTGGTACAATGTATGATGTAGTCTGTGGTTGCTTCCAGTATAAAGGTATTTTCCTCTCGCTGGGTGCCAAAAGAGCTGACCCGGGAATCACAAGGTATTTAAATTAGCACCTTGCGCATTCATCAAACTCGCCGTCATAGTTGAAATGATATGTAGGTGGTATGTCATTTTCCAACAACGACGAGCTAAGAGAAACTGCTTCAAATTGGTTTGCTGAAAGAGACAACTTTCTACATGGAGGGTATACTCGAACTGGTCCAGAGATATAACAAATTCCTCAATTGTAATGGTAATTACATCGAAAAATAGGTTACAGATGTGGCTTTCGAAATTTCTTTGAATAAACATTCTGTCTTTGTTACCTTTTAATTTATAGCTTTACTTTTTGAATGCCCCTTGTGGCATCATATTTCAGGATTTCATCTCGGTGGATTAGTGGTGGTGGGGTCATAGTAAGGGTGGATTGACCTCGTACGTTACCAGTGAACCGGTCTGTTTCATAAAATTTGGGGCGGTGCATCTGGAAGTTTTAGGCTGCTGTAGTGGCTGGAAACGAGAGAGGAAAAAGAGACATGATGGAGAGGTAATGAGAGTAAGGAAAGTGAAAAATTGGACTGATGCAGCAGTACTTTCCTGGTTACTTCTTCGCTCCCAATCCGTTCCTGGGTGGTGGCGTGTGACATGTTGTTTGCCCCCAGAATCCGGGCTTTGGGCTAACATATAGGCGGCAATGTCTTGATGAACTTGCAGCGCCATAAATCCTGCAGAATGTACGGAAATAACTGCTTCGAAGTCGAGCATGAAAAATTGTGTTCGACAAATTGCCCTATTAAAGATATTATTGAGAGCGCGGATGGCGGATTTATGTGAGGATGATGTCGCATTGGGACCGCGGCGAACAGGCGACGCTAACGGCGCGTTCTTTTGTCGGATGATAATTAAAATAGAAACCATAAGGAGGAGTGTGCGGACTGGAAGCAAACCTCTAAGTTGACATAGAAGACAATGAGTGCAGTCTGTAGTCTGTGCTTACTCGTATAACTGATGTAAAAAAAACCGTTTATCGTACACTAATTTAGGACACACGTGGCATGGCGCATGGGTTCGCGAATTTCTGAATGTCGCCGTGCCCAAATATGCGTCACAATATTTTGGCTACTGATGTTCGTCGTTTTCCTCTTGCTGTTTATTTAAAAAGAAGCGAATATGTATGTATAAATCGCGAGCGGAAGACGAAGCATGTTGGGTGCTCCTCTAATTAGACGCCCCGTATGCGCGTCGTAATTGCCACGAAAATAACTTCGATGTTATCGGGCACTTCAATAACTTAGAACCTATTTAACCCATTTATGTACTGGCTTGGTTTCAGTCGATTCCGAAGCGAATTTAGCGTATTATGAGGATATTTGCTGTATAATTGGTCATTTCAAGAGTTGCACAAAAATATACACCGACCATTGTTTTTACTGGCCATTCGACATACCGGTGCATAAAAGTGAGGGGCTAAAAGAAAAATTTTCAAAACTTCTTCTTGAAATAAATATTTGGAACATGAAAAACGTACATAAAAGCTATTATTATTATTACTATGGTTTTCACTTATTGTGGGTATTTTTATGCAATAATGATGATATATAAGCGGTTTAAGATCAGCGGAAGAGATGGTCACCGAATCAGGTCTTATCAAAAGTTTGAGAATCGATATGACAATGCAGATAGTGTTCACTTCCCGTTTAGTCATCAGTATTAGTTTCGAAAAAAAAAAAAAAATATCCAGGGAAATTGTTTATCTTCTTATCTCATATGCATGTATTGTGCTTATCTAATGTACTACAGGAAGAAGTTCACCTACGATTGCAGATGATGCGAAATAATGTGACTGATTGTTCGTGTATGACAGTCGAAAAATTATCAAGCAGATAGCGTGCAGTCGTACACTCGGGGTCGGAATTAGAATTTTAAGAGCCTGGGAACAGAAACGAGCAGGATCATTTGATATTTAAATCTTTTATTCAATTTAGGATGTGAAAACGAAAAATATTTTCTCCCAATTGTCTGTGATATAACGTCATTATGTCCTTTGTATCTTCGTAGAAAATGCAAAATTTGAGAAAACAATACAAGTGCGAAGTACACAGCCAATGCCAGATTTAGGTTATTAGAAAAAGCACCCCTCCTCATTTTGAATTAATAAGAGCTGCATTTTAAGTAGTTTTAACCTCATGATCCTGCTTCCTGAGTATGCATATACCAGGCCTGGCACTTCAGTGCTGGAGCCTGAGATGCAACGCGGCTCAAAGCCGCTAGATTCTTCAAGTCCAGAGTCAAAGCTAAAGTTTTGGAAAAGAAAGGCGGAGTGCGAGTTGGCGCTACCTAAAATTCTTTGAAAATCGCCTCTCGCACTTTTGCAGTCATGCAGCTGTCAGCCTGACTATTTTGATTTTTGATGGATTTCATGTAAATGTGATCTTTAGGAAAGAGGCTAAGTGACTGTGTTCCTAATCCCAATGATAGGAAAGTCCTTAATTTGATAATTTCCGAAATTCCAGCTTTAATGTTCTTGTGAGGTTAAAAGTAAATAATACTTACGCGTTATATGTACACACATAGGCACAGTTTGATATTAACGATATTAATATTGTGATAATGAGTAAATTTTTCAGTAATATTAATATCATGAGAATATTTATTTTGGTTTGCGATATTGCCTATGTCGTGCAAAGCCTTAAAAATTCTCTTGTAAGTCTTATTGAAGGAGGAGGGTTTGGTTTTTCACGTAATTGTTAAGGTGAAATGTAATGATCGGAGAATTGATGATGTTCCGTGTCAGTGTAATGAAAAAATAATGAAATTCATGGAAATATGTACTATTTTCAGAAATGAGAAGAACGTCATTCTTTTTTTTTCCTAACAAGATTGTCATTCCGGTCAATGAAGAAAGTTGTCCGTCTTCTTTTTTGAATGAAAAGAACTTGGTTCGATTTATAGGGAAAGAAAATCTTTCTCTGAAGAAAGGCAAAGGAAATCTTGTCTTCTTTCTTTCTGGAATGAGAATTTGTTCACTCCTGTCTTTGTGAGAGGCGATATCGTTTCCTTATGTTCAGTGAAGAAAAATGTGTTGATAAGAGAAGAACTTCGTTTTTTTAAATTTTTTTTTTTTTAAAGTAGCTTTTAATGTAAAATTGCATCTGATGTGTTTTGAAAGGAAGGAAGAACATCAACCCTTTCTTATTTTAAATGAGAAAATTTTCGTGTTCAGTTTTTGAAGTCGAGTTAATTTTGCACTTTCCTAAGTTGAAGTTCCGATTATAGACCCTACGAGTTGGATCAAAAATCGGATGCGATATTCAGGATCAACGGCCCGAAGACCTCCTAATATAAGCGTAAATAGCCGACTTGAAGTGGGGAAGCTCGTTGGGGAGGGGGCTGGCAAATATCAAAAGAGTGCTTAAAATTCCTTCTCTCGTATAATTTTTCAATTTTTTGTGGGGAGAGGCTTCCACAGTAATTTGAGTGCGGTAAAGCCTCCAAGCCCCCCCCCCCCCATTTGCACCTATGCCCCGTCATTTGATATTTGTTCGGTGTTTTAATTCGACTTAGTTTTGCCCTTTCCGGGTGAAATTTGGATTTCACAGCCGAAATCAGTGTCGGATGAAAGATCTGATGCGATATTTGAAATTAGCGACTGAGGAAGCCTTGTACTTCGGAAATTCTGTTCGATTTTATACTTCGAGTCTTAGTTTTGCCATTTCCAAGTTTGCCGTTTGTTTCGCGTGACCCAAATCAGGGTCGGATAAAAAAATCCAATGCGACATTCTGATTTGGTGACCCAGAAAAACTCAATTTCGATAGTTTATTCAATTTTTTAATTTCTAATGTATTTTACCCTTCGCAAGTTTGAAATTTGGATTTAGGGGCTCAAATCTTGTTCGGGTGACAGATCTGATGCGATATTTGAAATCAGCGACCCAAAAAACTTGTTTCAATAGGTGTATACTTCGATTTTCTAATTCGAGTCAGTTTTTGGCTCCTCAAGGGTGAAATTTGAATTCTGGAACTCAAACAGGGATCAGATCATAGATCTGGTACGACATCTGAAATCAGCGATCCCCCTCCAATGAAGAAACTTTATTACTGGTGTAAGTTAAGAGTAGACGACGTTTGTGATTTAATGGTAATCAGGGCTTGAAAGCGAACGTATAAATCCTGAAAGTAAAACTGACGCTTTCATCCTTCAGTTTTGAAGATCAGATTTCAGTTTTCAATTCCATGCATGTTCTGATAGTACAAAACGACGTTTCTCTTTTTATTGTGAGTCTCGAGTTTTCCAAAATTCTATCATTTTTCACCTACTTCTCGTTACAACTTGCAGATCCTGATTTTGTAACTGATTTCATTCTATGATGTCCTGGAAAAGAGGGCTAATTAAAGCGTAGTCCGAAGTCCTTTTTCCGGAGCAGTTTTGAAATAGTTATGTCACAAAATGGATTTGTAAAACACTAGATTCTTGAAGTTGGGAACTTATTGCATTATTTCCCTTTTGAATGTGGAGACTTGGATTTCACTTGTCAGTATCACTTCCTTACTTTCTGCTTTTCAAAGGATCATTTCGAACTTCCATTGTAATTTTTCGTTTTGTATTTTCTGCTACTTTCAGGCCCTGGTCAGCACTTTTACAGGTGTAAAAGGTGATCGCTTCTGCTCTCAGTTAATAATGAGCGATTCCCTGACTTGCCGAGGTACCCGAATTGAAATATTTTCTGCATGGGAAATGCTCCAGTGAGGAAATCATAAATTAGCTTCTTTCGTTGCAATGTCAATGATTGTATAACTTGATTATGTAACGCGACAAACTGTTATTATATCCATTCTACTTATTCGGTGTCGCTACTGAAAACATAATGATGCCTAATTAGAGTATTCACTAATTGGAATTTGCCGGGCACTTAGATGGGTTCTGCTCTTTAGCATCAGTTATCGTTGCTTGAACTCGTACGGCTAGGTATAGAGTTTGTATTTATTATTTATTTATTTTAAATATTTACATCGATTGCTTTCATCGAAGTAAGTAAGATTGTGGGATTCAGATTCACGAGTACTTCCTCGCATTCTGTTTATCGATAATTCCACGTGTAAACGTGTCTTTGGTTAATTTCGCACTTGAAAGAACATTTAAAGATCAAAACGTGTGTAGGCAATTTTAATGAGGATTTCATTAATATACGAACTGTATAATATAATGATGGAGGTGACTTACTTGTTTTTGCGTGCAATCTATGGTAAGATGGTAACAGTTCTTGTGTTTTATCGAATTTTAAATAAGTATGTACATTCGATCAATCAATCTGTAAAGAAGATGCATTACATAATAAAGTCACTTCTAAGAATTTGAACAAAATGCAAAAACTCTCCTGGAGGATCTAACGACCTGAATCGGAGGTGGATTGCTATTTGTAACGTTGTCATACCGTTTTGGTGTATCTGTGTGTTGCTATATGTCGCATCTCTCAAACACTGGTTCCTACTTCTTCACTTTTATCTGGTTTTTCCAGAGAGAAAATTCGGAGAGACCAGGTTTAAAAAATACGAAGAATAATTCAGGTCTTATGGAAATTTAGATCACACAATATGTCATCAGGTTAACTGATTGCTATGAAATTCATTCTGAGTACACCATGCACCAGGACTCATCCACGCTTCTTGAATTCGTTAGCCTCTTTTAGGACTTTTTAAGCCTTATTCAGACTCCCGGACACTTTATAAAACTCAACAAGCTCGTATAAAATTCGTACAGATTCTTTTAAATCTCATTCAGTCTTTTAAGACTTCTTAAGACTCCCGGATTGCCGTGGGATTCGAGTACTCATTCCATTTCTGCTGAAAATCTAGTATGACTCATGGTCCCAGATAAGGTTTGTTTTGTTTCATTCTGGTTTTTTCAAGTTGTTTCAAGATTTGTTTGACTCATATTCATTTTCTGATAAGAAGTTTGCTGACTCCAGTCTCTGCTATTTAGATATCAAGAGTGGTAAGTGCTCTTGGAGAACTTGGATCGTATCTGCTGGTTTAGTAGTTCTTTCGGGAAACAGATGCAATAGAAACCAAATATTTAGTTTTCAAACCTTCGGAGAGAGTACTAAGTATATTTCCTGCGACATCCGTGAACTAAAGAGATTAGCTCTACGATCTTACAGATCTGTGCTGCCGAATGACAGAACCCTGTTAATTGGCAACAAAAATCGGTCTAGTAGTGTCTGGAATTTCCCTAATTTTCTATTTTCATAATATTTTCCAGTTTTCATAACGTTATCAGTCAAGGATGTCAGTGTGATTGGTAGTTCGTTCAGCACATACATATTTGCAGTTGGTACTTTGGAATTTCTTCGGCAACGGGCAATTCTTTTGTTCACTTTAGCATTTTTTGTTCAGTTCCTATGAAAGGGCGTGCGGCGTAGAGAGCCAAGGGAGTAAATACATTCAGTTACATGCTGTGCTCATATGAATTGAAGAAAGTTATGAGTGAAATTGCACGTGCAGTCCAGCTGCAGTGGAAATGTATGTAGGCCAGGGGGCTGGGTATTTGCAAAATTTATGATGACGTTGTTACGAGTTATTTTTCGACCAATAGGGTCTATTAATGTATTTCCGGTTTCGGTGAAACTTCTGATAGTTCAAAGTAAATGAAAACTGTACATGTATAGAGCCTCTGACTCAGGTATTGCCTCGCAGCAAGATCAAAACCTCTGTTTTCGAATTTGGAAATTGCCGACGATCACGCTATCTATTTCCGTATACTGAAAATTTTCATCTCCTCCCTTTTCTTTTTTCAAAGGTAAACCGTCAAACGTTGAGCTTTCGGTGAGTAAGCTATATGAATCTCACCTTTCCCTTGACTCTGACTTTTGGCAAATAAATGGTTATATTTTGAATCCGGGGGGAGGGGGTCGAGAAGAGGATCTACTGGTTTCTCAGGTCTCCCAAAAATGCTCGATTTTGGAAAGTAAAGATCTCCGGAAGAGATGAAAGAAAAAATTATCAAGAGAGTTAGAAATCGAATGTGAGCGTGAAAATTTGATAATTTCACTTTTAATTGAAAAATGTACTCAAAACTTAGGAAACTAGTACGCTCCGTTTGACGCCATTCTCGCTCATTGTAAGATCACGAATGAGAAAGAAACTGGGAGTTTGTGTGTGTATGTGTGTGGGGGGGGGTTGCGCTTGCTTGCATGCAACATCCTTCTAAATTGTGGCCTTGTGGGAGCTAAATTGACAAAAAATCTTTCCAGTACCTTCCCCATTCTTAGTATTATATTTTTAATCTATTTAGCTGAGAAAATGTTTGTGTTACCTTAAAAATTGAAATCCGTTTAATGGTGCAATCCTCAGAACCTACTCCCCCTCCTCATTACCATGTATACATACCTGAAAACAGAAGAGAAATCTACTCTGAAACCCTTTCGATGGAGAATAACGTATCTTCATTCTTCTGTGATTGAGACAAATCAGTTAAAATTGGAGATGTCAATTTTATGTCTTAAAACTTGCTCGTTAATTTTTTTTTTTTTACGAAACTGAAGCTTTGATTTTTTATTATCTCAAAAACAAAAACTTGTATTTCCGTTTGTTGTAGGGATAGGGATTCGCGGTTTATGTCATTCAGTTTGTCGACAAATTGTCTGCAAAGATTTATTAAAAACATCGATTTTGAAAATTTTTACTCTAAGTTAGGTTTTGTTAGCAAATGTTATATTTCTCTAGAATACATATGTGATGCACCTTAGAAAACCCCTTCCATCAATCGAAAAATCGAAACCAGAAAAAATTTCGCCATGCGAGACTATGTAAAAGTATATCTTCAAGTTCGTTTTGTATGGTTAAAAAATGGTTTATTTCAAAGTAGATGAACCATTGTGGGTGCTGTTTTGATGAAGCATTTGAAACACTTAATTTAATTTAATTTCTTTCTTTCTTTCTTTCTTTATTATTATTATTATTATTATTTTTTGTGAGGGGGAGGGGGGGTTCCGGGCCAGATTAAATATAAAATGAGTAATTTTCTATTAATGATGCTTATTGAAAATAGACCGTGCTAAGTTATAGAAAGAAAAAACTCAAAATCAAAATATTTCAAGTGTCTTAAAATATTTTAGTTATTTCCCATTTTTAGTTCTCGAATTCAGTAGATACCTGTACGAGTTCGCTGGGCCCTCTTTGAAGGTCTATTTCTCCCCCCCCCCCCTCATAACATTAATTTTCCTTATAGGGGACCGATTACATACCTATACCGAGATATGCTGTCCTGTTCGTTTGTCAAATTAATAGTTGTGAAATAATCTCGTATAAGCAGAGTAACATCGCAATCCAAAATCCATACATTATCATATTTATGATTTGTATAAATTCATGAAAGGGTTGGAATATAGATTATTTCAGCCGATTAATTAGTAATGAAAGCTCAACTTGCTGCAGTGGAAGGCTTGTGATGAGCTTTTATTGCCAGCACAGTGGACAAGCAATGTTGTTTACTTACGTACTGAGAGTCACTATTGAATAGCCAAAGTATGCTACCAAAGTATACTATAAAGAACTTAACAATATCTCGGCATCTTCTTTATTTCTGGTTGGCATCACCTGACAGTACATGGAACAAATACATATACTGTCAGTCATAAGATGTCATGATACCGAACCCAAAAGATCTAGATTATGATTCATAAGCATATTATTAAGTTCTGAGGCATATTGTTAAGTTCCCCTCGGTTCTAATGCGATGCCCGAAAGGGTAGTTTCCGGTGCCGGGGGTGCGGTGTCTCAGGGGCCACTTTGGCATGCGTGCATCGCCATACGTCCCACCACACCATATTGTGAAGTTCTTTATAATATACTTTCGTAGCATACTTTGGCTATTCAATAGTGACTCTCAGTATGTAAGTAAACAACATTGCTTGTCCATTGTCCTCTGTGCGGGCAATAAAAGCTAATCACAAGCCTTCCACTGCAGCAAGTTAGGCTTTCATTACTAATTAATCAGCTGAAATAATCTATATTCCAACCCTTTCGTGAATTTATATAAATCATAAATATGATAATGTATGGATTTTGGGTTGCGATGTTACTCTGCTTAGACGAGATTATTCCACATGGTAGCAGAACGTGGTTTCGTCAGTTTTTGGTCGATGGGCTCAGTATTTTATAGCTTCTGTTAGTTTATAGTTTCCGCTAATAAGAGCGGAGTCGAATAACCGAGTCTAACGTCATCCACATTCAAGAAATATCACGTTCGAGATATTGATGACCACAGGAATATAACGTTTCGACTTATAGTATTTGGGGGAACTTGAGGACATATTCCACAGCAGTCCACGCCCCCCCCCCGGGGGACGCCCCGATGATGTATGCAGCCTCGAGTAACTTGTAAAAAAATTTTTTTTCGAAATATTTTTCTCCTGATAGCCCAAATAGTAGGTGGGGGAGATGCGCGCGCCCCTTACTGAAAAAATAAAAATTTGTAAATAGTGCACTCACCTTTTTTTGTATATTACCAACTTTAAAATATCTTATACTAAAACTTGATGACGTCATGCACTCGTATCTAATTTTTTTAAATGTCGAAGTCGAATTTTTCGACAATAGTGTTTTTCATTTTGATGCTTACTCACGTTTGTCCCGTTTTTACTTGCCACTGATTTACTCACCTCTGACCGGTCATTCCGACCAGAGGAAAATTCGGCGCGCTCTGACCCCAGTACCGTTTTGTGACAGTCTGCAATACACGTAATGGATGTTTGTTCGAAGACGAATTATTAACAGCTAAAGGTAATTTACGAGTAAGTGTACACGAATATGTACAAGAGACCATTAGGCAACCGTCTCCATTCTCCATGCAGTTCCATATTTCGTAAAAAAGAAAAAAGAAATCGCAATAAACAGGAAGTTGCCAACTATACACGTGCTTTTTTCTTTAACGTATTCATTATATTTGTCGAGGAAACGATTAATACAAATATTTTTATTTAATGACTTATACACCTCGACGGACGTTTGTTGAGCTGGTAAAATAAAACGATACGCAGAATGAAAGATAAAAAAAATCTGCGTTATGAGTAATCGTTTGCTGCCACTAGGCACACGGAAAGGGGGGGGGGGGTGTCACTCCGAATGTTACAATTACGAGATATTCATTTGCTGCAGACGCTGACTCACAGTAAAGTTTACATGACGACAATGCCATCTGTTGGCTTACACTTAGGGACTATCAGTGTCGCGGGGTCACGAATACGAGCACAATTGGATCAGATTTAAAAATGGCAACCATTAAATTATGCTGTACAAGAAGGTATCCATAGGAGAGGAGATCATTGCTGGTTCTGCCGAAAAGTTGAAAAACAAACAGGGTGTCTACCGGGCCAATAAGTACAATAAAGTCCAATATTTAAAAAATGGTCCAATAGGCCCAATAGAGGTCCAATAATTTTAATATAGGTTCAATAAAAATTGAAAAATGAGGAATCATAATAATGTAGTGTTGTCGAAAACTTAACTTCGATCCCTGTGTTTCTTGCAAACTTAATTTTTACGCGTTTTAAAAGCCCGAAAAGAGTCCAATGAAAGACCAATATTTTTAATTTTCAAATTTGTTAAGACACCCTGAACAAGACGGGAGACTGCGGCAAGGGAAGGGATTGTCAACCTAATATAAACTCGACTCCTATTTTCTCCTCAGAATAATTTGGCTTCGCTACAGCCACGGTGTTCTAATGTAGGGGGAAGATCAAATCATTGATGTTGGTCCCTTGGAAACGTTGCGTCACCGGAAATGAAGCAGTTTGAGATTCGCAAAAGATTACAAGTCTTAACGCCGTCTTGACATATCACGGTTAATAAGCAATAGTCAAACCCCATCAGAAACCTCAGCTCGTTACTTTTGTAACACCATAGATATATTCCCAGAGCTTACAAGAATGTAGAATTTCATCCATTTTTAACTAACATATTAGACACAGGACATCTTTTTTGCTTATTGAGTTCAAAAGTTAGGTAACCTTTTAAGCGAGTCTTGATGTAAAAATGTATGCAGACTTCATCGAAAAATACTAATATTAAGGTTTTACTTACGGATCTTAAAGTACAACGTGGGAATTTCCCATGAAAGCAATGTTTAAATTCACTTTTAAAAATTATGAAATCGAGAGTTTCGGCCTTGAACTGAAAAAATTGGTTCAAGAGGGAAAATTGGTTCTCATCAGCTTACCAGTTCAATGTCTATGCAGAATTGTGTTAAGAAATTGTAATTTAAAAAATTACAAATTAGGAGAATTGGAATTCTGAGCAGCTAATGACCTCTGTTTGTTCAGCAAGGTGCGTTGATCGTTTTCATTTTCGCAGACTTCTGAAGAAGTTCAGTAGGATCCCGATTATCCAGTCTTGAATCATCCGAACTGCCGGTTATCTGAACTGAAAATTTTACACTCCGTTAACCGGACTTGCTATTATCTGGAACAAGTGAAATGACTGGTTCAATGATTGAATGAATGAAGAAATTGATGGCTGAATGGATGAGTGAATGCCAAAGTGGCTCCCCAGACACCACACCTCTGGCCCTGGAAACTACCCTTTTAAGTATCGCATCAGTGACCAGAATATTATTATTGCCTGTAAAGATTACCAGTATCATGGCACTAAGTAGGACCAAAAACTAGAGCTGCATGACCGTATCAGTGTTGCCAGATCAGAATATTCAGAAATCCGTGTTTCTCAGATTTTCCCAAAATTGGATGATGGTATCCTTTAAGACCCTAGCACACCGGCGCGATCTACTATGCGGTCTCAAACCACGCGCGGTCAAATGTCCCAGGGCAAATCTGACCGCACCCGCAAGCGATCTGAGACCGCGTAGTATATCGCGCCGTATGCTGGGGACATTAGGGCGCGTCCTCATCTGAACGCAAAGGAGGCACGCTGAGGCGACACATGTGTGCTAATATGGACGAGTTACCGAGGTGCGGCAAACTGCTTCAGGTTGTGCGCTTATTCTTTGCCTTCCGTTCCAGTTATTTCCCTCAACCATTACCTCGAGCAATGAGAATATCCCCGGTTGCCTTATATTATGACTTGTCGTTTTAACTATCTCTTTATACTCCAAATTTTTCCTTTTCTTCCTGTTCACTTCAGTACTTCTTCATTCCTGATATTTTCTATTCATTCGATTTTCTACATTTTCCCATGAAACCACATGTCAAAAGATTCTGTCCTTTTTCTTTCTTGTGCTCTTATTGTCCAGGTCTCTCATCCATACTATGCTATACTCCAAATATACGTTCAAAGAAATCTCAGTCTTGCTTCCAAGTCCACATTTGCCCTAAATATGTCTCCTTTTTGAAAAAAACCCTCTCTTTGTTCCATTTTACTCTTTTTGTTTTATTTCTTCCAGCTTGCATTCTCGGACTACCTAGGTATTTAAATTACTTTACCACTTTATTTTTTCCTTTCTTGTTTCAATATTTATTGGTTTTTGTTCGCGTCTAAACTCCTTTAAAATCAATCGGCTTACTATTGGTGTTCCGCCCCCTCCCCCTCCCCCTGTCACAGTTGAGCTTTTAATGTTACAATGGGAAGAAAAGTACAAGAAAATGAACTTTGATGGTTCTTGAATAGGATTTCCAGGGTGTCTGCCGGTGCCGAGCCAATAAGTCCAATAAGTCTAATAAAAGTCCATTATTTGAATAAGGGTCCAATAAGTTCGATAAAAGTTCAATAATTCTAATAAAAATTTTTAAAATATAGGTTCATTAAAAATTGAAAAATGAGGAATTATGCATTATTTAAGAAAGGTTCAATTTTTGGAATCAGAAGTCCCAACCTAACTTTTTTGGACTTCTTTCGTATCTTCAAAGTTCTCAAGCATGCTCTGAGTGATCTTTTTTTTTGTGGTCATAGTAAAACATACGAAGCCCGAAAAAAGTCCAATGGAAGTCCAATAAAAATTCAATATTTTTAATTTTCGATTTTGTTAGACACCCTGATTCCATATTTTGCAAATATTTATAGTGACTTTCTTCTCAACTGTAACTTGATTTCAGATTTATGATAGATAGGTATTTAATGAGGCCAGCCACGTGTAATAATACTCTTTGTGCTCTCAGGTTTCGGAGATTAGGTTTCTTTTTCCAGACAGCTTAAATGAGCGTTACAGCCTTGCACCTTTCTACCATCAGATACTCTTCAATAAAAGCAATATTTAGCAATGAAAAATTGATGCATGCCACAGCGAAATATCAAACTGTCAACTTTTCTGATTTTCTTTCTCAATATTGCATATTTCATTCAGGTCATTTCCAATACCAAGCCTTTATAAATCAACAAATACTCATACTTTAACCTTGAGATTTTCATATGTGTTTTGCATTTCATGGCATTAGTCTTCAAAAAAGCCTCAAAATACTGAAATCCTCAAGAATATCGTCGTGTTTTGCTAGGTATTCGGAAAATCCTCAAGTTGGCGAACCTGCTGTGTATAAAAAGGCTTATTGTGCGGTTTTACTGTAATCTTCGGAAGCTTTTCCTATCATAGTCCAGGAGAATAAGCTAAAAAAGGGGTGTTTGATGGAATTAATTGCAGCGCAGCTGAAAGATAGTACGATTGTTTAGTACCCTCTGCGGAAAGCCCCGTGATTTCCCCCGCTCCCCCGGTGTGAGCATCACCCCTCAGAGTCAAAAAAGTGCCCCCGGAAACAGTCTCTGGCTTGTATGTAGCTTGAAATTGAGTTATAGGTAAAAATATTTCTTACCAAAATTAAACAGCGTAACATTCTCTACAAAAATGATATCTATGTTGTTTTTTTTCGTGAATCCCATACCAACCAAGATAATTGGCGTTCAAGATCACACTAGCATGTACGAGTAAATATGGAGTAACCTACAACGTACGCGGTGTACGAACGCCGAACTCGTCACTCTAACATGCGAAAAGCGTTGAACGCTGTAATTTTAAATCCCTATACTACATTGTAGATGGACCAGCTTATTTTAGAAACCGGATTGAAGACAGACAATAGATATGAAGCGACATGACTGTTAGCATTTGGACACTCCTGTAGGTGCGCTAGTGTAGTGGACGAAAAGAAGATCAGGGTATTTTTATCACAAAAACATGTACAGGTGAAACGAGCTCTAGCATTTTCTGTATTGAAGAGAGCTGAAGTGTCAGCCCTTATCATTTCCTTACAGATGAGCCCAACTTGAGTTTTTTTCCAGAAAATTTTTGTCCCTGATCACATTTTCGCCCAAATACACCAGTCAGCACGCCGCATTTCATTAGGCTGCTAGAGAGCGACTCTTTAGCATCCAAACGCGAATCGAAGAAACACTCATGCGAATTATGAAGAGTGCAGGCGGACTGACTCATCGACGCAGTGTTACCTCTAGCGTTTTGCAGCAATGGATTCTTAGCGCCCCTGTCATATGCTTCATCTTTGCCAAGGCTTGGAAAAGTTCACAAACTGTCAACCAGAAACGAGTGCTCAGTATAAAGAATTGAGGGAATCACGAGTGTAGCATGATAGAAGGGATGTTCAAACTTTTTTGAACTGGCTGAGAGCCCTACATCCCTTCCCATATGTACCTGAATTACAAGAGGGGATCTACCCGGGTTTACGGAGGAGATTCATGAAGGGGATATGGAAGGGCTATACGACGGGTCTACAAAGGGGATCCATACAAGGGGAAACAGAGAGGCTATACGACGAGTCTACAAAGGGCATATATAAAGGGTATACAGAGGGGCTTACGACAGTTTACAAATGGGATACTTAGAGGCATACAGCGGGGCTATACGACGGGTCTACAAAGGGCATACATAAAATGTATAGCACGGGTGTCTCAACGCCGGTGTATAGCTCGGGTAGTGAGAGGGCTACACGTAAATGAAGCGCTGTGATTGGGGCTAACCTGATGGGTCCCCTCGAATGGAGCGCTCTGATTGGCTGCTAGAGGGGAAACATACCGGGTTGAGACCGGGCTAAAGAGGGTCAATTTTCCAAGGGTCTCGAGCGGGTTTACACGAACTTAAGTTTTCCGCATCGGGATCACGAGCTTGTGGTTGCCGTAAAGTGGGTATCTCTTGTAGCCACGTGTTTGTAGAGGAGTTTGTTTAAACGCGGAAAATTGTATACAACATGTAGATTCGGATGAAGATGAATTCTTATAATAATAAAGATAATAAATTGAAATGATGTCATGTAATATTCTATGCATCCAGTCATGAGTTTTCCCGATTATTTCAGTATTCATATGCCACATACGTTGTAGTTACTCCATATTTACATGCTCGTGTGATCTTGAACGCCGATTATCTTGGTTGGCATGGGATACACGAAAAAAAAACACGAAAAAACATAGATATCATTTTTGTAGAGAATTTTACGCTCTTCAATTTTGGTAAGGAATATTTTAACCTATAACTCAATTTCTGGACTATCAGTGATTCCGCGTTCGTTCGCTAGGCTAAGTTTCTTTCACGAGAAGCTCGCAGTATTCGTAAAACTTGTTTACCAGAATTAGGTACAGAAGTCGACATTGGATAGTTGGCATTGCGCGACGTGAAGGTCCGCAGGCCGTGGGCCCGTACGTCTCGGCGCATAGTTTTGACGGAATTCCACCGTGCAGCGTTCACGACGATGAAGCGACCAGCAAGAATCTATATTTCTCTTCTCGTTTGTAAAAAAAGATACTGTTGAGAACTTCTATAATATTAATTCTGCGTTGTAAGCTGGTGATGAGTACGAAGTACATATCTATTATGCCTAACTCCATCTTTTGCTCTTTATTTTTTCCTAACTGTATCGTGTCATTTGATGTCCGGTGAAAAATGTATCGTAGGGTGAGCCCTGCAAAACTGCTGATGCTCTGCATTTTTTACAGACGAGGAATAATTTCAGTAGCATCACGTAATGAGGTGAAAAAAACAAGAATAGAATTTGAATAAAGCTGACTCTTAGAATATTTGAAAGAACCTATTCGAAGGAGGCACCTGGTATTTGCAACTGGTTGCGGTTGCAGTTCTCGAAAAGTTTTAGGTTACACACGCTTGAACTATAATGATTGTTTCCCTCGAAGAGCGATGCTGTATTTTGCACCAATCTGTGCTCATATGCATTCCTATAGACGATGATGTATTAATGTGTCTTGCCCCCTCCCCCCTTCACCCACCACGAAAAACTTGCTGATACAGCCATGCCTCTACAAAAACTTCTTCGTTCATGCTACTACAAAATGGTCAAAATGTTTCTTTCTTCTTTCAAATTTTTTTTTTTACTGATATAGTTTTTATGAATGTTTGTGAACTCAGAATTATTTGGTCATCTGGAGCCATGGAAATCAGAATGTTAGGACTATTATGCCGCATTTGTATACTGGAACACAATACGATCAATCCATGAAAGCATATTAAAATTTTTCTTGTCAACAATGCATACAATATAAGAGTTCCAAAAGAAAAAAAAATACAGTAGCGGAACAACACAACTATGTATATCAAGGCACAAAATATTTCAACAGTCTTCCAGAAAATGTAAAAATAGAAATAATCCAGGCAACAAATCGAAACACACACATTATAAAAAGAAAACTGAATCTCCTACTACGGGATCAGAAAATTATATAGACTAGGTTGGTATACTTTAAGGTAAGGAGTAAGAAAAGGGTATGGCTTACGGAAGCGGGTGGGGGTTTCAACGTCTCGGGATACACACTTTCTTTAGATTCTAAATAGCAGTATGTACTTTAGTTTCTTATTTTCTTATCTCATTTTTTCTTTAGTTATATATTTATTTTTTATTTTCATGTATATTAATTCATCATAGCTATTGCAACATAATATTATGCCGAACCCAAAACGAGCTTAGGCTCAGTGGGCAAGGAGCTAATAAATCTAATTGAATTGCATTGAATTGAATTGAACATTAATTTGAAATTTTAACTGACTAATTCGATTGATGAACGCTGAAGTAGCTCTAGGATAGTGAGAATACGTGCTACGTGCTTCCTCCGCTCCATATTTGACCATTACAACCAATCACATTTTCTCTCCGCGCATAAGGACTCCAGTTTCGATAGGTCTTTTGATTACTGATTGGAAGCCAAACAGGCCTGATGAGAGGGGGAGGAGGGAGATCCCACCGGCTCCAGTCTTCAAAGGGGGCCCATCGAAAATACCAAAAAGGTAAGAAATATATGAAAGTAATCGAAAATAATTTTTATGAAGCAAAGCAAAATAAAACTGAACAAAAACATTGATAACAGGGTGTCTACCAGAATCAAATAATGAAAATTCCTGGTTTTTCGTGACCTTTGAGAGATAATTTCGTACCCCCTCCCCATTCCCTATGAAATAGACAGAAACTTGAAAGTAACAAACATGAGAAACTATGTAAAACTAACAGTAAGCTAGCACAGTTAGGTGCCAATAGTAAAAGAATAAAGAAAATAGGAGATGCCTTTGTTTACCCACTGATACAATTGAATAATGCACGCTTCTTAAAATACCCACTCCAGGTTGATCCGGATTTTATCCGACAACACTGCAAGACCGAAGTAACCTAGTCGTAAACTAGCAGTAGAAAGCATAACAAGCGGAAAACTGGAAAAAGCTAGGGCTCAGGCAGCCATTCATTTTCATCTCAGGCAACAGTAACGTAACGGAAAATAGTGCTCTGATACAGTTACATTGACGTAACAGAATGCATGTTATATTTACATTGTCAAAGGCAATAAAATATCTCAGTCATTGAGGAATTTGAAGAAAAAAAAATACAATCTTCACTTTACCCCAAGGATGGTGTGGTGGGACGTATGGCGATGCACACATTCCAAAGTGTCCCTAAGACAACGCACCGAAGCACCGGAAACTACCCTTTCGGGCATCGCATCAGTGCCGAGGGGAACACTTCCTGGCCGGAACGGTACGCGCGTCCTGTCAGGGCCACCATGGGGTTCCCTACTGACCGAGGTCCGCACTCACAGAGCGCTCGCCTGGAATTCAGGTCCCCCACAGCCCGACGCGCTGCCTCTTCCTCTTCACTCACTCATCGCGTGAGACTCTGTTGGCAGCTCCAGCCCTTGCACTGCGGGCGAGCTCAGCCGCCGCAGCAGCAGCAGCAACTTCAGCTTGTTCTCTTCCAGTCCTCTGTCTCGACCACTCTGCCTCCATCTTCCTCCGCATGATGGCCGAAACGAAAGCCGACACCTGGTTCCAACCGCTTCGACTCCTCAGCATCTCTGGGATCAGGGTGTCCGGCGCAAGACGGTCGATCACGTGGACAGCCCATAGACGAGATCATAAATCCAGTGACTTAAAATCAGACTATTTAGAGAGGTGGGGCTTGGATCATTAAAAATTACAATCTTGTGATCGTTTTGATCCCTAGATCACGATTTTGTCCGGTATTTGTGATCTTTTCAGTCTTAGATCACGATCTTTGATCACTTTAGAAATTCGCAAAAATTCACAATCACTCACATCATAAATCTAATGATCTTTTAATGATCCTAGTTCATGATCTTCTTAATCTAAAGATCTATGATCTCATCCATCCCAGCTCTGCTCCAGTGAACGTTTTGAAACGAATTTCCCTTCAATAGGGTGATGGAAAGATTACAGTTTTTCCAACCAGAAAATGACAAGTTAGACTAGTGTACAATGTCAAACTTGGAAGAATAGAAAGTAAACACTTTTCCGAGGGGAAGGAGGCAGAACTCTCTTTTCGAGGACGGAAGAATGTGTTTTCTGTTGATACAAAATTAATTTAAATTAGTAACATATAATTCTCGCCCCCCCCCCCACAGAAAATCGAAATGGGGCAAAGGTTTTCTAACCTCCATGCCCCATGTCTATAATTTTTTTATCACGTATCGCTTCGCCATTCGAGTATTTTTATTGAGTTGAAAACCTGCATTTTCCCTTGCCTTTCTGATTGCACATAATGACTTGTTGATGTCGGCATAAAATTCGCATCTCTTCTCAGGCCATTCCGTGTGCCTTATTTCGGAGTCCTCCCGCATCTCTCGTTTTTATTGAACTTACCCTCTTTCTACTGGAGTAAATCTAAGCTGAGGATTCGCGATGTCAAGTGGCTTATAATGTATGTAGTTAAGGTATCTGATTCTGAGAAAGGTTGAGCAGTGGAGGACCCGTGTACAACAATGCGCCGCCCAATAGGCTGAGGTCTGGGTAATGTTCATTTTTCGTAGGCCTTGAACTTCTGCTCAGCCTTTGTTCAATCTCGGTGGAACTCTGAGTGAAACTGTCTTACCGCCCTCCCGGGAACCAAGATCATTTATCCGCGCCTGAAAACGTTTGCGTTGGTGGAGGAGGGGATTTCGCTTCTGAACTTTTGTTCGTTGTTGGAGCGGAAGTAGAGAGAGAGGATTTCAGTATTGTCTGAGATTAGACTATGCTCTTGGTACTAGGGCCGTATACACGGAGGGGTAGGGGGTAAGGGGTCTGCCCGCTCTTCCCTCCTTGGATACGGCCGTGTGCTTGAAAATTCAGGAAAATGCAGATCTCAGACACTCTCAGACACATTAGAAAGTAAATTTAGTTCAAAATACCCTCCCATATGTTAGGTCAATCCCCCCTCGCCATATTTCTGGATACGGCACTGCTTGGTACTCCTGTTTGTCGATTCATGAGTGGAAAACAGTGGCACTGATGCTTTCTGCTCTCAATATCAGGCCTATGATATGGATGACTGTACATCGAATTATGGTCAGTGGTGTTGGCAGCGAGAGTTTGCAGAATCCGACCCGGGGCTACAGTAGTAGTCCGCCGTTTCTACGTTTATGTAACAGATTGCGTGGAGCAGCAATGAACTTCTCTAAATACGGCTCACTATTTTTTCAGCGAATAACTGTACCAGCCATGAATCGGTTGATTAACCGACCTTCGTGAAATCCGGCTCGGTGATGCCGACAGCCGACTCGTAAATTGAGGCTGGCTGCGCAAAGTAAATCTACTTTACTTGGAGCACGAGTGGGCTTACAATTCTACTTTATTCGTGTAGATTTGAGAAAATTCTACACGCATGCAGTTCGTATCTAGTCATCCTTTTCGCGAATTGTCCGAACCGAATTGTTAACTTATTGGTTTTATATACTTTCTCTGCGAACTATTCTTTTGCTGCATAAAAAGTAGATCGTTCATGGATTATGCATGATTGATGTGAGAGTAACGCAGCAGTCTCATAAGTCACCTTGTGGTATATTTTTACACATTTAGTGCTCGTGGATGTAGATAGAACGAATGTTCTCAAATTGCGTAACTGAATACGAAGAAAGAGTGCGTTGATAAAAAATTGAAATATGGATTACTGGACTTTTGTTTGTTTGATCTCATAATACCGCGAGATTGTTGTATTCTTTTCATATTTTTTATCGTAATTTATATCTGGGGTTAATTATAATAGCAAACATCCGCTTTAATCAGGTTTGTCATGTGCACGTGAACGATGGTGGCTCGGGGCGAAAAGATGTCCTGAGTCTTCGTAAATAATAGAAGGAAGGAGAAAAAAAAAAGAAGAAAAAAACAGAATAAAATCAAGGCACATATTTGATGAGGTTGAGTTAGGGCTAATAAGTGGATTTAGTGTGTAACATATATTTTCACCTTTATAGTTCGACGAGCCAATCGATTTCCGAGTCAGACTGAGTGGATTCTTCCACCTTGCCACTAGGGCCCTTCCGCTTCTGGGTGGAATCTTTTAGCAAAAGCTTGAGGATCACTGCCTCATGTACATCGCCCTGTAGTAGGTGACAAAGTCAATTTGAAACTGCCGGGTGGGCCAGCAAGCTGCTCCTGCTGAACTGAATTAGTATGACCCTTCCGGTGGCAAATTCAGGCATGAAGCCTCTAATCTCTTCCTTTTATCTCCAGTTTACACCTCAGCTATCAGATTCTGTCATGGGAAATTCTAGCCATGCTACTGCTTCGAATGTTTATTCTATATGGTTGAATATGAGATCCAAGCTGAACAGCTGGACCGAAACCGATTATCGTTATTCGCACTCGCATAACTGAATATTATACGAGGTGAAAGGTTAATTTACTATCGTTCAGAGACGCCTTATGAACATGAGAAATTATTTTTTTTCTTTTTGTTTGCAGATGTCGTGAATGAATCGAATCAGCGGACGCGAAAATGCCTGACCACTCTCACCCTGGACGTTAACGCGGTCGTTCAGTTTTTTTTTTGTTTTTTTTTCAGTTTCTAAATTGTGATAATTTTCATTTTGGTTCATTTTTCCTCCTTTTCTAATATGAGTGTTAAATTCCGTTTTTTCTTACTGTGTCTGTGTGTGTTCGCATTCGTGCTAGAAAGTCGGGGTGATGATCAGCTGATACTTCATGGCCCGAACATATGCACGAAGATTGGAACGTAAGTATTGTTTACTCGTAGTAATATATTTAAGGAAGCGAAGTGTCGGATTGAGGTTCGAGACTTCAAGAAAGTGAGCATTACTGGAAAATTCTGAGTGAAATTATCCTGTAATCAGGGTGTCTACCGGTCACTGAAAACCCGGAAAGTCACGATTTTTGAAAGTAGGTCATGGAAGTCACGGAAAGTCACGGAAAATCGGATTTTCATTGGAGAAAATTGAAAAAAAAAAGAAGATCAAAACTGTTTGAATATTGACAGCATGTGAACAGTTTTTTTTTGCTTTTCATGCCGATTCAACTTCGAAGGTCTTTTATATTTGTTACTTTTTAAAATTATTGAATTTGTCATGATAAACTCTGCAAAATGATACCCGTATCGGTATTAGAAGAAAATTTTGAGAGGTCACGAAGAAAAAATGTTTGAGGTCATGGAAAAGTCACGGATTTTAATTATTTTGATCTGGTAGACACCCTGCTATAATACTTGTTTTTTCAAGGTCCAAGACCACCATGTAGCGCTTTCTTACATGTGTTTTTGAAATGTTTTCCGGTGCACTGAATTTGAAATGTTGACTAGAAGGTTTCCAAGGTTGCTGGATTGGGTTTATTGGATAGCTGGTATTAAACATCAAAGCCCGTGGTGGTAGTCCGGAGTTGAGAATTCCCTTGAAATACCTTAATATGGACATAATTTTTCTGGTTTTCATAATAACAAACTATTGTCAGAAATAGAGTTAGTTATGTTCGAAATCTGAGTAAGGCCTGAAAACGAAAACTTGCTCACTAGGCAAACAAAGGGAATACCGGAAATTGAAAAAGAATTCGCGAGCAAATTTCTATAGGTACGGGTGGGTGTTCAGAAGATTTTGCTTTCAAAGAATTACATTTAAGTTATGTACAGAATTTTACTATTCTATTGAAATAATAATGGTGAGTTGGTAATACCTTAAGAATGAATGTGCTTTAAAAAGTATGAAGAACGAAAGAAAATGGATGAATGATGTTTTTCAAAAAGTGCTATAAAAGAAAGAAAACTCAATTAATAATTACGTCATACTGTCACGTGAACGTGAAACGGAAGTTCAGCATGCATGTAGCATGAGTGCACTTTTGGTTGACCGACAGCATAAAAGGAATAATTTTTGTAAAATCTTGGCGCCTCTTCCCTTTTGGAGAGTCACACTAATGAAGGGTGGAAACTGCAAGACCTAGGAATTTAAATGGAACGTATTTGCGCAGAATATTGTCCCACTACTTTATAAATGCTGAAACTCTCTTTCTCAACTGCTCTCACGAAAAATATAAGCATTGCCAAAGTTGTAGACTTAATAAATAAAAATAAATAAAATAAAATAAAAACACAGAATAACTCTTTAATATGAAAAATTTGATTCGATTTTCAGTTCGCATGATGAAATTGTTTCTTCATGGCAAGATACATTTTTTTAAGAAGGAAAGCAAAGCGATTTCTCTCATTTTAGTTCCCAACTCTATGAACCGATTTTAAGCTCATCCTCAAACGCAAACCACATTTTGGTTGTGGAAATTCACCATGAGAATTTTAGCTCACTAGGCTAATTATAGCCTATTAGAGTGTCGGTTAACGCTATTTCCTCCCAAAAACGAATTAGTTTCATCACTCTCATAATAATTCGATTAGGTCTATTTTCAAACTCCACGATCGTTTGATGATTGTAAATACGCATCAAACCCCCTCAGTATCCTTACTCAATTACAACTTTCCTTATTTTTGGACGTAGGTCGAATTCATGGTTGGAACGGATCACGAAAAAAGAGGGATTCGAATCACGGATGGTCACATCTACTGATCCGAATTGCAGATCACAGATCCAGTTATTAGAACACGATCCGAACCGTTTCGGATCATGGATCGTAGAATTTCGTGATCCGCGGATCGAATTTTTCGGATCAGGGATAATTTTTTTCCTTGCAAAAACAAAACACAAATGGACGCTGTTAAGCGTAAGGGAACCAACCAAACAAGATGAGTTATTAGCACATTACTTATTAGTATCGTTAGAAAGAGCGTAAAAAGTAGAATTTTTCGAAATTGGGCCCCCAATTCAAAAATGTGTTCTCACGTTGAAAAAGGCTTATCAGTAAACGCTATGTCATATGGTTTCTTTCTACATGGCTCTTCAATTTTGAATCACGTGTTCTCAAAAAAAAAACACAGATTTTGCTGGTTGGATCCCTTACGCTTAACAGCGTCCAAATTGAACCTTTTAAATTTTACTGTAGAAGATGATGAGGTTGAATTTAAATTTGAGTAAAGCGGTCGAGACACTTCTTAATTTAGTTTTTGTTCTTCGCCAGATTGTAAATTTTCTATCCCTTCTTCCTCCTCGACATCAATTTGGCGTTGGTATAGGCACTAAAACTTGGAGTTCCCAAAGTTGGTAGCCTTGCGTACTGAAAAGGTGATCATGTACAATTTTTCGTAAGATTGCAGCAAACTTTACAGGTCTTTAAATCAATTAGAAATTGATTGAAAGAAAAATCTCGTCCTACATTTTATTGTATTGTTACTAGACAATAGAATTATATACTAATTACAAAAAGGCAAATTACTCCAAGAATCAATTTTCTGAATTGATTTTTGGAGTAAGTTGCCTTTTTGTAATTAATATAAAATTGTTCTCTGCTTTACTAGTATTAATAGAATTATAGTCAACGCAAGTGGGTGGAATAATTCTCGGCCGTTTCTTGTCTTCCTTAAGCGCGTTCTAGACGATCAACAGAGGTGGACTTAGGTATTTTTTGCTCAAGGCTAATGGAAAATTTGCGCCGCTGGCCAGATATTTTGTGGAAAAAAAGAGTAGACAATTTTTCGCTCGCGATTTACCTTATTGCACTGAAAAATTTTTTGCGTTGTTTTGTATCATTTTGTGATCTTTTTCCTTTTTTTTTTAAATTTCGCGCCGAAGCTTCAGCATAGTCAGCCGTATGGGAAATCTGGTTTTGACGATCAATAATATTGACCTCAAAAAATTGACATTCAGAATCGAGAAATCCAGAAATATTGACCATTTCATCCAAACGATCAATGCTGGTTCCCCAGAAAAGAGTAAAATTATTACCATTTAGTTTTTCTTTATCAGTGTATTAAATTCAACTGGGCCTATTCTATGTCTGCTACGAGACAGAGTATCTATTTAAATTTTCATTTGTATAATAATAATTATGAGTGATTCCTTGGAATTGTCGCCTTTGCTCTATGATCATGATATGATTCAATTGTGATGTTCCACGGCAATGAACAGAACATCTCAAAGTAGTTGCTCTTCTTCATTTTTGCGCCGAGCAACGGCTCATGCTTCTGTTTTCATCTTCACCATTCGAGACGTATGTGTAGACATAAACCACCAAAAGAAACTGACAAAAACTTCCACCAAATTCCTTTACTCGTCACCAAACCAAACAGTCGTCACGTGTGCATTAACTGATAAAATCTTTCCAATTAGTGTTGATTCTTGACAGGGCATCAAGAATATCAGATTGATTCTGATATTCTTGATGCCCATTCAATTTCTTGTTCTCGTCTCAATTTTTGATGATTGCATCAATATTTTTGTCCCCTTTTCCCTACACAGTCAATAAAATTGTCAAGAGTAGTAATATTGGTCAATATTATTGATCGTCTAGAACGCGCTTTTAAGGATAGCAGTATTTCATTTAAAAGTATCCATGATCACCCTTTCAGTTTCACCTGCGCAAGTGATTTTGTAGCGCTCTCTAGTGCAGGTTTTGACGCCTATTCCATATTTTTAATAAAATTTACGAATTTTAATTCAAATTTGGAAAGAAATTCTCACATTCGAAAAACACAACAAATAAAATCGCTGTTCTGACTTTTTTAGGGCTTTTTTCTTTCGAATTTTCCATTTTTTTGCATTCCGTGTCGATCCGTTGCTCAAATCTTTTCAACTATCTGGATCACGGATCTTCTATATTTGCATGTGATCCGAATCGCGGATCAAGAATCAGATTTACGATCCGGATCATTATTCGGATCATTCCAACCATGGCGTCAAATCAGTCAAACAGTAAAATTGAAAATGAAATGAATATCGTGTCCTTATGAGGCTACATATGTCAACGGCCTAATGACAATGTAAGTATCGTTCTTGCTGAAATTTTCATTCTTGAGCACCTCCTCAATCTAGGTGCCATTGTTCGTAAATTGCGATTGAATTATTATCAGAAGTGAGTTCAACGACCTTCCTAACCTATAATACGTTATCTAAATTGTGATTCATGAAATTGTTGATCCGCGACGCCCGTCAGGTAATACATATTTGGATTTAGGAGTCACACCAATAGCGTCCTTGAACTCTCCCACTCCCTCTCTCTGGTGATATATTTATAGGATGTGGAGAAATAGGTCAGGTGTATAATTAACATGCTCGTTAATCGCACTACTGATCAGTGCAACTGAAAAAATATCAAAAATTCTATTTTTCTCTCATCTTCTTCAGGCGCCGTATCCGATGCTAGACGTTGGCCCATTGCCATCCTCACGGTTTCGTTGGGTTAGAGTTTTCCTTCTCTGTTCCTAAGAGTGTGCAGTCGCACTTCGCTTACTAGCCACGTGTTTCACGACGTTGAGTAAGCTGTCCACGACTTGTACACGCACAGTACCAGTCGTTCTGATCTGATGGTAACACGTCCTGCGATTGTAATGCCTTGTTCTCTTGAACTGGCGGGGCTCGCGGTATTTCCACCTCGATTGATACTGTAGTCGCTGTGTTTGCTAGAATGTTAGAGGGTATTCGAATATCACTGGCATTCCGGCGTTGGTGGACTTAACCCCGAGATGCAAGGATCACGAAGCGGGCACGTTACCTCTTGGCCACACTACAACTTTTTTTCGCTCATAAAACGCATGTTTGATGTACGGTAGTGTGAGAGTAAACGTGTTGAGTGTTGTTCAGATAACAGGATAACGCCCCCTCCTTCTGCCTTTACCATGTTTTTGGGGTGATTACGAAAAAATCAGTAAGCATTTCATTATGGGGAAATCAAGTCAAAAATACAGTAGAACGTCTATTATCCGGACTAATTGGGACCGGAGGCTTTCCGATAACGGTTTTTCCGGATAACCGGAAAATGTGCTTATTTTATAGAGGAAAACACATTTTGAAGGAAAATAGCCCAAAAAATTAGCTCATTGGTTTTAGAATTTCCTGATTTATCCAGAAAAACCTTAATAGACTGAATAAGCTAGACTAGAAAGAAAAAAAAAGAAGAGGTTTTGCCTAAAAATCGGGGCCCTGATTGTCTTTTTTTCCCCCGGCGTTCCGTATAGTTGGCGTCCGGTTAATTGGCGTTTTACTGTACTTTCGTTTGAAATAATTTCCGAAAGGATGAATATCATTTATAGAGCTTGGATTTTCATGATTTGTCATGTTTTCCTGCATTAGAGAAGATCGTGTATATCGTGTAGATCTTTGCGAATCATAACATTCTGAGTAAAATGAGCCCAATTTGATAGTGCATATTTTGGGTATAAATGCATGTTTTTGCATATTTTAGACGTTTTAACCGCATATTCGTCATATTTTGACTTTTTTTTTTTCATTTTTCTGTCATATTTTGGAAATTTTGGCCAACATTTTTTTCACTTTTTTTTTTTTCCACTGAAAATGGCAAACCTGAAAAAACTAAGAAATTCTGAAAAATAAATTTTTCGTACTGATACGTCGAAAGTACTACAATTTAAGTCTGAAAATCAATACGAAAGTGACTAATTCCAGAACGCCTTCTGTTTTAAAAAATGACCTTCAAATAAAAAAATCCTTTCAAAAGATACCCATATCGATGTTGCATAAAAGTACATTTTCGCTAGATAAGTGCATATTTTGTCATATTTTGACGAAAATAAATGCATGTTTTATGCGTATAAAACAATTTTTTAAGCGCATGAAAATCCGTGCTCTAATCATGTATCAACTTACTATCAAAAGTTTAATTTGCTGAAGCTGTCAGTGAAGCTTAATAGAGTTCCCCTTGCTTACTAATTCGAAGTGTACCTACTTTAACAGGAACTTTTTCAGGTTTTATGCCCTCATCATTTGTCTTAAATCTGAAATCCACGTGCAAAGAATAAAAGGACATGATTTTGTTTATTGGGTTTCGCCCACTGATTCCTCGACTTATACCTGCTGAGTGCAGTTGTCTTTACTAACTAAAATGTATTGGGGAGGCCCCCTCCTAGGTTAACTTATTGAAATATCATGTCGTACTTCACTTACTGCTTCTCGGTCATTTCACTTTATCTGAAATTAAAAAAACTATAATTGCATCAGAAATTGACGATCTAATGACATGCCACGTTACTTGTAAGTTCCTCGTGCCTTATTACAAGTTCTTAAGCTGAAAATGGACATCGCAATCTCGCTTTTAACTTTGGTGTGACGTCATTACCTAATTCTCAAAACTTTTTATCGCTTCTGGCAATCGCCGAACCATTAACACGGTATCGACGCTTTCCTATTTTCGTGTATGTTTGATGATAAAAGGTGTACAAAGTCGTACAGAGCTGTCTAATGGCCACCTAAAAGTATATTGTAATGCAAGTCTTGAATGTGATCGAAGTGATTGATTACGATATGAAAATATGAATAATGAAGAACACAGCTCCAGGTGGGGAGCAGGATATGGTGATTACTAAACGCGGCTAATGAATGAAAAATAATATACGAGAGAAAAAGAATCTTAAGGTGTAACGTTCATGCGGATGAACAAAGATGAAGATAGTTATTTCTTAATGACTAGGTGCGTTAGGATGAGACATTATTTGAAAATGCGAGTGTAGGAAGCGAAGCTTTACAAGAATCCGCGAGTGTTATGAAATATTGACGAGGTTATTATCCGCTACTCGTTGGAGGATTTCAGTGGCCTGTAGAATGAGTCTGACGTTTTCATTTTCAGTATCTTGTGCAGTGCACTGGTATCCGGATGGTCGTGGAAATGATTCGAATGTATCATTGTGAAATTCATGTGCTTCTCCTGGTACGATATTATGCTCAGAAGGTGATCTTACTCCCAAATTATAGTGAGGTCAGTGTCGATGCGAGTTTCCATTCTTGCCGCTGTTCAAGTATCTGACAAAATTGTATTTCAAATTTCATGATGTTGAAAAAAGGCGAGTGAAATCGTCATTCGGCTTATGAATTCCGAGTACGAGCGGTTCACGACCCCGCCGGTTATCATTTGTACCTTGACCCAGATAATTTACTATATTCTGTTTACTACTGTACCTATTCCGAGTATGCTGTAAGGTTTATCAGGCAGCGTTGAAATTACTCGGTAACACATTTTTTCCCTTTTTTACACGAAGAACCGAAATTGGTGAACCGTAAATTCTCTGCACAGCTCGGGTATAATGGTCAAGTTCGGGATGGGTAATTGGGTTTCTGGTTGTACAGCATGCCGTGGTGTGCCCAATTAAAGTGTATAACTGGCTCGATCTTGTTCAAAATGTACAAAATTCTTTGCATGTGGAAAGTAATACGCGGGGATCATGAATCAGTGCTTTAGTATTGTTGAAAATATTATTCCTCCACCAGGCTTGATTGTTATCATGCAAGTGCAATGGAAGCTGAAGAAAAATTTTTTATATTTCTGTTATTTCTCGTATCATTCCACTGTTCTGGCATGGTTGCGAGTCCAGAAGAAACCGAAATTTTCCGCAGTTGGTATATCTTCTATGGCTTATGCCGTCCCAACTCAATCGTTCCTGTTTCTGATAATCAAGTACAATGATCAGTGTTGCCTGAAGTGAAAATTGAATTCTGCTCTCGGATGTCCCAAATTTTGATAGATTTCAAAAAAATTCTACTGAAGTCCGTTGAAAATGAGTTCTATAGCGAGAATTGAGATGTTGAAATGAAATTTTCGCGGCTAATAATGAAAAATTCTGTTAGATCTAGCAGCGAAAATACCGTTCTGACAACACTGGCTGCAAATGAGTATTGTTGGTATGAGGGAGGGAGACAAGTAGAGAAGTATCGGTTAATTGAAATTTCTCTAAGACACGAAGTGCTGCACCTGCTTCTGCCCCTTTATTGAGGTTTTCCACCGCGATTGCATTACGAGCCGCATCTGAGAGATTTTAGGATGATATCAGAAAACTGCATTATACATTAAAAGAAACAAAGTTATGACATTATGAGCTATTCGCCTCTTTTGCGATAGGGTTTTTCTTTCGCATAACACACAGGTCACAGAATAATGTTCAAGTAATTATTAAGAATTATTAGTTCAGTAGAACGTCGATTATCCGGAAGTCAATCATCCGGCACGTCAATTAACTGGAATGGCCAGAAGAAAATGATAATCAGGGCCCAGATTTTTAGGCAAAACCTCTGTTTTTTCCTCTCTTTCTGGTTTGGCCTATTCGGTCTATTAAGGTTTTCTGGACAAATCAGGAAATTCTGAAACCAATGAGTTAATTTTTTGAACTATTTTCCTTCAAAATGTGTTTTCCTCTATAAAATAAGCACATGTTTCGGTTATCTGGAAAGCCTGTGGTCCCTATTAGTCCGGGTAATCGACGTTCTACTGTAATAATAACAATTAATAATTCGATAATTAATACCCAATATGTGAAGTGTGACGCCAGTGAGACATGGGAAAAGTGATGCCGACACTGTGGCAATGTCAGTAATTTCAACCAGTCAGAAATATTTCTCATCAACGCCATCTACCATTTTTCACTTGGCTAAATATGACACTAGGAAAGTCCGAAAATGGATTCAGTTACTCAGAAAGATGCTTGACAATATTATCTGTAATTAGTGGTTCCACCCCCTCGGTGGAGTTTTTAGAGTGAGGTTTAGGACCGAAATAAGTTGATAAATAATAGCCTTGTGTTCTTGAAAACCGTCATGTTTTTATGCGCTTTTTGTGGGCTTTAAGCAATGTGCAGAAACATGTATTTTTCACGCGAAATACAACAAAGGTCTGCGTCCTTAAAAATTTATATTTCGTAAACTTTTCGATCGATATACATAATGTGCACGCTAATGAAAACGATTTTTGATGGTCAAACCAAGTTTCTAATCGAACTCTATTTGTAAGAGTATTTTCAAAGAAAAATTCTGGCTTCTAGGAAGAATCATATGTTGAATTTGACATCCCGGCGCACCTGAAAAATTATTCAGTTTCAAGTAAAATTTAGCTGATAGGTTTTTAAACCAAAATGAATAAATTTAGCTGCTGGAAGCAGAACTTTTTGAAAATTGTAAATTTTAGGTTAATAACCTAATAGTCCGTTGAAGAGTGACAAGAGCCGAGCGCCCCCCACCAGTGCAATAATAATTTTACTTTTACTTTTTTTTTTTTTTTTTTTTTAAATCAGTGGGGAACTTGTTTCTGGTGGCCAGGGCCTGTAATTTTTCTTGGTCCCGCATGTCTTAAGTCTTTCCACAGGCACATAAAATTTGGCCTGGGCCAAATTTTAGGGACTCCTGGAAAACATCCGGGCCTGGTGTAAATGTACTTTTTGCAGCCCCCTGCCATTGCTGCCGGTAAATACAAACCCAAAAATTAATATAAATTGAAAAAATTTCTGGCAAGCGGAAAATCTCAATACAGTCTTAAAACTTAACGGACCCCCTCACCTTGTGCGTCGCCCGAATTGTGGATCAAAAGAGGCAATAATCAATTTTTGGCCAAAAACTCGTCAACGTGTAAATGTAAAATGAGTTATATTAAAAATTGAAGCTCATTAAGTTTCCTACAAAACACCTATTTGTACTTTTACTCCTGAGTATCTCACAAATCCCATAAAATGGGTGAAAGTCTGTACCTCGTTTTTTCAATGCGCCTTTACGTATCAGACCTTATGGAAGATAAGCAGATTTTTGAACTTCTTTCTTATTTCACGCGGTTTTAATAACAGTATGGATCCTAATTGTACATCTGATTAATTCGCTACCACCGTAGCTATCCACATCTGGGAATTTTCCTCCCCTACTTCTCGAATACCACTCACCCGAAATTTCGAATTTTTCAGTTTCAGTGGTATAGAGTGGTTTTATTATGCGGGCTTTTTTCGAGCTTTATAGGGAACTAAAATTAGACCAAGATACTGGAGGTGGTGTATTCAGCGTCACCAAATTGAATTTTGATATGATTTTAACCCCAGTTTGATGATTGTGAAGGGTGTCTACCGGTCCAATAAGTTCATAGAATTCAATAAAAGTCCAATATTCGAAAATAATCCAATAAGTCCAATAAAAGTCCAATAAAAAATTGAAAAATAAGTAAATAAGTATAATAGTATTTTTGAAGTTGTGAAAAACTTGACTGGATAAATTTTTTAAGAAAGGGTTAATACGTAGAAAAAATTTATTCAGCGATTAAAAAGATTAAAATGATAAATGAATAAATGAAAAAAAGGGGCATAAGCACGCCTTTTTAGTTGTGATCAGGCGTACGAAAAGTTCCAATAAAAAGTCCTATGAAAGTCCAATATTTTCTATTTTCAAATCTCATAGACACCTTGTTGTGGTATCAGGAGCAGGGCTGAGGGGCAAAAATGTCACAAAATATTATAATATAGGTTTCTAATATAGGATTTTCAAGGGCACTAAATTCGTGTCTGACATTGTTTTAACTACTATTTTGATAAACGTGGCGCTGGGGAAGAAGGAGGAGCTGGAATTAAATTTAAAAAAATGAAAAATGCAACAGGTATGCATATCGTTTCTTGAATTTCTGGAGTCACTGAGCTCATTTATGGCATCAGTTTGGTCCTCAGATACAAAAATGTGACAGATCAAGGGTTTGGGTTGTGGCAAACATGTCACAAAATACAGTATAGTAGGGGTCTCCAACTTTTTTTGCCCAAGGGCTATATTGAAAACTGTAGAAGGCCCGGCAGGCCAGCAACATTCCCGGGGGTTTGGGCGGTATGGAATGTTTCTGGTTGGAAAAAAAAATCACCGATGCCTGTCAACAGCTGATTTGGATTTGACGCTAGGTAAAGGGGGTTAGAAAACAAAAAGGGCGAAAAGTAGACGTATATTTCATCTGTAGCTAACGTTGAAATTTCTATCGAATATAGGGTTCTCAAGTTTGTTATCGAAATTACTTTGACTTCGATTCTCATAAGTGTGGCGTTGGGACCGGGGGAGGAGCCCATATTGGTAACAAATCGAAATATGCAATGTACATATCATTTCTTTGGTCTCTGGATTCGCTGTACTCATTTTTGGCATCAGTTTCTCTCTGTTATACTAAATTGTGGCACGAGGGATGGGGTCACGGGTAGAAGTGTCGCTAATAAAATAGAGATATCAAATGTAGGAGTTTTAAGATAGTTGAATATGTTTTACGTAGTATTCCTGCTCTTTTCCCAGTACATATGGCAGAGAAGAGATCAGTGGCTCCACTCAAAATGCTCAGCTTCATTCTCTGTGTTTAGGGGTGCACGGCTTTATTCAGGTGCAGGAGATTTGGTCTAAGATGTTCCTCCATGTGCCATAATTGTTGTGGGTCGTCCTGTCTCGATAGTGAGCAGATTGTTGAAACAGACGAATCTGACAAAGAGGACAAGACATAGATGTGTTAATATGATGTAAATAAAATTGTTTGTTTAATGGCGTGTATATCTCATGTAAAAGGTAGGGTTTTGAGACAGTATCGAAGGTTTACAAACCTCACTTGTATTTTTGTGGATTGTCGAAAATAATTCAAAGTTTCACGCCAATCAGTGGAAAAATATTCGCTCCTTTAATTTTTCGAAATACGTAACTGGCAGCGTGTTCTCGATAAAGGTTGCTGTGTACTTGTCAAAATCTCCATTTGCGGTTGATGATTGATTATTAACATCTGTCATAATTCTGTAATATGTAGGCAAATCATTCCACATATTGAATCTGCTCATCAGTCAGTCCGAGCCTATGTTGTTAATTCAATCCACCAATAAGATCAACCTTCCTGTTGATCAATCAGATATACTAATCAGATCAACTCACCAATGAAACCTTGTGAAAGTAGGTTGAACTTCATATTCCCGTAACCCCTTCAATTTGCATGAGCTGTAATGTAAGGTACAATACACGCCTGTGTTTCATAATTGAAAAAATTGATATTCCAGTTTTATTTCCTGCGTGTGGTTGTGTTCCGAGGTATAACATTGGCATTATACCTTGGGACAAAAATGTTACCCAACTAAAAATGCATTTTTGGACCTTGAATTTGAGTTACAGAATGCAATTTTGATAAGTTGTGACTAAGATACGTAGCTATACTCGTATATCTCCTGCGTCTTAATTTAATCGACTCGAATCTTGGTCTGGAAACTTAGTTTCAGTGGAAAGTGTCTTGAGGTACAACACCTCCCCCCTCACGACCTTCAACTTCCTCTATGTCACTTTTCGGGTATATTTTCAATGTAACGCAGTGTTATCAAAACCATCCTTTGTGATTGCACGTATGGTGAAATATCCGTATCCGTTGCTGATATTCTCGTTTTAGTTTTTGCTCAGTTACAACGGCATTTATTTTTAATGCCAATTGCCATATATTATACATTATGGCAATGTTCAGTTTAGATGATGCATGTGAGGAAAAAAATAAGGAGGAAAACACTGTCGTGTTATTCAAAACATAAATACGTATTACAACGATTATACGTTTCGCTTGAGTTTAACGCTTCGTTTTTGTTGTCAAATCGAACAAGAGAAAATGCTTTGTTTACATTGTCTACATACATAGGTACACTATCACGGACACTCCTGTTTCGATTTTCTCAATTAACGATGACCGATAGCCAATCAAACACTTTCACACATTCTTCCTTGTAATGAATATGCACGGTATATACATAACGCTTTCACGTAAATGTTTTTTTTTTTTTTTTTTTGTTTTTCTATAACGATTAATAAATAAAAAAATCATAACACTGGTTAAACTTCGTTCAACAAAATTAATGTACGTCAATTGATACGCGATATTCTTTCTCTTTTTTGTTTCGCAATTATTTGGTAATATATTTTCATTGAAAAAAAAAAAAAAAAAAAAAAAAAAACACGATTGATAAAATTGTAATATCGCCGAGTGACGGGAAACGGTAAATTTAGATTGCTGTGCGCGCGTCCATCAATAAAATAAAAATTTGTACATGAGAGCGGAGACACGATGATGGAGACCATCTCCGGTTGCCTTAATTGAGCGAATGGTATGAACGCGTACGTTCTTGATGAGAAATAAAACGCTTTGGTACTCTGAAGAGGACAATCGCCTTTTTCTGTTTCTCATCTCATGTCATCTCACTTTGCACCGTCGTAAGAATGGTCAACTCGTCCAGACGAGCTAGACCGAGTAGCCCTAATATATTGTTGTGCGAGATTCCTATCTCTGTCAAGAACATAGTATTTGCTGTGTTTCAACTCTAATATCTTATGACAGCAGAATCATGAAATCAAACTTAGCACCTTTGTAGCATGGGCGGAACCAGGGGAGGCTATGGGACTATAGTCTCACTGGGGAAAAAAGAAAACCAAAAAAAAAACTGAATATTTAATTATTTTATATGCTTTTACTACTGGGTATACTTGAGCGAAAACCGTAACAAAAACCCGTATCGCTTTCCCGACATGAATTTAGTGGTTGACATTTCCATAGAAATGTATTTTTCTTCCAGCTATAGGTATACTTGAGAAAAAACCGTAACATTCCCCCCGACACGCTCCTCCCGACACAAATTCAGTGGTTGACATTTTCATGGAAATTTATTTTTTTTCCAACCATGGGTATTGGGAATTTTCCACTTGGAGCGCTAGTGATAGCATGTTTTGAAAACCTCATTATGTGATCATGGTTATCAAGTCGCATTAATCCCGTAATGAGAGTGAAAGTTTTTTAGCCTTCTGATCCGTTATTTTGTGTGGTTTTTTGCACATAATTTGAACATCATTTATTTAAACATATTTGCAACAAATTCAACGTGTTGGTGCCTGACATCGTTAATTGTTTTAACAATGTAAAGAGGCCATTCATAGAAGGAAAGAAGATGCTTAATGCCAAACACCTATCGAATTGAAAGAAGGAACCAGGGAGGTACTCACAATTACATATTCAATTAGTAACTAAATGAAAAATTTATAATTTATAATATTATTTTCTGCAATAAGTTCAAGGAGGGCCGTACCGACGGGAGGGGAGTGGGCCCCCATCGGCCAAATTTTCTTCATATACATATGGGAAATTGGATAAATTTAGGGTATTTGTAACCCTTCTCAACCAAGAAAAAAATTCATCTAAATCGCAAAACACCCTTACTTAAAACCTGGGCATGGCCCTGAGTTCAAGATTTAATCCTCTTTCATTGATTACTTACCTGCTTCAGTTAATAGAGTCGCAGAAGGAAAGTGACTGGCAGATGTACTCAGTCGTCGGCTATAAGTGGCAAGCCTCACGACTTGAGTGTCCTGTCACCACAAATAAAACTTTCGAAAATGAAGAGATCCAAATAACTGGGCACTGCTCCTGCAAAGGAGGGGTAGGGGTAAAGTGTAAACATATTTGCACGCTACTTATGTATTTGGAAAGGTAATTATTTTGTAAGCCAACAAAAATATTTTATCCACTTTCAATTCTTTCATTATGGATAAGGCAAGACAAATTCTGCATAATGTATTTAGCTTCCTAAGAAAAAAAGAGGTCTGCTTAATCATATTTCTATAAGATGTAGATAACAAAATGGAGATTTTCTAGAGCTGAATCAGAAGATGTACACAAATTTGTTTATTTGGTTAAAAATTGAAAGCTTTTACGAAAATTCTGGAAAAAAATGAAATGAAAATTATTTTTTTAAATTTGTTTATTATTATTATTATTATTATTATTATTATTATTATTTTATTTTTATTTTTGAAAGTAATAGAAAAATTTGAAAGAATTAAAAACTGGTAAATTTTGCGAGAGACTCGAATTGTGCTCAAAATAAAGAATGAAAGAAAAAGAAAAAAAAACAACGAAAAATTATGTAAAGTACCTAATAATATTTCAGCTTGCATAATTCGTAAAAATAACTAATAACACTCTTTTTCTTAATAATTTGAATAAATGTTGGATCATTATGTGAGCGGACTACAGAGTTCTGTAGTTCGCTGCATTATGTACAAACTCTGCACATCGTGATAACCATGATCACGGAATGAGGACATTATACTCGTATATATTTTCCCAACAGGGCGCGTATTTTAATGTTAAATTCCCAATACTTGGACGAAAACCGTAACACCAGCCATGTGCTCATTGATCTTGATCTTTGCTGCGCCCTGCGCGACTACAGTTCTTCTTTTCTCTTCTCATTTCCTGCTCAGTTCAGCTCACAGTTCTTTAGCTCTTCATGGTGACAATTCAGTTCAGTGGTTGACATTTCCATTTTCTTTCAGCCATGGGTGTTGGGGAATGGCACTTCGGCTTTGTTTACATATTTTATTCCCAAGTTTGATAAGATTGATAACAAAAATGAATAATTTTGCGTGTTTTTCATCAAATTAACCGAGTTTTTGGCAGTCGGTGGTGAAAAGTTGACTATATTATTGTAAATCCGAAGTACATAATTCAAAATGTTGAGCCACTTACTAGTATATTCAATTTTCAGATTGTAATAATTCGCGAGAGAATGTTCGAAATTATACGGAAGTTGCTTTATAAAAATGTATAAATACCGTTTCCTACAAATTTCATTCTTATCATTTTTCACGTAGTTCCACTTATTTTCTATAAATTTCGTCATAAATAGAAAAATTTGTTAACTTCCCGTTAGACTACTAACCGTATTTTCAAACAGCACTTAATTTTTCAAGCACCCTTAAATGGAAACAAATCACTTAAAATTGTATTTAAGTAACCTCCACGTGTATTTAATTTTGGTTATTTCCCCTAATATTGATAACGAGCGTTCCGGTGACGCCATGTGTCACTGCCTTATACTTGAGCGGAAATCGTAACGCTCCCCCGACACGAATTCAGTGGTTGACATTTGCAGCGCCCTGCACGACTGCAGTCTGCAGCCATGTTGTTAATAGAAATTTCCATGCCCCCGACACGAAACCAAAACGTATCATTTAGCTCTTCATGGTGACAATTCAGTTCAGTGGTTGACATTTCTATGGAAATTTATTTTTCTTCCAGCAATGTGCTCATTGATCTTGATCTTTACTGCGCCTGCGCGACTGCAGTCTGCAGCTGTGTTAATAGAAATTTCCATGCCCCCGACCCGAAACCAGTTCGTATGATTTAGCTCTTCATGGTGACAATGCAGTTCGGTAGTGTTGAAATTTCCATGGAAATTTATTTTTCTTCCAGCAATGTGCTCATTGATCTTGATCTTTGCTGCGCTCTGCGCGACTACAGTCTGCTGCAGCCGTGTTGTTAATGCTAATTTTTTTAAAATCAGGGTACGAAAGCATATAAAATGTTACACTATGTGTCTCTGTTGGAGACACGTATTTTTTTTTTAATCTTAGTGATTCGGCGAAGTAAGCGTTCATTTCATTCCAGAAAATTTACCCCCTTTCTTCTTTTGGTTCAGCCCCTTTCAGAGGTAATTCCAGATTGCGCCTCCGCTTTCTAAGTTTTCGTACTCGCGTTTCTGTATAGTTTCCTCTAGTACATCTGTCTTGAAATTCAGTCGAGTGCTCAAAAAAATGCAAAGAATGCATTTGTTTCTCCATTTGGGACCTCTGAGGTAGAATTGAGATGGAGCGTATGGCTTGCAACAAGTACAGCGTCCTTCGGGACAAGAACAATCGAATCTTGCATTCTTTGCCACTGTTGCGTTGGCTTCGGGGCACACAAATCACACATGCACGATGAAAAAACACCGCGACGTTCTCGAATTATCGAAATTCGTGAACATTAATTACCTGCTATGCACCGTAGCAATGTCATCGATGATTCCAATCGCTGGCTTACGAAAGACAGATTACTCGTTTTGCGCCAATTTGCTCGAATATCTTCAGTTCGAGAACTCCGGGACGCCCTCTGTCGATCTCTCGATTACATTTTTGTTTTCGGAGATCGACAAACGTGAACTACTTTTACCAAAAGTCGGTCACCGGCAACAGAAGACGGTATGGGCCCTGAACAACAGGGTGTTGAACTCTACTGAGTTGCAAAGCTGCTTCATTGTGTCAGCCAAAAAAATGTTCAATCGAGGAATTCATCTAACTTGGGTTGTCTGCAGGGTTTCAATATCTAGTATAGATAAATGAGGAAACATTTGAGCATTTTACACGAGCAGAGGTCTTGTTGGCGAGAAATAGTGTTGGGGGAAGTCCTAGAATTAACGGACTGAAAATTCTACCTTTCCCCTTCCATGCTGAACTTCTTGAGGGAAATAGATCTGTCTAATTTGTTATTAAAAATGATCAAATTTAGAGGAAAATATTCGAGATACGGGCTGTTATTTCAGAGTGTGTAATATTCCTATAAGTCCTATAAAGTACTCTATTTTTAATGTACTATAACCCTGTGAAAGTACTCTTATTTTCAATTTTGGCTCTTATGGTGTTTGGTCATTTATGATCAAACATTGTTTCTTTAGTTTCTTAATCGTGTTGAAAATTTATTCTCATAGATTTAAGTAAACTATATCATGCTGATCAACCATCAAATAATTGGCTTGGAAACTCAAACCAGTGGTCTCTGGGGGTGGCTCCAAAAGGGAAGGAGGAGGGGTGAAGAAATAAAACTTGATATATTGGTGGAAAATGAATAAGATTCCTGCTTATTGTGCATTTCTACTCAGGATCAGGATCGAAATTTAAATTCAAACTTTCGATACAAGCTCAGTAATGTAACAAACTAAATAATAAAACTGTGTGATCGAAATTTAAATTCAAGCTTTCGATACAAGCTCAGTAATGTAACAAACTAAATAATGAATCTTTGTGACTGAGTTTTATTGTGGACGCCTCGTGGTAGGTTTAATTTGTAGGTTTCCGGGGTTGCTGAATGCAATTTTGAGGATAATTTTTACGTCCGACCCACCAGCGTGTCACTAAACGGGCGTTGGCACGAAATACTGTTCATTTCTTTCGGAATGCTACTTCATTTACAGCTTTTCAAAACCACTGAACTCGATTCGTTGAGTGATTTCAGGATCCAACCTACCTGGTGGCACCAGAAGGGATCAAAACCAGGTGATGAAAATTTTTTTGAGATTGTTGGATGGTAAATGGAGCATATTCTCGAAAAATCAACTGTTGTTGGTTTTGACTGCATTCTGGGCACCTGATGGTCGGTTCTAAAAACCACTCTCAGAATCGAGTTTAATGAACTTGGAAACCTATAAATGGAATACAATCTTAAAAAATTAGACCATCTTTAGTATCATTCTCCTTTGTGGCTTTCCGAGACGTCAAATGTGGAAACTACGTACCCGTGAATTCAGCAATCGTGAAAATTTATCTCATCTTTAATTCTTATATTTTTACCCCTTCCTTCACTTTTGTAGCCACCCCGGAGGCATTGACCCAGGCTGCAAAGGTCACTTTAGCCTGTTGAAATCTATGAGAACAATTTTGTAACACAATGAAGGTCCAAAAAAAGAAATTCTTTTAGTTAAAAATATCGGAGCTTCCAAGTGTTTTTCGTAAGGAGGGATGGGGCCTGTAGCCCGTGTTCTCCTTATCCGATCGAATTGAAACTACCCTGAATTTTTTTTTTTAGTATTTAATTAAAATCGATTAACGGAAGGAGGCGAAAAGATATGAAAAATTTCTACGAAAAAATAAGTGCTGCAGAATAACGAACCCCGAACCATTATTTGATTAGCGAGGGGGATGAAATTGTTGGAAGGGACTATAACTATACTCACCCGTTCAATTCCATGAAACATGGTAATGCCCAACTTCTCCCACTCTGGAGTGGATCCACCGAAAAGTCGTACTGGCCCGATGATTTTTCACTATGCTTGGGCAACGTTCATGAACGCGAACGACTCATTCCGTTCACTTCCATCTTTTTCAAAATCATTCAGGTTCCATTCTCTTGCACAGTTTCAAAATCATTCACATTCCGTTCCCTTGCCTAGGAAAAAACACCCCTCACTTTTTCTGTCACTCCGTCTGTCTCATTTGCACCCCTTCGTCCCCGTCCCCTCGGACTGAACCAATCATTTATCTTTCTGTTCAAGTTATGTTCGGTTTGCTGTTTAATTAAACCTAGTTCCGTTCACATTCACCAAAAAATCATTAATAAAATATACCACCCAAGTGAATTTGAGACTGGGGGATGTGAAAAAAAAGAAAGAGTAGTAGATATGAATAGCTTTCTCCTATTTTCCAATAACGAATAGAACTACGTTCTACGTATGCTATTAATTAATGTTAGAGGGACGTATGGCGATGCACGCATGCCAAATTGGCCCCGGGACACCGCACCCCCTATCCCGGAAACGCTCCGAACGGGCCTGCGTCAGAATAGGGGGATGTACACCATTAATAATAGAAGGCTCTGTACTTTCTCATGGGACAATCGATCTGCTATTTTGATCCTAGAATGTCAGTTCAAAGATTTGTCGACTCCTCATTTTTTTGAAATTTATATTGGAGTTTTGAATTTTGATTAATTTACAGACACACTCTAGTATCATATGACATTTATTCATCCAATCTGATTATTTATACTGGAAAATTTTCAAAGTACACCATTTTTTGTGGCATAATTATTTAAGAAATTGGAAGTATTGTTCTATCAGCTGATTTGCTTTATTTTCATGAGGAAATTCGTGCTCGTTAGGTCTTGTGATACAACACATTTTTGAACTCACGTTGTGCTATCAAGATGGTGGATCGATTTTACCCGTGTGAAACTATAAAGAGCCCTAGTAGAGATTGAATTTGACTTCAATTCGGTTCCACCTAAGTTTGAAAATTTGGCATTTCGGCTTTAACTTGGGCAAAAAAAAAAAATTAAAAAAATAGTTCAGGGCTCGGCTTTCGTTACGGTTTTCAATAATGGTGATCAAGTAAAGGGGCCCGGGGAAGGATGGAAATCCGTAGCCGAAATATAAACCGGAATGGCTTCGGCTTCCTAAAACATTGTAAAATCTCCAGTTTTAGCGCTGAGAAAAATGTCATATTGGCTCCTGCTTTGGATTCATCTCAGTGTCCCTGTACTGTTGCGTCTTTGTATCAGTTTGCACAGATGTGTACAATTGTCTTTGATGTGCCTTTTTCAGAAGTATTTTACTTGAGAGTGCGTCTTTTGCGCCACGGGTTGATTCTGCAAAAAAGTTTTTAAACTGAATGTATGTGGCATTAGTTAGTTCCTGCGGAATTTTTAGTTTCTTTTTTTCTTGAATTTGATTTGTCTCAATTAATTTTGGTGCTTTTTACTTATCATATCTAGTTTTAGGACGTGGGATTTTTAATATGTATGTTATAAAGATTACTCTCTACAGTTTTCGGGAATAAAACCTTTGCTTGTGAATAATGTTTTCATTTCTTTAGAATGACACTGATGTGCCTAGACTAATCTGTACATCAAATCGGAACTAAATGTCCATTATGAAGTGTGAGTGAACTTGGTAAATTCTGTATGTAGGGTGTGCCAGTTCACAATTTCCTCTTCTGTAGTCCAGAGCGCTTTCGGTTGTTACGCCATCTTCAGTCGGGTACTACATTGAAGATGGCGTAACAGCCAAAAGTGCTCTGGGCTACAGAAGAAGAAATTGTGAATTGGCACACCCTACGTACGGTAAATCGAAACTAACATGTCGCTGCGTAAGAGATGAAAACTTGGAGTGATATGATGCATATTTAGGTAGGACATGGGTTCAGATCTGAATTCAGTTGTGGTGTAAGAAAGTTGGTAGAGGACTTACGGAAAAGTGTGCTAGTGTGGTGTAAGAAAGTTGGTAGAGGACTTACGGAAAAGTGTGCTAGTGTGTTTGACTGTTATATTATTCCCGAACTTTCCTTATTTTCTACGTTGTTTGATTGCTCTTTCTTTGTCTCAAACAGAATGTAGAAAGATCTTGGATCTCAGATTATGAGCTAGGATTTATGCTTATCATTTTCGCAGAGAGAGGCCTAAGCGATGAGGTTCTCATTAGTCAATCACAACCAGTCGGCGTTCTCTTTATACGAAGGCTAGGTTTTCAGTGTACAAAGATTTTTTTGAAGTGACCTTCATTTGATGAAAATGCTAGTGTTAGGTGTATGTAGCTTAAAATATTTGAATCTTGCTTTGCGAATCCATTTTGATGCCTGTTGGGTGGTGGGCAAAAGAGCTCCAGATCACTGCAGAAAAGAGAAAAGAAGAAGAAGAAGAAAGACCGACAGGCAGACAGGCACATTCGAAGATAATAGATCCTGATCATCAGATCCTATATCTTAGTTCTAAGCAACTTGTATTTTGAACGAGTTCGGCAGTTCGGACCAGAAATAGAGAATAGGAACAAAGAGAACTTAGCTCTCAGATTCTGAAATTTTCGTATTCCAGAGAGATCGCGAGGTCGCGACAGAAACTGTTCTTCCATTGGAGAGATACAAACCTTTTACATTCTTCGATCGTCCACTTGTATATTTGAAAATACACTATTGCCTCCCCCGAGTGTGTTACCTGAAGTTCCTAACAAATTTTTCTTGAGATACTTAATGATACTTGCCAACTACTGTCGAGCATAAATTATTGTGAATACCGACTCTCCTATAATAATTTTTATTTCATTCTTCCTCAGAAATCAGATCGATGGAATTATTGTCTATTTTACATCTGATATTTCCTTCCTCAATAACCAACAGATTTTGTAATTTTATTATCTTTTTCCCGCCAATTTGAATAAATTCTATACTGTCATCATCTGGGCTCCTTCGAGGCAGAATTGCCTCAAATGTTGTCATTGGTAACTGGTGAACTTTCTGCGCGAAAATGTTATTTTTGTGTACGTTTGTATGTGAAAAAATGTTCATGTACGATTGTGGTCGTACAGTACAATTAGCCATTTTAACACAACCCACTCTATAACGATGCAAATAAATGATTCACGGCACAGTGAATGGTGTAGTGTATTCGCTGGATAAAGTATTGTGAATTTTCGGTGTAGGAGTTCCACTTATTGTACATATTCTTCTCATAAACGTAAAAAAGAGACAGCTATCGTTCTTCACGTAACGTGTGCCTACACAGAACACTGGCTGAGAAAGACAAAACTATATACATGAGTGCATTGTACAAAACTCAATTTTCAAATTTCATAAAAAATGTTTTTTGGGCAACGAATAAATGTCTTCCACTAGGTAGTAGGTACTTAACAAATATAATGATGACTAATAATTATTAATTATGCGAATCGTTCAAAATAATTATGCAGAATTGTGAAGTTCAAAATGAAAATTTCGTCTTATTTTAACAGCACCGCATTGTTCCCAGGCACGAATTAGTTTTCATATTTCATTGTATTCAAATCGAGAAGCTCAGTTTTAAAAATTGGCGGGGTACGTGGCAAGAACGGACCGAAGGGAAAGACTCGCTTCGCCCTGTATATTGAGGAATTAAGGCTCTTGAACATTTGTTTCCTGCTTGTCACTTGAAATATAGTTACATTGTTTTTACAGCTCTGGCTGAAGGGTGGCAAAAAAGTAGAAAGGTGTAATGATTTCTTATTTTTTGTGTTAAAAGTAAAAATTGTATCAAACGCAAAATGCTTATTTTTCCTCCTACTATAATTTACGTAAATAGATCAACGTTCAGCTTGTTCGAATAGAGAAGTGAAATTATTTTCATTTTTTTCATTCGTTGCTTTTCTTCCTCCACAGCCACACCAGGTATGTGGAGCGACAAACATTTTTCGTCATTACTGTTCCTCATGCTTAGCTCAGGTCACTATCACCAGACCGTATTTTGATGGCGGTATCAGAATACATTTTTTTTTTTTTTTTTGAAATTGGTATGAAAAGTACAAATGTATTACCAGTTCGTCGACAGAATTGGCCAAATGAAAAAAGATATGGGAGCATCACTTCTATACCTAGCTGCGAGTCTCGGTACGGTAATTTGGAGACATTCAAATGCCATGTATCCGGGACCCTAAAATTTTAAATCTGACAGAGAAAGGAGGCTGTGCAGGGTCTCCAAGTTGCTTCCATTTGAGTACTGCCGTCGCAAATATGAATTTTTTCTTCAATCTTTCGGGTATATGAACTGACACGAATCTTCGGTTTTGAGAGGGAGCGTGGTCACGGATCTACTTCTGTTTCTCGAGTTTAAAAACAAGCAGCTTCCACTCAGGTATTATCGTTTGCTATGATCAAGTGTTTTTCTGGTCTGCGAACTGACATGAATCTTCGACCATGGAAACGCGGTGATAATTTTCATTTAATTTACAACAGTACCTGTCTCGCTAATACGTGGGGAGATATGTTATATAAGGAATTAGGTTAAAAAGGTTCGGAGAAGATGACCTTTTTTACAGGAACTTCTGAAATTAATTTGATAGATAGGTAGTCTAAATGTATCTTTAAAAATTTATCGAAAATTGAAATTTAACGAACTGAAGAAAATACTGATATAAAGCGTGTGTAAAATATCGATGCAAGTCTCGTATTTGCGGTTTCAAAGTACAACGAAAAGTTCATTTGCAAGTTTTCAGCGAACTTCAGGAATAATTACGCAAATAATAGAGAGTGCTAGATGTTAACAAACCTGTATTTGATTCGTACCATGAATGATGACGGAATACGAAATCTTTCCATATCAACGTTTCTTGGCAAGAAAGCACCAAATAGATAAGCCTTTAGATGGTTGAACGTTTTCTATCAATGAAATTGATTTTTTCGGGTAAAGATACTCTTATCGTGAAAAAGTACAGTCAAACTAATGAAAAATGATAATGTATTTATTCTCTTCTACCTTGAGAGAACAAGTTGATCGCGTTGACCTTCCGTACGAATTATGATTCATTTTCCTACATATGTTTTTTTAACCACTAAAATAGCGTTGACGGAAAACGAATAATTTACTTTTATTTACGTTCAAAAGCATGTACTAGAATTTTCCAGAATTTTTTCTCGACAAATCGTCCTTGTGTAAATTTTGCTGTACGCTTTCTCATATCACTCATAATCAGGGCTCGCGGATTTATATGCGCTAAAAAGAAGATAAATATGCGCATATAATATACGCTAAAAAAATGCATTATATGCTTTTTTTTTTTGAAATATGTGCAAAATATGCGAAAATAATATGGGTCTCATTTTAAAGAGCTCGGTGCTTTGACTATATAGATATAACTACGTTATATGGACTGGTAATAGTCGAGAAAAGTTGAATGTAAACAAAGGCAATTTGCCTTGAAGAAATTTAACGTCCCCTATAACTATACAGGTACTATATAGATATAACTACGAACACATTCAACGGTGCTCCATTTAAACATCGTCTAAGAACAATTTTTGCAAAAATTGACTTGTCCCTGGATTAGGATTAAGAGCCCTGATGTCTACCTATTGACTAGAGCCAATGTACCGTAATCTCCTCTCTGATCACTTTTCCGTACGATTTCATTTTTGGCTCTTCTACAATTTTAGAACTGGGACGATATGCACTCCTCCTGTCGTATTGATGATTCAGAAATGGTTTGACTGTGTACTTTGGTAGGTGCTGGAGGCTAGTCTCATGTCTGGACTTATGAGTGTACGTTCTGCTAAGCTAAACAGTAAACAGAAATGTGAAAGGTATCCGAATAGTACATAAATTGGTGATCAGGAAACTTTATCATGTTGCGTCTAGTTTTTAATTCTTGGAAAATTGGCCGGAATAATGATGAACAGCGCAGTTTGTGTATTTTATACTTGTGCATGTAATCGACTTGTATTGAGGAGAGAAGACATACTTCCGCCTCTCCATTTTAATTAAATTACGATCTGCAGGTAGTGGTATCAAATTCTGGAGCATTTATTATTCTCTTTTCATTTGCTCTCACCCGAGCCCTGGAACCGCCCCTTCGAACATTACCTCAGGGACATCGATTGGCAAGCAAATACTCTGAAATGCTCTGAAAATGAGAATTTGTAAAGATTTTCTATAATTAAAACCTTAGAATTCATAACAGGTCATATAACATGTAATAGAATACGTAGCTACGTTATGGAATTAAGTTTTAAGTAGTGAACTACTTATTGATTACCTATTGAGTGGTGACTGTAATCAATAACTGAACATGCTCAGTGTCACCGTCCGTTTTGGTTTTAGCTTACCACAGGATTAGGACCGATAGACGAGTCTTGGATTTACATAAGGGGGCAAATGTTCTTTCTGAATTTTCCTAAATTGGTGAATGTCCTTTTATCGTTTCATTTCAAAATCACGTTTTTCATATATCTTAACTACTACGAAAATGACATTGAATTTTCTCATTTTTAAATCTAATTTTGGAGCCATGTAGCTTGCTGCAGTTTTGTAATATTTAAGATTTCTTACTCTCTCAAAGTTCTAACCTGTTTCATGAGTTACGTTGTAGCATTTCAAATTACAAACTTTTTTCCCCTAATTATTTATTTTGAAAATATCCATCTAGCTGTATGCTCTGGTTTGTCATTCAAGAAATAAGGTAACCCTGTTCGTGTTTCATAGACCTTCCATTTTTTCTTCTCCCATGTTCTATTTTATCCCACCCCTATCGTATCTCAGGGAAGTATAATATCTACGAGATACCAAATCATATTAAATGAAGATTCTTTCGAGAACTTACTGAAATGTCTAAAGTGAACTAGTCGTGCCAAAAGTAATCGTTCTTTACTCTTCAGTGCCTTGAGTATTTCAGTTTTCAACAAATTTATCACATGGTTGAGTGTTTTCTGAGAATTTTCTTCAGATTTCTCGAGCTTAATATGCTCCAAACCGATCATTGATCAGATGAAGCATTTGATTTCTAGAATCGGGCATTTTTTCTCCGAGTATTTACTGAGAATTTTTCGAAAATGTTGAGCATGTATTAACGAAAAAATGCCTCACTTGCCATGGAACGATGTTAAGAAAGAAGCAGGGCATGCCCATTCATAATTTTACCTATAAAATGAATTTGAAAAGGAAAACTGTTGTTCGTCGTCATTCTAATACTTATTATCAAACCAGACATAGGCCCCATCAGGTTTTTCCTTGGTGAGGGGAAGGGGTAAGTGAAGAACATATCTATTCGTGTAAACTTCCGAGGGGAACATCTCTGCCTTGTTGGGTAAACCTATATATGAAGGAAAATATGTACCTTAGCCCCTTAGCAGCATCCATGAAATTAAGGAATCTACAGGTTCTGATATTAGTATTTGGGTAGGTGAAGAGCATGCCTATTCGTGTAAACTTCCGCCTTGAGAGGGGAACATCTCTGCCTTGTTGGGTAAACCTGTACATGAAAGGAAATATGTACCTCAGCTCCCTAGCAGCATCCATGAAATTAAGGAATCTAAAGGTTCTGATCTCAGTACTTATCCTTATCAAATTTACTCAATAGTGGTCAATCGTTATTAGGCATAAGGCTGGGCAAAATCAAATTTAGGATTTAGAGGCCTCGGATCCCAGAATTAGTAGGGTCTCTATTTTCCTACATTTTTTTAGCAAAAAGCGAAGAAAGAAAAAAAAAGCGCCAATCAAAAACTGAATTCAGATGCGTTGGTGATTTTTGTCATATTTGGTGGCGGCCTTATACTGAGGGGAGGGGGAGCTAAGCATCCTCTAAATACGGTTTCGAGACAGGAACGTACAAGAGCAGCTTGTCCAGATGGAGAGAGTTTGAAATTTGCTAACTACAAAAAAAATGCGAAGATAATGATCAGAACTTGGAAAGCGTCCGCATTGTCAGCATCAGCTCTTCTCAGCTGATTTTGCCGTGGATTGCTGTGAGTACTAAGGTGCCTTACAAGAATACCAGGAGATACTGGGTATGGATCCGAGACGTTTAAGTTATGAATTTCCACCCCTGATCTACCCAGAATATAAGGCTAGTTTCTACTGTAGTGGCGGTAACGTAGAATTTGTTATAATGGAATTCAGTAGTCGAAAAACATGCATTTTAGAATGAAAATGTCTTCACTCTTAATTTTACCATCATTCTCTGATTTTGACAATTATACTGCCCGGCTGGGCACCTGTCTCGTACTTCAGTTTAAAAATCGTACTTTTTCAATGTCATGTTTGAACGACCTCTCAAAGAAGAGGTCTTGAAGATCAGGTTTTTGTGTTATATTCATGAAGTATCTTTGAAGGGCAGGGGTCTGGGATAGCAGACTGGTGGGGCCGTTTCAGAAGCGACCTGCATAATTTGGACGTTATTGGGGAGCAGGGACCTAGAGCTGTTCCGACAGGACTCCAGCTTCGGAGAAAATTTTAATTTAGCTTCAGCTCTGGCAAATAGTTCTCGACCAAAATTTTGTGTAGGTTTCGGTTACTTTTAGGTGAAGTACGGGGAGGGTATCAAAGAGAGACGATTGAAAAGAAGTCTAAGTTTGAAATACTCTTTTCTGTGAAAATAGTTGTCTTTGTGCAGGCCCAGTATCGGAACTCTTTTATGGGAATGGATTTCATGGTGTTGAAAAGGGAGAAGAAACACTCATCTGTGAGCGAAGCGTCCAAAATTTTCCCACTTTTTCGAGGAATTTTTATACAAATACCATATTTTTACCAGCTGTGGTGGATTCTCCCCCAAAGTTTCCCCTGACTTGAAACCGGCCTTGACTTCGGGGATCCGAGTTCCGGCTGAGGCTCCGGGTCCTTGTTAGGAAGAGATAATTTTGGAAGATTGGTTGGGTATTAATCTCGTTTACTTTGGGAACGAATTATCGAATTTACATGAGATCAAGCGGGATCTTTTAATAAATTGAAAGCTTTCTCCGAATGAGGGGATCCCAAGGGGCAGTGCCGGTTTTACCTATATTGCTGCCTTAAGTAATTGATCTTACGCCGCCCTCATAATCTAACCCTTCGTCCCCACCAGCTGCCCTCCACATTTTCCTTCACATGCTTATCAAGATATCTTGCTCTCACAATGAGAGAGAACTGACTTTCTGGATCCATTATAATATACAGGTGACTTTTCAATTTATGTACGTTTACTTTTATAGAGCTTAACTAATGTGGTTTTAAAAATGATGCTTAACGACTACTGTAGTCTATTACTCTGTCTGAAATAATTCGTCACTATTTTCTCTAAAAAAATCTTCACCTCAATTTCTTTGCCTCTCAACCCATTTTTTCCTTGAGATTTAATTTAACTTTTTTTTTTTTTTTTTTTTTTTTTCATTCATTCATTTTCTTTTCTAAATCCGGCCGCTCCAAAAATTTGACCGCCCTATAGGCGGTCGCCTATAGTTTGCCTTATGGGAGAATCAGTACTGCCAAGGGGGTTGTCTCACTTTGAAATTTCAAATAGGTAAGTAATTTGATATAAGCATCATTCGAAAGCTTGGGTCAAGATTAGTACAAATTCGTCAAAAATGAAACCAAATTCCTTCTCACTCTGCTGTGAAATGAGTCGAAGAGGGGCGATGTTTTGTCGGCAGTAATTGATGTCAGCACACGGTGCGCCTAACAAGTGGCCCTACCGGTGTCTGTTACCCTTGAATGGGAGTGAGGAGGTTTTTGAGTACGAATATGTATCAAATTTTCTCTTCAAGAAGATTAATAGATAGTTTCACCGATGAGGCAATCAATGATAATGTATGCACTGGAGAATTGCGAGCAAATTTCCATAAAACTAACCGACTCGCGAATAAATGCGGAGTCGTCAGATCGTGTAGAATAGTTAGATGCATCAGTCTTAACAAAGTGGGTCACCAACGACCACCGAGCAGAACCATCCGAAGAGACGAGTTCTGTTTCCGGTCGCTCGATCACGAAGAGTATGGGTCTGCGGTGAAATGCTGCAACCACGTTCGTGTGTAGCAAAATGACGTATTATTAAATCCGCAGTGTTCGAAGACGTTGAATTTAGCACGAGGTATGTAATTAACGTGCACTTGAAACTGTTCACGAATCGTTTTCTTCCTTTTTCACGCTATTATTACTACAATTCAAATTTTCAAACTGGCCTTGAATGGACAAAGATGAACGTGGCTTCGAAGCTGGGACGTGTGTGTGCTCCGGGCGAACTTGCTGCGACACCCGTACCTTGGTATCGTGTTAGTTCGTTGGCACCGAGAAGCAGCAGTGGCGATTCAGCAGTCACAGTACATGTGTAGGCTGAGGAAGAATAACCTCAAGACAGACACGAGGAGCTGCAAGAAGATTAGGAATTCTCTGAACTGACTGCCGACGTGTGTTGCAGGGATGGGCAGTCGATCGAGATCATCGAAGATTCTCTCGGGTTCGATGTATCTGATGGAAGCAGAGTTAGAATGTCAGAAATGGTCGGTGCCAGTTTGTTAGATGGTGTCTTTAGTTCTTGTAGACGTTAACAGTAGTACACCATTATATCGATGGGTGGAAAATGAAACATGTGCGAAGTGGTTCCCGAGTGCTACTGGCTCTCGCCTCGGACCCTCGGGTTATGCGAAGTGTTCTGACATACTTAATCGTCTTCTTCTGACGTACCTGAAGAACGCGGTTTACGTGAAAGTTAAGAATAAAACGAAATAGTTATTGCCGGTTAAATGCGGGGGAACCCCTGACGTATACAAGGCCTACAGGGTTAGTGACGTTCAAATGGGGAAAGTTGATGATGCTTAACGAACAACTGCGAAATAAAATACTAATTTCGGTTTATGTGGTTCGTACCAGGGACGTAAGGATTGGGGAGAGACTCCTCCACCTCCAAAAATTCGATCTATGTGGAAAATTCGAGCAATTCGATCTCGAGAGTGAGAAAATGACTCGGGACATTTCATACTAAATTACCTTACTTTTGCCCCTTATATCTCCATTAGCTTAAAAATTTGGTGTGTTATTTACCCTTCTTCCAAAATTTCAAAAGCCCGCTTCCATTTACTCTTACCGAAATTTGTGGGGGGAGGGGGGGGGGTAGTTGAAGTTTTCGTACTTGTGAAGAATGGTCAATTTTGAAGCCTTGTATCTCCAGGATTGGTAAGTATAGAAAAGTTTGATGTACATTTTACGCTGTTTAATTTTTTATCACGCCCACTAAGATTGTTCAGAATACTTTGACGACTCTTTATGACTCTCCTAGATTCGATCAAGACTCTTCAAGACTTGTGCAAAAGCCCTAAAGACTTCCGCAAGCTGATATGAGACTATAAGATCCTCTGAGACTTCTCACTTGGTGGAGCGTATGGCGATGCACGCATGCCGAAGTAGCTCCTCAGACACCGCACCCCTGGCCCGGGAAACTACCATTTTGAGTATCGCTTCAGTGACCAGTTGGCGAGAATTGTAACCGTTTTTCACACTTGCTGAAAACGTCTGAAGACTAACACTTAGATTTCTCAATGAATTGTCATTGAGAACTCATCAAGTCCCTCCGAGGCGTACAGTGCTGATACACGTGGTTAGTTTCTTCTCGCTGCTAGTTGCTAGAACTATCCATTCAAAATGGATAGCAGACTAGTTTTAAAAGCAGTAACTTTTCTACACATTTTTAATTATCTTATCAACTAGTAAATGGAAAACTTTCATTGTATGCCAACACTTTTATTTTACACTCTTGTAGAATTCTGTTTAAAACTCACTGACTGCTCGAGACTCTTTAAAGTTGTTACAACTCTTTCAGACTGCATAAAGTCTCTTCAAAACTGATCGAGTCTTTTAAAACCTCTCTACACTTGATTAACTCTCCGTTGATCGCATGTCTACAGCTGTAATTTGATGACACGTTTACTTATGTAGACATTTTACTTAAACACGTGTCTATACTAGTATACATTCAATTTTGTATGTCTACTAAAGAAGAGCCAGTGAAAATGGTTCTTAGAAAAAGAAAAAGAAACTGAAAAATATGACCAGATCTCAGGATAGATCAGTAGAGTCCAAGAGAGCTCTGAAAATATTAAAATACCTCAAATCTGAGTATAAGTCTATGTGTGCTGGTAGGAGAGGAGAGAATAGAAAAAAATAAGCTATGCGCTTGGAGAACAGCAGAAGAGTGGGGTCGATTCTATGGTACCAAAATTTTCTTCATTCCACGCCGAATACATAAAAGTATAAGTAACTTGGGTATGAAAAATATATGAATGAGATTTGATGATGACCGGCGGAAGACTACACTTGGGCGAAAACCAAATAGGTGAATATTGTCTCTCAGTGTTCAGGGATCCTTAGAGTCGCGGACAGTCCGCAATGATGAGTTCAAGTGAGACTTGGGGAAGACTGATGTTAGATGTTAACCAAGTAAAAACTGAAGCAGTGAATTGACAATGTGAGAGTGGCGAGACATCTTTAGAGTCGAGGTGAGTAAATGAAGTCAAATTTTTCCAAATCCAGCTCCATAGCCGCCGGTAAGAGAGCTTAGTTCCCATCCTCTAAAAGTCTCAATAAACTGAAAATTTACGGGTGATTATCCGAAAATGGACAATTCAACGTGGACAAAAACAAAAAAAAATGAGGTTCACTTTTCAATTTTTTTCGTTGAAATTGATACTAGGGGTATTGAGAAACCATATTCCGGTACCGGCCGGGCTTAAATTGGATTTTGGGGGGTTGTAATAAAAATTGTTGTCCACGTTGAAAAACAAATTTTTCACGTTTACATAGTGTGACAAGATGAGGCTGTACGATCACATAGCGGCACCGTGGATTACAATACAATCTCACGGATCACGGTTTTATGAAGTACCCAAAATTCATCTAGGAAAGTAGTCTCTGCACGAAGAAGATTTAAAGGCTGTTTCTACAGACTGCTTCTAAGTGTCGAAAGATTCACGTCCTTCACCGTGGATACAAGAAATACGTGAGTATCCACGTTGAATAATATCTTATGTCCACGTTTAAGGACAAAATCGCCTTTTTCCTTTTCCCATTGGGTAAATATGCGGAGAATATTTGATACATGTTGCTGAATTAAATGTGGCCAACATTAGATATATTATTACGTTTTTACAAATTCCGAGCTGTAAATTCAATATGGCTGTTGATGTCCATGATGAAGAACACTTTTTTTTAGAAACCAGGATCTCAGCAATAAATGAGTATTTTAGCATACAAATTATCATTATTTCACAGAAGTTCTTACACAGTCTTCTAGAGGAAGTTATGAGGAAGTTATATGAGCATTTGAGAGAAGTTTATGCTTATAGTGGAACCCTACAGAGAGGTTTGAAAATTATCCTCGTTGAAGGACATATCTTTTCCTAGACACTACTTTGAGGCATTCTAAAGGTTACTTAACTTGGTTAGAAAAAGATTGTAAGACTTATACCGTGTTGCCTCAACTTACCTCGTGGACAGTGGGAAACAGTAGTTCCTGAAAATTATGTATTAAACCCTTCCAGCATTCAAAAAAAAAAAAAAAAAAAAAAAACGGAACTAGACCAGGTTGACCCCCACTTCGATTTTCTAAGGATGTTCTGTTAAGCTAGGGAGACCTTTTACCACTGTCTCCATCAGAAGAGTTAATTTCCTCAATTTTGACATATTGCGCATAGCATTCTGATAATAAGTGGCAGAGTTACAACCCATTTACATGAATTGTCCATTTTCCGGAGAATCACCCTTACACGAACGGAAGAATTCTCCTATTCGCAGAGAGGTACATCATTTGACACAGCCGACTAAACTTTGAATTGTCTGCTATATGACGTATCTGTCAGTCTACCATTAGTGCACGACCGATGCAAATGTTAAGATACCTTGAAACTGTTTGAAATTTTAACTTTTTCAGACTTGTTTAAAAGTCTTTTTCAGACGCTTTATGATTCTTGAAAGAGATCTTGGAACTGCTTAAAATGTTCAAAAACTTGCACAGACTTTAAAGCTCGTAAAATTCTTCAAAACTTGTTTAAGATTACGTTAAATTTACTAAAGACAGTCTGAAACGTCTAGATTCTTCCACAGTTATTTAAGACTCTTTATACCAGTGCAGAATTTAAATAAAGTGCGCCACAATACAAATTATTAAATAAGCTCCAAAAAACGGGATTTATTCTTCTTTCTTCTCTGCCTTTCTTTTCGTTCTTTCGTTTCTTGGTGTGTATTTACATGCATCTTTCCTGCGGGAGGTTGCAATTAACATGAAGTTTTTCCCCCACTGAGCGTAATGGAAAGTACTGGCCCCATCTCATGTAAATGCACTGCTGCAAAAATGAGATAAATGACAAAAAAAAAAAAAAAGAAAAAGAAAGATGAAAATAATTGCCTGCCTATCTGACTATCGGCCTATGTTTCTTCCTACTTTCTTTTTGTCTGTCTCTCGGGTTGACTGACTGACGGCCTAACTGACTTACTGACTTGTATTTCTATTTGACTGTATTTACGGGTATCAAATTTGTTCTTCAATTTTACGTCAGGTTAAGCGCTTGAAACTTCGACTGGGGAAGTGAAGGATAGATTTTCAGTGTACCTGGAGCGCTAATTACTAAATTACGATTATTACCTTGCAAAGTGTCTCTGAGTTTGAATTTTCTCCAATTGTCAATTATTCTTGAAGTATTTTGGATTCAAAATTTTTTGAATTCTCTCATCGTGTGGCCGTACCTGAAAGTGACCCTAATCATAATTTGAAGATTACCAATGTTTCGAATTACGTTTAAAGCTTCAACTAATTTTAATACTTTTTATTATATTTTCTTCCAAGAGACGCTCTATTTGTTTTCAAATGTATGATCTTCGGATCCTTACTTTGTTCTTCATACGGACTGTTATCTTCGAAGTCGTACTCCTCATACATACATCAACTGCCTGTTAACCTTGCAAAATATTTTGATTCGTGTTCGCAAGATATCATAGCAAACTTTGGGACGCATTGGCGCAGAAGACGCCGTAACATCGATTTTTTCGTATATTTTCTGTTTTACAACTTGTAACGCATTTTTCTCAAAATTAAGATTTCACATCCTCCAAATTCAGCAGTTTTTATTTCGGTCTGTATTAAATCTGATACTTATTTTTTTTTTGAAATGCAGGTACATTTATGCTCTATCAGATCCTGCCAAAACCCAAGAACAAGTTTTCCGACATATGGCACCTTTTCAAGAGCGCTTCGCCAATATCACATGCTTGTTCTCTCGTTCGTATCACAATGTTGTACTGAGCATATACGTTGGTCAAACCGCCTAAATTGCTCGTGTAACTCGTATTACTACACTAATTGATCGATATCAACCAGCTGTTTCAAAACGGTTATCATGTACAATGAAAGACAGCCCACTGCCGAAATTTCGTGACTGACTCGCCGCTGCATCATTTCCTCACAACTCACAACGTTGGTGTCTCGGGCTCTGAGCCCGAAACCAGTTAGTTAGGTCGATTGTGATGCAAATTAATGGTAACAGCGTAAATATGAAAACTAATTAATGACATCAGCGGTTTCGATGTCTGTTTAAACGTTCAAAACCGTATGCGAAGTTTGCTGTCTGCTCAACAGACGCTGCGTGTAGTCGTTACGTACAATTCGAATGTGACAGCTCGCAGGTCTCATAAGAGTGTCAACTTGTTGCTGCCATTTTGTTTTATGGGTACCTTCTCCTGCCGTTCATTTTGCGCAACTGTGTATTCAGTTCTTGAAGGCAAAATTTCAGGGTAGAAAGCGCATGAAGCAGTAATACAGCCGCCCCGTACAGCGAGTTCGTGGTCGATGCTCAATTCGAATTACGCACTTCGGAGCAATGCCTGGAAAAGGGGACCTACAACCCGTACACTTGGGTTCTTCTTGGATCTCTCCAAATGGCTATCAGTGTGAGAATCCCGGGATACGGCAGAATCTTCATGCCATTCAAACATTCTAATTCTAGTATTCGAGCTTCGAAATGCTGATTGGGAGGACTGTGTTGGAATGCGGTGGTGCCACACCACCCTCAGTGACAGTGCTACATTCGCAGGGGTTGAAAGAACGAACAGTACGTTTCGTTTGTCGTTTCATAATAATTCGCGGAAGTATCCACACTTTCGTCAACATCGTGGCCAGTTCTCGTCCGCGTCCTCCGCGTCGATGTGGTATGTGGTTGAGCACAATGCGAAGCCACGAAGAGAACCTCAAATCGTCAAACCTGTTTCTATACGAGACGCGCGTCGAACGTGCGCATTATAGAAACCGAAACCGGTAGTCGTGGAAGCGCTAATGCTCTTTTCTAACCGTCTGGGATGATGCACCCCCACGCTTTACCGTTCCCGGTCGACCCGGAGTTCGGTTTTATTCTAAGGTCAGACAGAAACGGCTGCACTGCGGCGTACGACCGTCTTCGATCTCTATTTGACTCTAGTGTGAAAAAAATTGCTGAACAATGCCAAAGAAATGATGGTGGATTTCGAAAAATTGCTAGGTGTACATACCATTGAAAAAAAAAACGCGTGGAAAATTACGTGGTACGTGGATGACAACGTGCCCGTGCTCGTGTGGATCAATGAACAGACTCTGGTTGTACTTAACCATAAAGGTGGCGACAGGAACACTGGCAATTCTGCTGTAACTTTCGAAATGGTCAAACTTTTTCTGCGAGGGGTAAAGGTCCCACCTGACGGCCAGTCCGAACTCCCTCGGGTGGCTCCGTTTATTATACCGAAACGCATAAAACAAAAGTTAGGAATGTTCCCCTCCACTACCTTATATATCTTTGAGTAGGTTTAACGCGGGGCAGGGAAGGAGCTCACACTTTTAATTACGTATTATAATACTAATACTGATACAACCTTAGTGTAAAGTAGTCTGTCTTCAGTCAGTGTCTGCGTGTGTCTATGTGTCGCTTGTCGCCTTCGATTCCACAGCGGTTCCTTGGCAACTTCGGCCCCTCTTCCCCATTTTCTAACTTTGGCATACGCACCCAAAGCGGCAGGTTCGCTCACTGCAGTGAAGGTCACCTCCATGGGTGAGACAGTTCCCGAAGACTTCCACCTCCAATTCCCCTTCACTTCCTTGAAATGATGGTTGGAGTAGGTGAGTCCGATATCAAGTTCCAAGTTCTGTAACCATGATCCTTCTAAAGTACTCGAGGTGCCATTGGGTTTCTTCCTTTTCCTTCAGTTTTACTCACCTACTCCTGTCAGTATTTGTTGACTGCTGCTACAGCTTCGATGGAGATGCCGTTCATTGGTGTCCTAATGGTCGACCCGCCCTCTTCCGGGCTCTTCATCAGTCTGGAGCCACCTTTTTTTGGACCCTTCAACTGGCTGCTACGGGAATTCCTGGATTCCCGCTAATCAAGGCTGAAATGTGAAATAGTCAGACTTGACTTGACTTGACCTGAGAGTGGCGATGGAAACGTTGTGATAACCCGATGAAGATTTTTCAAAATGATCAAATTTAGCTGACTGCTTGATCATAAAAGGGCGATGAAAACGTTGTTATTCTTATGGAATCTTTTCAAAGTTGTTAAACCTGACCGACCTTAACTTAACCTTACAATGGCGATGAAAACATTTGCAATCCAATAGAAACTTTTCAAAGTGGTCAAACCTGATCGATTCCAATTAGACCGTAGAAGGGCAATGAAAACGTTGGCAGTCCCATAGAAACTTTTCAAAATAATCAGATCTGAGCAGTGGGCAAAACTATAGGGGGTGTGAGGGGTTGAACCACCACCACCACCACTTTTCATTTTTAATGAATGTATGTAATGTATGTATGTTTGTTGTTTTTTTTCTCAATAAAAAAATCGGCAAATTCTTAATTTTTGGAGGCGACTTTTTAGTTTTCACAAAATATTTATTGGCAAATCTTTCTGCTCCACCTCCCCAAACTGAAAGTCAAATTTTGTTTCTGAAAATAGAGTACCCTGGACTCTTGTCAGAGATTGATCACTCAAAAGCCGGAGGCTTCAAGCTGAGTATCGAACGTTATCTGAAAGGATGAAACAAAGCTGAAATGTGGAAGACGTTTCGAAAATCTGAAAGTCGGTAGCAAACGTTAAATTTCGAATTTCGATGACTATTCTATTTTTACTAAATTCTCTGTATGACCCAGAGCCTAATATTTGAGAAAGTTGAAAATTTTATTAAAATCGAAAATTTGAAAGCAAAAGACTTATTTTTTCAATGTCACAAGCCGAATCCGATAGCAAATGTTCTATTGTTTAATTTACGGGCTTTGGTCCTGTTAAATGAGGGTTATTCTTCGAAAATATTGATATTTCAGTCCAGAAGTTATTAATGATACGGGAATTTTGTTTTTTTTCCCTTGATAGATGTAACTCTTCTCAAGCTTTCAGAAGAAAATCTGATCCACTTTGAATGGGTAAAAATTGGACCAAATATGCTAAAATGACCGCCAGCATGGCTGTCCCTTGAATAATAATATTAATTATTTTTTCTACATTTTCAAGTTGTATATTAGAACAAACTGACAACGTTGTGCTACTTTAAATAGATGAAACAATCACAAGGTAACATTAAAATCGTATTTTCACAGGTGGGGGTCAGTATGGCCAGTTTTTTGTCCATTAGCATGGCTCTTTTTCAACCAGTCACACAACCGGTGTTTCAATATTTTTTCGTCGCAATTAATGATCAAATTGTATCTTCTTATCAAAGCAATACGGTCCGCATATCAAATCCCGTTTTTTTTTGTGACGAGACTTGTGAATTTGCGTATTATTGTCTAAAATTAAGAATAAAAAAAAATGTCTTTCGGCATGGTCATCTTTATGCAACGATAGAGGTTCATCATCCAAAAATAATTACATCTAACTAATGGGTTAGAGTGCCATTATCAAATCTTCATATAATATTTCGTTTTAGAATCTATTAATCGACCGCAGAATACTTTTTGTTCGCTATTGTCTTTCGGCATGGACTTTTTAATGTGTCCTTCGGCATGGCATTCATCATTTTGATTGCCATGCCGAAGTACAGAATTCCATCACTGTCGGCTCAATATTACCAATATGTTATACAGAACCATGGGCATAGCTAGAACTTTTTCCTAGGGGGTGGGGGAGAGCAAAAAGGTAGAATTTGTGCAGGTGCAAGTCGCTGCTTTGCTATCAGTGTGGCGCCAGTCACACATTTTTGTTGTCTAGCGTCTAGGCCTCTAGGCACATCCTGTTTTCTGCGAATTTTATTCAGTTGGCCTTAAATATTCGAAAATAATCTTGTGACATTTTTTTTCTATTTTTAAATCCGGGTTTGGGGAATTGCCTCCCCCACCTTGCCCCTCGCAGGCTACGTCCATGTACAGAACGCCTCTTAACGACTCCCATCAAAGAAAGTTCAAATATCCCCTACTTTCCTTCATGAAAAAACATACCTGAAATATCAACATTTTTGAAGAATGACCCAGGAGGGAAATTTAGTCTGGAACAAAAGTCAAAACTCCATGTGTTTTTCGCATAAGAATGAAAGGGAGTTTGAGGCACGGATTCCCCTAATCCGATCGACCTAAAACTTTATAGGTTTTTTTTTTTTTCCTTTTAATTTTATTGGAGTCATTTAGGAGACGAATTAGAGGAAATTCAAAAATAAAAAGATCAAGAGTAAATAACGACCACCTTAATGTGTAAAGGAAGTTGCGTGTTCCTCTGAAGTATCTAACATCCTTCCACCTTACCCTCCCAGACCAGTGTATGCTCATGTGCGCAAATGTGAGTGCATGGGGATAAGGTTTCAATTTGTATTTGCAGGGACGAAACTATGGGGAGGAGGTTAAACACCCCCAATAATTTGACAGTTGGCAAATTTTGAAACTGTTCATTTGAATTTTTCATTTTCTAAGAACGTTTGTTTGTTTACTTCTTTTTTTTTTTTTAATTAAAAAATATTTTGATGAAAAATCGGTCTGAAGAAACTTTTAAATGACCGACCATAACTTGACATTTCGACACCAGAGTGGCGATGGAAACGTTAGCAATCCCATAGAAACCTATCAAAGTGGTCAAATCTGACCAACTCCCAACTTGAATTTAGAGCGGCGATGGAAATGTTATCAGTCCCAAAAAAGTGGATGTTTATATGTGCTGTAACACAGACTCGAAATCTGCCTCAACCGACATGAATTTAGGTAAATTTTTTGAAATTGGCTCCGGAAAATAATTCTCATCACCTTATCGGGTTCCAGCTCCAGCTCTGGGAAAAATTCTTAATGGGTTCGGTCATTTTTAAGAGGAGGAAGGAGTATAGGTAGATATCAGTGAGGAAAAGAAATGGGAAAGTGAAAGATTGAAGGGCCGGAGCCAAAGTTAGAGCCAGAGCTCAGCTAGCAATTGATTGTTTTCAGGCTTCCGCTCCCCCTGAAAACAAATCAGTGAGGAAAAGAAATGGGAAAGTGAAAGATTGAAGGGCCGGAGCCAAAGTTAGAGCCAGAGCTCAGCTAGCAATTGATTGTTTTCGGGCTTCCGCTCCCCCTGAAAACAATCATTGCGCTGCAAAGGTCCGTCCCTCTCCTCGGGATCTGCTACTAGACAACAGTCACTATTGTTTCGAACACTCTTATTTTTCTTCAAAATCCTAGTTAGTTAGTTTTCAAACATGTTGAATAGTAAACATTTTGAAAATTTGAGATCTCACATACAAAGCAAAAATTTTTAACCAGACCACTTGGAGATTTAGGGGAATGTTGTTCTCGTTCTCATACCCATGTGCGGGTGAAACAAATTTCAAAGAATAAAGCAATCAATGATCTTTGACTTACTAAATTTCTGGCAAATACCAGCACCAGAAAGAATGTCTATAGGAAATTTTTACACGTTTTCGATAATGGATTCTGTGTTCTGTCAAGAAGCTTCTGAACCAATTATAAGTCTCTATTTGGCAAATGCTGGATACGGTTCTAGCGGGACAGTGCAAAAACTCACTAAAAATAACGAAATAACGGTAATTTAATGGAAAACGCCGTTACATTACGGTTACAATAATGTAATAGAATCAAAATGTATATTGTGACGTTGTTAACAGTAATGTAACAGAAACATAACACTAAGACAGCCCTGATGACTTCTCCCCCTCCATCGTGGATGCTTGCCTGTAAGAGACATCAAGGAATGAGCATTTTATAATAGATGAAACATTATTTCACTCAAAAAAGGAAACGCTGAAAATATTTCAGTCAAAAAAAGGAAATTCTAAGAATTTTCTCTGAGAGAATATTCTCTAACCTGGTCGTGATCGCTGAAAATATTCTCTCTGATACCTCTGCTTCAGCAGCACGGCGCTCGGCTCGAGAGTTATAGAACGTATAAAATCGAATAATATTAGTCAATTTTATATTGATGTTGACTGATTTGTCGCTATCTAGTTAAATCCCCCCCCCCCCCGGATTCGAACGGACTTTTTGCGCTCTTTCTATTTGTAAAGGTGGATGGTTTTCTTGTCAATATAATGGTAGCCAATAAACTTTGTAAAAAAATTGTGTTTGATTAACAAATATAGGGAGTTCACTGTATGGTATCTGTGTAATTTGACTTTTCCGTGTTTCATTCAATGAGGCTTTTTCCTCTAAGGCGGTTGCCTACTTGCCCGCCTGACGTTGGACGCGCTTCTTATCAACTTTGTAGGCAGGTGAATATGGGCTCTTATGGATAAAATACAAAAAACGCCATTTTCTCAAAAAATATCGAGTTTCACTGGAAATGAAGAAGAACGAAGTTGAAGCCTTTGTAATTTCCTTTCAGGTGACACCTATTTCATATCTTCTGGTTGAATTTTTTTTTTCTCCCATAACGCTTTGTTAAATTCTATCAACTTTGTAGGCAAATTACGGCAAACGATAGGCAACCGCCTCAAAAGAAAGAGCCTTGTTGTTGATGTATATTTATGTTACCGTTGATGTTTATAATCAGTTGAAGTGTATAATTTCCAACAATTTTCTGCCCTTGATTCCTTCTCTTATTGACTGATCGGAACGAAAATCAGCAAATCTACAATTTGCATTTGTCTACACCTCATTTTGAAATTTCAGCCCTGTTGACTTCAGAGAACATCATACAGAAACCAAAAACTATCAAAAGTTCTGGTTTCTATCAGTTCATAGACCCTGGAAGACGTTCTTTCAAAGCAACCAGGCTGACCTCCAAATTTTTTGTCAATTCGTAAGGAGAGGAATCGGAGGCTAAAAACTAATGAGCATTTTAATAAAATTATACACTTTAACTGATTGTGTACATTAACGGTGACACGTGCGTAATGTTAGAAATGTGAAGCATGCTAAGTTCCAGAAACTAAAAAATTTTACAAGAGAGGGAAAAACAAGTTTGTAATGCATACTACACAACCTGATAACGACGTCATGTAGCTCAGTGTCAGCATATTACCTGGATGGCTTTTAGCATGGTTTGCATAAAAATAAGGTTATGGATTATGAAGTTACAGAACGTGAATCTTCTCGTAGAAATATAGTGTTACCACCATGCATGTGGGATGTTTGCGCTTTAAAAAATGGCATTTAGCGTACTTTGCATTTCCGGCATTTTGTGCAGACTCATTGCTGGAATTACAAAATATTTAGCCAAATAATTAATCAATAATCACTATAAGAAGAGTCGAGATTCATTTCTCTAAGCTTAATAAAAATCTGTCTTCCGCTGCCAGTGGCGTAGCTAGAATTTTCCCAAGGGGGGGGGGTGTAAAGTAAGATTTTCACGGGAGAAAAAGTCGAAAATTGAGGTGTTTTTTCAAAATCGCCGTTATTAGAAGAACTATTTTATAAAAGTGAAAGTAAAATTACTGCTTGAGCAAAAATTTTTCGAAAAAACGTGTTTTAAAGGCGAAAAATTGCTCATGTTTGCATATTTTGCATTCAATTTCAGGTGCCTTAGGGGGTATTTGCCACTAAGCCACTGTCCGCTGCTGAAGGAAGAGAAAGATCAGAATTTTCTAAACAGTAAATTTTTTTCAGTTGGAAAGGAGGCAATGCTGCTTCCATTCACCACGACAGCCGCCTCTTAATACAATTCTGTACAATTAATTGTTTTTAAAGAATCATAAACTTGAACTTGTGTAAGTTCTACGCCGTACGAATATTTGCCCAGCTGCGGAACACATGCGCACGTCATAAGTTATCAGTTTAATGATCTGTGCGAACCTGCATTGTTGCAATGTCAATTTAAAACCAATTTTCGATTTGGCCAATCGCGAAGCAACTGTTTAAAATTTTCATCATGTCTGCCTGTTGTATCTCTCGTCATTCGAGCGTACTATGTCGCCAAATTGTGGCGACCTTCGGAATTGGCCGCATGTACTGTGTACATAGTGGGTGGGAAGCTGTATTATAAATTTAAAATTCCTTACAAAATTGCGAGGGCATGTCGGCGAGATTAAAACAACGTCCTATGAAAAGAAGAGGAAAAAATTGAAAGCCGGTATTGTTTAAATATTTATATAATTTCATGAAAGACGTCCGTCAGTACGACCTTGGTACGTGCTGATATTTTTTTCATATCAAGCTGGTTCAGCGAAAATGCAGTTGTGCAGCATCATCAGGCATCGCATCACTTATACTCGGGAGGTTAATTGAAAAAAGAAAAAGAAGGGCTGTTTGATTTGCCACTTAGCGCGATGATTGGTGGTTTTGTAATTTATTGTCGACTCCGTGGGGTCTTTCATAATCGCCAGATGGCAGAAGTATACGATTAGAATGCTGGTAAAAACAATCGAATTATAATGGGAGTCCTTAAGGATCAATGTGCTTGGTGATTGGGGAAATATGTGGCAGCCGAATACCTGTCAGAGTACGCAGTGTATCCATTGTTCGGTAGGTTCACGGAAGTAATTTATCAAATCGAGTGGAGGTAAAGGCTACAGAATTCGAAAATGGTCGATTGAGATTATACAAGGCATGGCAAAAAATCCGTTATATTTCTTTGTTTGATTGCGAAGTCAAATACATAAAGAACAGTCGAGGACCTTCAACTGCTAAAATTAGGCAGGAACGGTCCACCAACCTCGATGATAGAGGGGCGTATGGCGATGCACGCATGCCAAATTGGCCCCGGGACACCGCATCCCTCTTCCGGAAACGCCCCGAATGGGCCTGCGTCAGAACGGGGGGAACGGTCCATCAACTTGAAAATTCCAAAGGAAGTATACCGAAAAGGTTATCTGTGTTGCTTATTCTGAAAATCTGATCAGATTTTTGATCCAAACCCTTTTGGAGCCCCAAATTCGACTTTCCCTGAGGGTTTAGGAGCGGAGCAGATTAAAATGAATCAAAATGATAATTTATTAATATTTGTTTCAATTCCAAGAATTGATCGGACTGAATCAGATCGGTTACAGAAAATAATAAAAATACGAGTAAGAGCGAGTGAGGAGGTAATTGATCGATCAACTTGGAATAGTGGCGTCGCACACTGGGCGAAATCGTGATCCTAGGCGGCTAAAACCTAACTACACGGCTTTTTCAATGTTTGCTTGGTTCCAAGTCAAAATTTTACATTAACTCGTACGTAAAAACACTTCCTTTCCTTTCAGTGGTCAGTCCCTATATACAGGATGTCCTCTTCGTCCTCCGGTTTTCTCTAGAATTGCGATTAAAGTGCCTCCTCCTCCCCTAGTTCTTTGAATTTTCTCGTGCTCGTTACTCAATCCACTCGGAATACATTGAAATATACAGGTTTTCTCAACGAACCGCATGTTTTTTTCCACAGTGACAAATTTTCCAGATTAGACGAGTCCACAGACAGGTTTCACTGTAAATCAAATTTCTCCCATTGCTGTTACAGGTTACTGCATTATAAGTCAAGAAATCAGTTCTGAGTTTGGTTCATGTTGTCATGTCCACTTCATTTAATTTGTTGATATGTTGTCGTATTCCTTATTTTCCTGACTACTATAAGTTGAGTCTCTCCACTTTTTCCTCGCCTGTGCTAATCTTTTCATTTCTGAAAAGGATTTACACTTCAGTATCCTTCATTATCTACTCTTCGTAGTTCATGCTTTGCCTTCCTTTCCAGTTTTTTCCAGTAATAACAATATCCATGGATGTCTTAAATTATGACCTATCATTTTAGCTCTTCTCTTTCGGATTATATTCTAAATTCCGGGTTTCCTTCCTGTTCGCCTCAGTACTTCCGCAGGGGGACAAATAAAATGAACAGTCAAAAATGTAAACCGAACAGTTGGTTTTCAGCAGTAAAAATGGCGAGTTTCAGCAATAATGAAAGGATAATGCACAGTAAACTACGGGGGGGGGGGTCATTTTTGGTCATATGAACAGTAAAGGAATACATTTCTATTTTGAATTTGCTGAGCAGTAAATGCTAATTCTTACACAGTAGTATTGTTACGATGTGAACTTGCAGAATTGAAGTGAGATAAGAATAAGCTCGTCTGCTTATCTTCTTTACCTGTTGTATCATGTATTCGATGTGGGGAAACGTCATCATGATCTCATGAAACTGAGGATAGTAGATTACTGTATACAGAGGCGGAAAGTAAGCGATTCATGCCTCGCGCGATGACTGGAACGGACCGTTGAAATTGGAGGCCTCAGGGTCAGATCAAAAATCTGATTTAATTTTAGAAATCATGACCCAAGATACCTCTATTTTAATCCTTCTTTCGGTACATTTCCCTTTGTAACTCTGGAGTTGGTGGACCCCCATTTTCCCGCTTCAAACGGAGGGACTTTAGTACGCCAAAATAAACTGTATTTTAGCACTTGGAATACCCCCTTTCATCTCGACTTTGCATTTGAAAGAAAAAAAAAAAATAGTGGAGAATAATTTTCAAGCCATACCTCGCATAGGTACATTATTTATTTTTCTGAATTATTATTTGATACTTTCACTATTTCATGTGAAGTTGCTGTTGATTTCCGAGAGCCAGTTCTCTCAATCTCTTCACTCATCTGTGGTCCCTGTGAACCTTTCAACTTTGACTCAGCACTATTTTTATGTTCGAAGGAATGAATTGTTTACCAGCCAGGCATTATTAATATACTCCCATTGTTCAACCGTTAGTCTGATATTAACGAGTTCTTTTTTCTTTTTTTATCTAGGATTACGAAGATGGTTAAAGTTTCGAAACTAGTACCGGTTGAAAAGAAGGAATACGTTTGGTGTCTCAACGTACCGCCTCGATGCTCCAAAGTGAAGATAACCTTCAAACTCATTTATGAAGATCAGGTAATAATTTTATTATATTTATTTCGCCAACGTATGGAATTATTAATCACCAACCGATAGTTCATAATTCGTATCATTGTTTGGAATTGGCGTATCTTTTTCTCTCACTGCAAAACTTCTATGTAGTCCCGCGATACGAGATCATAAAATCTGAAGAAATAGATGGAATTCTCGTTGCTCATTGAAATGCTTAGCGATAAGTTATTCAAAACAATCTGCCCATTGTTTGCTCCCAAGTGGAACGTAGTAAAACAAAATCTGCTTACGTGTGTGAATGTGTGATTGACTCATAATGATATTGATGAATGCCTTGCATTTTAAGTAGCATATTCAGCTGTATTATAGTGGCATTATGGTCACCCATTTTCCTTCTAATTTCCTGAAACAGCGTATTGAATTAGGGAAAGATGATTTTACTTGAACAGTTCAAAGAAGGATACTTCGCAAGTACTGCCCATATGCTTTTTTGTTTATTGCAGGTTCGAGTTTCCTTGATGCACGTTGCCTATTAACATTTTTTTCATTCCGTATGCCTTTAATTATTTTCGTAGTGGAATTTGAAGCATTTAAATTGACGAGGACGAACCAAGGAAGCACAGCTAACTTCGCTCATGACAAAACTAGGGGAGAGTTGCCAATATTGGACCGGCACCAAAGTTGGACCGCCATTAGTTTCTCGTGTTCGACGCTAGGTAGCGCGCCAATCCCAATGACATGTTAGGGGTCATTCATTAATTACCTAAGGGCGATTTTGGCCATTTCGACCCCCCACCCCATGTAAGGACACATAAGATTAATTGAACCCCCCTCCCCGTTGTGTAAGATTTTTTCAAGAATCTAGTACACAAAAATATACATTAGCGAAGAGAGAATCGATTTCGAATCAATACGCTCTATAGACTTTTTTTGGGGGGGCGGAGGGTGGGGGTTTCTTGGTTTATGTGGAAAACCTGTCACTATGGAAATTTTTGAAGTGGTCCGTTGAGTTTCCACTATAGATAGATTTCACTGTATGTCTATTTACTCATCTTTAGCGGGGCTGCATGCAAAAAATGTGTCACCTGAGTGGTGGCTACGTTAAAATTTACGTAATAAAATATTACGTAAAAATAGCTTCTTCCCCCCCCCCCCTCAAATAAGGTCATGGAAAGATTTTTCCCCTCCCCCTCAGGGCTGTTACGCAATTAATGAACGACCCCTTATGTTTATGAGTGTAGTGACTTAATTTACAGAGAGAAATCGTAGCAATAACAAGTTCGTGTTATTGTTCGGCAGTTCTTTTAAAAAACATGAATATTTTGCCAATTTTGGCCGAATTTCCGAACGATGGGTAATCGAAGCAAAGTAATTAAACAAAATAATGTTCTACATCAGTAAACTAAGCATAATTGAAGCTTTTATTTTGCCGAATGAGATTTGCTGTAACGTTCGAATGTTGCTTTAGGCGGCCATGATAGTACGAAAAATGGGAAATTGCTTAAACTGGACTGAATTTTGTTTCCTAAATTGAACCACCTGGAAATCTTATTCTGAAACTATTGTCCGCATTCACGTACTTTATATTTGGGTATAATGAGCATATATAATGTTTATTATAGTGTCCCTAAGACACGTATGTATGTTGGTTGTCAAAATAGTTTTCGGTGGGGGCAAATTTAGGCATTACTTGGAATAAATTAAAAGAGCGAAAATATTCTTCTTTTTTGATTGTTAATGTAGACCTCAATGTTTTTCCAGTTGCCAAGTTTGACAATTAATTTGCGATTGGAAAAATTTAAATTTCCGCTTCCCTCCCTTCACAAAGTTGCTTGGGTAGGTTCCTGCATATTACTGTTGTAAAAATAAAAAATCTCACAGTGGTGTAATGTTTCATAAAATGAAATTTCTTGTCAAATATTTCGAAAGATGAAATTTTGAAATTATCCATTCCTTTTATAGCAATAACAATAAAATTGATGAAAACGTAGAATTGTTAATTAATTGCCGCTAATTGGCAAATGAATTTATCTTTGGTATTTGTTTTGGAATTTTTTATAAAATGTCTCTTATTACAATTCGGAAAAAATATTAGTTTCATGAAATTTAACAACACTAATGTATTGACCACCTTAAATACCTGCGTGGTCATCTCTCAACACTTTGTTGGGAATCCGGAAGTAGATGAATTAGTAAGGTGAAATTCACCGAAAGTCCTCGGGAACAGGTACTCCCAACATAACTAAGTTTGACATGTCACGCACGTACCAATTTCCCGATTCAGAGACCAGATCGCCGAATCAAAGCTCATGTTTCTGCTGTATTGATGTACTCCTAGATTTATAATCGATTTGGTGTACTTGCCCTAGCGCCTTTTGGTTTTTCACGTCCTATTTCACTCGTTAATTGCTTTACTCAACTCGTTAATTATCGCAACATGAGCTGAAGTTGAAATATCGACATGAAAGACCTAATAAATGTGACGACGTCTGATTGTTGAAGACGTAATAGTTCTTCCAGGCTGTTTCTGCGTGAAGTGTATTTCTTATCTAAAACCACATGTATAAATGTTTTTTCGTATCGCCGTTTTGTCTAGCCTGCCTGGATCAGCTTGATTATGGAAGATTGAGGCTGCTATCGAAGTATTTGTAAACAAAAATAAACGAGGTGCAGTAGTAGAAAAGTATCCATACTTCATGTGTGAACCAAAGTAACTGTTTTTTAATGACGTGGAGGTTGTCCAATTTGGTATATGAATAAACCATGCCAGCAGGAAAATTTTGGCAATGGTCATCCAGTGGCAGTAGCTTTCATCTAGCTGGTGGTGCACGTACTACACCCTATTCGTCAAAGACGTACCGATAGGAGGGACCTTCTCCTCCGTAGGAATTTTGTACTCAGCAGTTAGGAAAGTTTACCATTTCAGTGAGGCTGAGTTGGTAAATTTCGGTAGAGTTAGGAAAATTCAACAAGTAAAAAGTTTTTTTTTGTTTTGTTTTTGCTTTGATACAACGAGAATTTTAAGTTGAGAAGTTGGAAAAATTCGACAAGTCAAAAGGTTTTTTTTTCTTTGGTTTTTATACTTGGGAATTTTGAGTTGAATCAGTTAGGACTTTCACAATCCCTCCACCCCAGGAAAAGCTCTTCGGTGCGTCCCTGCTAGAAAAATATCAATTTACTACACCTCGCAGGTATGAAATTAATAAACTCTTCGAGCGTGTAGTAATGCTGTCTTCTTCTTCAGGCCCCATGTCCAGTGCTGGACGTTTGTGGTCGCGGTTCCTGACAGGTTGGTTGAGGTAGTTTGCCATTGCTTGCCCCACGACTTTGTTGTGTTAGAGTTCTCTAACTGTGCCGAAGAGTGTGCAGCCGCAGTTTGCTTTTTAGCCACGTGTTTCACGATATTGAGTAAGCTGTCTACGACGCGCACACGCACAGTACCAATCTTTCTGATCTGGTAGTAATTCATCCTGTGAGTGTAATGCCTTGTTCGTGTGAACTGGCGGAGGTTACAGGAAGCGCTATGTTTCTACCTCGATTGACACTGTAGTCGCTGTGTTCTCTGGGATGTTAGTGGGGGGTATAAGAGTATTCAAATATCACCAGCTTTTTGGCGTTGGTGGGACTCGAACCTGAGACGCAAGGACTACGAAGCGGGAACGTTACCACTTGGCCACACTGCGACTAGTAATGCTTCACAATGTTCATTCGCCCCCCCCCCAGAATTACGGTGAGAGGAAGGAGAAATATTTTCAGCAGATTAGCGAATTCGTTCTTTGTCCGGCTGGTTAAAACCTTGCCTAAGACTTTCTGAAACTCAAACAACTTTGTGGGACTCTTCGAGACCCTTCCAGTATCTTTCAAACTTGGGTACAATTCTGCTTTGGACTTCTCAAACCTCTTCCAAACTCATCCAGACTTACGCAAGACTCTCAGATTGGATTAGGTCTCCTTTTGAAACTCGATTATAGCTCTGTAAGACTATTGAAAGTTTGTTTAAAACTTCTAATTCTTCTAGCTTCTTTCAAACTTTATTAATACGGTGTCAGACTCAAAAGACTAGCTTACCATTCTTTAAACCGTCTTTAGCCTCATTCAAGCTTGTTTAAGATGATTAAAATGCTATATAACTTTTATAGAATCGTTTCAAACTCTTTGAGACACTTCCAGATTCTTCTTGGGTGCGTAAAATTCATGAAGGACCATTTAAACTTTGAAAAGGCCATATAAAAATTCTAGTTTGATTCGAAATTCTTGCAGATATTTCAAGCCCTATCCAAAGTTATTTAATCTTACAGTCCTAATTTTGACAGAATAAAATCCTTTGAACTTGAGTAAAACGCTGTAAGATTCTTGTGGACTAGTTTAAAATTTTTAGACTCGTGTTGATTAATATAAAATTTTTCAGACTTCCATACTGAATTAATACTCAATAAAACTCTTCGAAATTTGATTGAAACAATACAAGTCTTTTCCAGACTAGTTTGAAACTCTTGTCGACATTTCGAGCCTCTTCCGAACTTGTTTTAAGATTTTTTTATGCTTTTCCAGGCCTGTTTAGAACTCCGTAAGACTTAACTCGTTTAAAATTCTTTAAGTTGTTAAAATCCTCTTCCAAACTTGTTTAAGGCTTCTCCGGGTATATTCATAAAATCCTATCAAACTTGATCAAGATTCTTTGAAATTTTCCATAAATAACCAATTTTAACCTCTCGTCGTGTTCAGCAGAACCGTTAACTAATTTTGATAATTTTCTTGTTAGAGAGTTGTGATAAGGCGAGGGACGTATTTCTGTGCTTCTTCCAACCTAAAATAGTAAATAGATTGAATTGATTAGCTACGGAAAACTATACGCAGTATATTATAGATTATGGCCAGCGCTAATTATTAAATTATTTATTAATCTCCCCCCCCCTCTCTAGTGGCTCAGGAACTATTTCCGTGCTAAAAACTTCATATTATGATCATGTTAATTTAAAAACATATTGGAACGTGAATTAATCACTGTACAAAAAGAAGACGAGGACGGAGACTTTCATTTTATGAGAAAGGTAAGTGAGATAGAAAAAATCGGTTGCTGCATTCTGGAGAAATGTAAGTGGCTGCTTCTGAAGTCATGCCAAAAAAATGTTCTGTTTTGAAATTTTGCCATGTAACGAAAACGTTTGAAATCGACTTGCAAACAAAACTGTTAACAAGCAAAATGTTTTTTAAATTCACTTCCACCGAGGTTCTACTTGAAAATTTACGGAAATTTGAAGAAATGCCTCCTCGTCTACCTAATACGTCGGTGCGTTCCTGATGAGCTATTTCTTCGTAAAATCGATAGGTGAGGAGTAGTCTGACTTGAAAAATGAAATGTTGGTCGTACTAATTTAAGGAAAAAGAAATTGAAAACTGCGTCGTTGATGAGGCCGTGAATGAACGAATTTATTGGAAAATGCGCAGGATGACCACTTCACCATTTTTCCTGGTCATTTTTAATCATTTTGCCCCCAAAATGGTCATTTAAGTCATTTTTGGCCTCATTTTTCTTTCAAATTCTGAAAATTCTGCTGATTATGAAGAAAATTATTACTTTTTTTCTTTATTTTGTGATTCTGCTGTATTCGCGTTTGGACGCTAAAGAGTCGCTCTCTAGCGGTCTAATGGAATGCGGCGCGCTGATTGGTGTATTTGGACGAAAAGATGATCAGTGACAAAAACGTTCTGGGGAAAAAAAAACTGCACTTGGGCTCATCCGAAAGAAAATGAAAAGGGCTAACACTTTAGTTCTTTTCCGTTTTTCATAAAAAACCATATTGAAGATGCTAGAGCTCATTTTACTTGTACATGTTTTTGTCGTAAAAATACCCTGATCATATTTTCGTTCACGACACTAGCGCATCTACAGGAGTGTCCAAACGCCAATAGTGTAAATAAAATTGAAATTCAATTTTCCGGCAGATTGCAGCAAAAACTTTCAGCGCAACTTTAGATAGTCAGTTGTATCTGAGAAGGACAGTGACTGAATATTATAAAACTACTAATTGCACAGATATGACCAGCAAAGTGAGAAGAAAATCGAATGTTGTCTTGCTCCGTTGATTAAAAATTCTAGTTTTTTGTCTTGAGCTAGGTTGAAAATCGAATGGTGTGTTAAGAGAGAAGCACAAAAAAGACGGTAAAAGTTGTAAATTGTCTCCATTTCTGGTCATTTTTTAATTATTTTTCTTTAATAAGACCATTTTCCCATTTTTTTCCGCCTCAAATTTCGAGTGGTCGTCTTGAATGCGTGAAAAAAGGCCTGACAGGAGGGGGAAAAGGAAATCCCTTCAAGTTCAGATTTTTGTAGGAACCTGAATTTTTCATTATATGATCTTTATTCACAATCTTTTTATTGTGAGGGGGGGGGGGGACTTTTGACTGCGAAATCGTAATGTCCTAGAAGGCACCGAGCCTGGATCTTTTCTAAACGGTTCTACGCATGTAAAATAGTTATGGAGACATGTGTCTATATGTTTCTTGTTAAGACTTGAGATTCAATCAAATTTGGAGCAGATGCGGTCATGTTTCGTTGATCCGAAAATTAATTATAGTCTAGTTCAGTTGTTGTACTTAATACAATACCGAGTGCTGCACAAAACGATACACCGCTGGATAAGAAATAGAGAGGATGTATAAGTATTACATACTTTCACACTTAATTAGAATGCGTTACACGTTTGGTCGACTCACGTCGCCGGCCCTGCGATGACCAGTGAGTACCAGCGACTCCAACATGTGACTTCTCGAACCGTATATACATTTTTGTCGTGATTTGTAAGACAGGTTTGAAAAATATCTTTGTACGAACGTCACCCACCGTCCGTGATACCGAAGTAGGTACTTGTAAAAGTAAATTGTAAGAATACTTTGTCAATCTGGATTGCGAAAATTCGGACACCTGATTACGGCCGACCACGTTCGTGGGAAATTTTAATTGCGGTTGTCCTTCGGCGATGAGTGTAGAAGTACGTATAGTTTCACGAAACCCGGTATTTCCAGAAGTCATTTTGAAACGCCATCAGCACTGCGAATTTTCCGTGATCCTGATCAATAGTGGTAGATGGAGGTTTCTGGTCGGTTATCCGAAATTGGCCACAGGAATGCGCTAAATCCCAAATGGCCTTCTGCGGGAACGTTTTCGATGCCAAATAGAACACTGTCACTGAGAATGGGCCTTGAAAGGCAATGATTTGCTCTGGTAACCAGTCCTTGGGGCGGGGAGGGGCTCCGACATCTTTGATGGTTTCTAAATTCTTACTTTCGTTTACTAGCTATTAGGCAACAGAAATGATCGTCGATGAACTTGAGATTTTACTGTTGGCACAAAATCACTCTGTATCGATCTGCGCGAATTAAATTATTGCTGTTCACCGAACGAAGTAAGAATGTGATCTGTTTTCAGTTGTTCGCTCACTTAATGATTTAATTTTGAGTGTTGTAAAAAACATAAGGTGAGCGAGTATCGAGCTATCTAAGTTGATGAGTTCCCCTTTAGTAAATGGGGAAGAACTATAATATTGGTTAGGAATTTGTACGAGTTCTCTATTTAAATGTACAGTTTCAAAATTCTTTAATTGATCGGTCAGATGCAAATGAATGACATTAGATTATAGGTTTAGAAACCAACAAACTTTCAGCTTTAAAAAAATGGCGTTTGAATTCGATGATATTTTGCATTCAAAATTCAAACGCAAAATACATCGAGAATGAGTTCTGTAGAATTATGTTATCTGAGTCATCATCATGATCATGTGCCGTACGTGTTGCCCCGTGTTGGCAGTGGCGGTTTCTGACGCGCGACTTTCCTGGGCAGGGTTAGTCGGGGTAGTGTGCCGTTGCTTCCCCTACGGTTTGATTGCAAGTTTTTCTTCTCTGTGCCAAAGAGTCTGTAGACGCAGTTCGCTTACTAGCCACGTTTTCACGACGTTGAGTAAGCTGGCGACAACCTGCACACGCACAGTACCGAATCTTTCTGATCTGGTGGTAACACGTCCTGCGATTTGTAATGTCACTGGTAGGGTTACAGGGCGCGCTATCTTTCCCCCTCGATTGATATATCATTCGTAGTTGTTGTCTTCGCTTGGACGTTCGGAAAGGTATTCGAATAACTTTAGCTTTCCGCACTGGTGGTGTGGAATAATTATTACGAGCAGAGTAAATTATTGATTATTAAGTATTAATATTTTAATAAATATTAATACTTAATAATCAATAATTTACTCTGCTCGTAATAATTATTCCACATGGTAGCAGAGCGTGGTTGTTTCATCAGTTGGGCAAGTATAATCTTCCACCCAAAGAAAGCGTACAAGATCTCTATCTGGCTCATCCAGACCCACCTGGAGAAAGGCCTTTTCTATATCGGCTGTTAGGGCTACTTCTTTCAAACGAAAATTCAATAAGATTCCTACTAGACTTCCAATGAGACTAGGACCACGATGAAGCTTATCATTTAGGCTATGACCAGCTTTTAATGTGGCGGATGCGTCATAAACTATGCGGGGATCTTTCCCTTCACGTAAAACTGCCCGATGCGGCAAGTATATTAATATTTAATTTAATAATCAATAATTTTACTCTGCTCGTAATAATTATTCCACAGGTGGGGCTCAAACCCAAGACGTAAGGATTGCGAAGTGGGCACGTTACCACTCGGCCACACAGCGACATTATCTGAGTAACAGTTGCTAGTAAAAAATAGTTGGCCTTCAAACGTGTATGGTGAATTTCATTCGCCTGAGTGTGATAGATCAATTAGAAAATTTTGAAGTTGTGCGCATTTGAAAAGGGAAATTGCATACGCCTTTTTTCAAATATTCACACTAACGCTCCCTACGGTATTTGGACAATGCTTATTCCAGTGGTTTTTAATTTACATTTACATTACATTTGTGTGTGAGGTGGCGCTACATGCACCGAGCGCTCAGACTTTGCAGTCCATTGCACTATTCCTCAAGTTGCTGTTAAGGATCAGCTCAGTAGCCTCACTTTTATAGCCAAAGTGAGAATTTTACTTAGCTCTATCCCTTTAACTTCACTGGGTGCTAGATATTCTAGCCCCAATGCTTCGCGTCTTGTCCCGGCTATTGCTGGGCACCGACATATGATATGGATCGAGGTTTCTTCCTCTTCTCCACAGTACCTACAGGAGCCGCTTCTTACCACTCCTATTTTATACCACATGTGTTTTGTGGCCCCATGACCGGTTAATAGTCCGACCATGAGCCTAGCATGTTTCCTGTCAAGCCCTAATAGGAACTTGGCATACTTACTGGGGGTATCCCCTATCAGTGTTTTACTGACGTTCATGCCACTGGCCGACCGCCAGTGCATTTCCGTCTGCTTGCTTATCCAAGCCTTTACTTTGGATTTTATGACGCTGTATGCTACAGGAAGACACGGCCTGGGCGTTGCCAGTTCCTTTTTGGTGCCCTCCTTCGCCAGCTTGCCAGCGATTCTGTTCCCTTTTATGCTGCAGTGTCCCGGTGTCCATAGTACGGCGACCCGGTTCTCCTGAGCAAGGGTGTATAGTTTGTTAACACACTCCGCCACTACTAGGGATGTAGTTTGGTGTGACGATAGTACTTTGATAGCTGATTGGCTGTCTGTACAGATATAGATCTGCTTATTAACAAGGCCCTTCTGCTGGCTTCTCTCAATGGCCACCGTGATCGCCATTATCTCCGCTTGGAGGATAGTGACGCTCTCGCCCAGTGCCACTGAACAGTTGCCAGCGCCTTTTGCATTCGTGATTCCGATTCCTGCACCTTGGTCATTCTTAGAGGCATCTGCAAACCACACATTCTCCTCTTTTCCTAGAATGCTTGGCCACCTTTTTTCCCAAGCCTCCCGTGTGGGTATTAGCGCACGGTATGGCTTGTCAAAGAAGTGTTCCATCGCAATTCTATCCTTTGGCATCCCAAAGCATTTGTCTATCGTCCTGGCCATCTCCCATATCCTTCCGTGGCCTGTCTTATGGGCCCGAAGGTTTGGTTGACCCAGACGATGAGCCCCCATTATCGCCGCTGCTTCTATGGCAGTGTGAAGTGGTGGCAAGTTCAGGAGCCTTTCTAGTGCCTTTGTCGGCACCGTACTCATTGCCCCCGTTGTCATCACGCACGCGAGCCTTTGCAGGTGGTCTAGTTCCTCTCTGACGTTGGTCAGGTGGACCCGGCCCCACCACACAATGGCCGCATATGTGATTCTGGGGCGTATTACACCGGTATATATCCAGTGCATCATTTTGGGAGAGAGTCCCCAGGTCCTGCCGACATAGGTGCGGCAAGCCCAAAGAGCCTCAATCCCTTTTTTTATTTTATCTGAAACGTGATCCTTCCAGGAGAGTTTTTCATCAAGATATACTCCTAAGTACTTCACCTTTCCTGTGAGGGCTAACGGTCTTCCCTTGTATTGCACCTTGATCAACTCCTTGCCTTTCCTTTTACGAGTGAAAAGAGTGATCTCCGTTTTGTCCGGGTTTATCGATAACCCTTTTTTCGCACACCATTTTTCCACACATCGGAGTCCCCACTGCGTTATCTCCGCGATGGTTCCCGGAAATTTGCCGGTTACCACCACAACCAAATCGTCAGCGTAGCCCTGTGTGTATATTTTTTGCCCATTTAACTCCTCCAGCAAGCTGTCCACCACCAGGCTCCACAGTAGGGGAGAGAGTACTCCCCCTTGTGGGCAGCCCCTGATGGTAGTTGCATGGATCCGTTCTTGTTGGTATGTTACCCGGATCTCCCTGCCTTTTAGCATAGATACAATCCAGTTTATTAAGCTTTCCTTCACTTCCCTTTCCCTCAGGGCTGTTTCTATGGATTCATGAGAGGTCGCGTCAAACGCTCCCTGTATATCCATGAATGTTGCCAGGACATAATCTCCGCCAGTCATCCCTCTCTCGATTGCTGTAACAAGTGAGTGCAGTGATGACTCTACTGATTTGCCTGCCCTATATGCATGCTGGTTCTCATTTAGTGGGAATCTTTTCAGGGTAACCTCTCTTAGGTGCCTGTCTATCAGCCTTTCCAAGGTTTTTAGCATGAATGATGAGAGACTTATCGGCCTGTAGGATTTGGCCTTGCAGGTGTCTCTGCCTGGTTTAGGCAAAAACACCACTCTCACACCCCTCCACGATCTTGGAATGTGCCCTAGAGCTAATGATGCCCTGAGGACCCTAATGAACGTTCCCATTATGGTCTCTAGTCCTGTCTGTAAGCAGACTGGATAGATTCCATCTGGGCCCGGTGCTTTGTACGGCGAGAATGTGTTTACCGCCCAACATACCCTGTCTGGTGTAACCACCTCCTTCGCCGTTTCCCAATCTGTTCCTTTTCGCACACTGTCGGCTCCTGGTAGCGGCTGTGTGTTTTCCATAATTTTTGCTCCCGGAAAGTGCGTGTCAATGAGGTGCTCTATTGCCTCTCTCGGGGTGGTGGAGAGACCACCCGTCGGGAGTTCGAGCGGCCCCTCTGCCACCCACCTTTCCTTACTGAGAAGTTTTTGCAGGCGTGCCGTCTCCGGTACCTTTTCTATAGATTCGCAGAAACGTCTCCACCCCTCTGTTTTGGCTTGCTTTACCGCCTTTTTATATGCTTTTTGGGCCTCATGATATAATTCCCAGTAAGCCGGTGTATTATTTTTCAGTGCAGCCCTCAGCCTTCTTCGAGTGTCTTTCCTACGTTTCCCCAACTCTGCTGTCCACCAGATGGTTTTACGTAATTTTACTATCTTAGGCTCACAGTTCTTCTCGTAGGCGTCCCTGAGTGCACCATCCAGTATGTTGGCTTGTGCTTCCAAGTCGTCCACGTTCTGAATCCGTTGCCAGTTGTAACTTGTCAGTCTTTCTAAGTCATTCTTAAAGCCTCCCCAGTTTGTTTTCCTAGGGTTCCTAATAGCTCTTTGTTCCTCCTTAGGTGCCCGGATCTGGTATTGGATGTATCGGTGATCCGATAAAGACGGTTCGTCCAACACTCTCCATCCCTGGACTCGGTCCCTAAGTTTGGAATTACAGAGTGTTATGTCTATAACTTCTTGCCTTACTTTTGTGACAAACGTTGGTTTGCTTCCCTCATTTAGAACAAGCAGATCTTGTGTCGCAAGGTAGTCTACTAGCCCTTTCCCTCTCGGATTTGTGCCTGTACTCCCCCAGATAGTATGGTGCGAGTTGGCATCGCATCCGACAAGAAGGTCCAGCTTTTCCCTCACACAGTGTTCTACCAGTTCCCTGAGCTCATCAGTTGGGGGAGGGTCCCGAGAGTCGGATGGAAAATATGCTGAGCATATTACTATCTTCTTCTTGTTCCCTTTCTCCTCATATTCCAAAGTGGCCGCCACAAGATCCCGTAGGGTAAATCCCGGTATTGCTGTGCAGCTCACTTGATATGTAAATATCGCTGCACGTGGTCTTCCTGCATTTTTTGCATAAATGAGATGCCCCTGTGCCATCTGTATGCCTCTCACTTGTTCCCGATGATACCATGGTTCCTGCAACAGGCATATATTTGTTTGCCCCTTTTGCAGCCTCCTGCTCAGTAGGTAACAGGCTGCTTTGCATTGGTGCAGATTAATTTGCAATACCCTTATCATTCCGTGTATAGCTTTTCTCTGTTATCCTCTGACTGTCACCTTGACATCAACCAGGCGGTCCAGGAAAAACAGCTTGTTGCCCTTTCTTCTCAGGTACTTCACTGACTCCTCGTCGATACCCACCGCCAGAAGTGTACCTTTCGGTTCCTCCCTGCAATGGGCAACGTACCAGGACCCAGCAGACAGCCCCTGATTCTGCAGCTCCAGCCTCTTTAGGAGCACTTGCGCTGTTCGCCCGCTTGTAGGCAGCCAGACCGACGCGCTGGTCAGCTTCGGCAGACCCTCCCAGGGCGCGACTTTGAGAGTTTCCTCCCCCAGTCGCACCCCGCTGGCGAGCCCCGCCAAGAAGCGTTCCCGGCTCGTCTGGTCCGCGCATACCACCTGCAGTGTTCCTTGATACAGCGTTATTTGTTTGATGTTCGGTAACGCCGTTTCCGGTAGTTCCCAAAGCATCTCACGAATAACGCCTTTGCTTCCTCGGCCGTCAGAGTGGTCTTCGGGTAGCCGTCCCGAAAGATGGCCACCTTATGTCCCTCCTCCGCCGCCGCCGAAGCATAGGTCGTCGTCCTACTCTTTTTTGGCGCTGCCTTCTCGGGTCCCGTCGACGGGGTTTCCCGCGGTCTCTTGCCTGACAATGGAGTTCCCGCAGAGGTTCCCTTTTCAGGTGTGCCCTCCTTGGTTCCTCCACCGTCCTCCTGCTGTCTCTGCTTCTCACGCTGCGCCTTCCTTTTCTGCGCTCCTGTACGTTTTCTTCTTTCCTCTTCTGTTATTTTGGCGACGGATCCCTGGTTCCCTGGTCCGCCCGCTTGTGTCCCTGCTTCACCGGATCCACCCGTAGATGTCTCCGGTTCCGCTGGTCCAACCGTAGGTGTCCCTGGTTCCCTGGTCTCCGTCTCCATCTTCTCGCCCAGTGTCACTCGGTCCATCACTTCTGACAGCCCTTCCGCTGCACGCTTCTCTCCAGTGTCCCTGCGGGTCCGGCTTTCGCCAGCCCCAGCAGGTCCGCTTTCCTTACTTAAAAAAAAAAAGAGATTTTGTTTCTTCCATACGGTTCCCACGAGTACCAGAGAAATATATCGTCCACCGTGGCAGAGCTCCGAGTACCACGGCAAGCTTACTTACTGAGGGAGGTCAGCCGGTATCCCTCAGGTTCCTATTCGCGACTGTTTTAGCCCAACAGCCATGCATCCCTTCGGCATAGGTAACACCAACCTTGGGATTGGGCCCGTAGCTGTACTGAGATACGGGCTACGGAAAGAAGGGGGTAGGCAACTCATCGTCTGTCGTACACGGGTCACCCGACGCTGGTGACGGCCCTCACTGCTACATACCCGATTTTGAGAGGGGAGCAGCTTTGCCGTCTATGCCACACGACCATTCTGACTTTACGTCGTCGGGTCTTTCTTTCGCATCCAACGTCGGGTTCCCCGCCTAGCGCACAGATTCCGAGCGCGGGACGTGCTTAACTATAGGGACTGAAAGAAGTTAAGACACTAGCGTAAGGTCCTCGGGTGCGCCACGCCCGTACTTGCCAGCTGCAAGCCCTTGAGGTTCCCTTTTAGTCGCCTTTTACGACAGGCAGGGTTACCGTGGGAATATTCTGCTACCCGTCCCCACACGGGGCGGTTTTTAATTAATCATGTTGATTTTAAACTTAGGTATGAGTGTGTAACGAAAAGGAGACGCAATTGACCCAGTACTGTCGAGTGTCTTAAAATAATTTTGACTTTGATTTGGACAAGCCAACACCCCCTTCATCCCTTTCAGTTGCTTTGCTGAAAGGAGAAGGGAGGTGGAATGTTGTAGGTAAAATAGTGACGTATTTAGAAAATTCATCCCAAATTTTTGCCTAACAAGCCAAAAAAGCTGAAAAAGCTTTCAGGTCCAAACTATCAGTTGAAAGATTTATAATTTTACTTTGTGGGACCAACCCCCACCGCTAATGCCTCAAGTAGAGAGGAGAGAAGGAGAGGGAATGGACGATGAAGAGGAAGAGAGGGGGAGAGAGGGCTTGAGAAAGAGAGAATACAGTTAACTCTTACTACTAAACCGATATTCCATTGTGACTATTTTTCTCAATTTTCTGTCTGTAGGAATGTAAAGGTGATTTTATGAACTTATAATATTCTTCAAGCGGTTGTAAAACGAAATAGCGTGGTAAAACATGAATAGCGTAAAGAAAATATTAAATTTCTTGAGAAGCTAATGGGAAGCTATTTTTTATAGGCTAATACATCAAACTGACGTTCAATAAAAACGAAATCACTTGGAAGGTCGCGTCAGTGGTCAGTGAAAACATTCTGAAAACGTGAAACCGAAGGAAAAGAATCTATACTTTCAAATTTTGTCAATCGAGAATCTCTTTTGCCAACTCATACAAACTTTCAAAACTAATTATCACAAAATATGACAGGCCAATGCGTCTTCCATTTTGCCTACTGAAATCTCAAATTCGTAACATTTTCCTACTGTGGAAGATTTAGCTCGTTGATCAAATGTTTGAAAAGAGGCTGTCATAAATACGTTTTCTTTTCTAGTAAAATTAGTAAAAGAATTCTCACCATGTGTGTTATATTTAGTTAGAATATCCGGAAGCGTTGTCTCAGTGACGTGTTGATTGATGTGGGGCAGAGCTGTTGCCTAAAACTACTTGAATTTTTCATTGCATGCGAACTCTCCCTTTTCAAAAATTCTTAGATGCGATTCAGCTTGTTAAAAGACTTTGTTACAGTGTTCGGACGGGGAATTCCCGTTTCCAATTTCCCGTTCCCGGCTCTAAACTATTCCCGAATTCCTGATCCGTTAACACTTAACACTGCTGATAAGTTAGTGTTGATAACGCTATTGCTGAATTTACTTTTTAGATGTGATGATGTGAATACTGGTGAATTGGTCTTATGAAAAAGAGTGGGACTCGGCTCACAATGATAAGAAAAGAACGTAGAATACAAATCCGCCGGGAATTCCCAATGGGATTCCCGTTCCCGAAAAATAGCTGGGAATTCCCGGGAACGTCCGAACACTGCGTTTGTTAGACTCATTAGGATTTGATAAGACCGAAGATAGGCAAGGCCGTGTGAAGTCTAAACCAGAAAGATCATCAAAAAATCATTAAATCAGTGATTTGAATGATCGTGGTGACTTGCTAGTTTGCAAGATGTTTTAAGATCAAAAAGATCGCACAAATCCGGCAAAATCGTGATCAAAAGATCTCAAGATCATGATCGTTTGATCTGAACGTGATCTTTTTCAATTTTTATAAATGATCTGCCGATCACGATTTCTGAACACTTCATTCATGTTTTTGCCCATTCCTGGTTAAAGCTATGTTAATCTTTGGCCGAGCGAAAAGACAGTCGTAGTAGATATAGGGAGCTGGATAGATGTTACTCTCGGCTCAGTGGGAGGCGGCAAAGAATAGTTTTCTAGAGAGATGACCTTATCGATAATTTCATTTATAATAGCCAATTGTGAAAGAATATTAAATACTGTTTCGATTGTCGATAATCCGAGTCCAGTAGATAACATGAGTCCAATAATCGCACTGATAACCGTTCAACATCCATTATTTCTCTGTTGGTAGTAAAAACTGTCGATAATTCGTTTCCGCATGCTGAACACCTTTTCCTCCATTTCTATGTACTGCAAACCTAACCTTCGTATCCTCTGCCGGAAAGAAGAATATACGATGGCCTATTTTGAGAATTGCAGAGGCATGTCTGTTATGCCGAGTGAGACAGACAAATATAGAAAAAAATTTCAAGTAGAAAAAGATTTTAAGTATGTTAATAGCATGAAGAAACTGTCACTTAGCATGTACAGGCAGATACATACAAAGGAAGCCAAGTAGATTGGCCAACAACCAAGCAGATTCCTGTCTGTCTTTCATGCATGAAATTTTGCCCTGTTATTCGCCGGCCTAACTAGTTGAGAATTGTAGCTTAGGGTTCAATAGCCAAGGTTTTCATCCTACAGTTAAAAAAAAAGCTTGGATCTCAGACAGAAAGACAAAAGAAACACAACGAGGGAGGATGCAAATGTCAGCGAGGGTCTCGGCAAAAAGCGAAGCTGAAGGTCTCTCCTTTGTAAGTTCGATAGTTGGTAAAGAGTATTGTCAATGTATGGATAATTGTCAACGGCTGCAGATCTTAAATAATCAATCAGTTAATAAAAAAATACAGTTCTAAATTAAATTTTGTATTACTAATTTTAGCATATTCATACCGGTGTTTTAAAATCTTAACTCTGGGAACCACAATAGTGTCCGTGCACTCGTATTTCCTGCTAACCTTTATATATCTGCAAAATTCTCACGAAATTTTCCACCACTTTTTGTGAGGTAAATTGAACTCATAAAGTATATTTTCAGTAGATAAGAATATCAAAGAATATGTTTTTTCTAAAGTAAATCCCATTCTATAGATATGATCGTGATTTTGTGCAGATAGTGCAGTGTCTCACTACCCAACTTAATGACTCAGAAAGTGAGAGAACGTCCCAGATTTATGGTCAGGTCAAGCTTTGCTTTGCCTTGAAGACTTTTTTATTCATTTTGGGCCTTTTGGGACAAGAAAACTAATTAGTACCTACATTGTACTTTTTTCGTCCGTTTTTGATCCCTCTTGAGTCCTATAGTACTTTTATGAAAATTTTTACATTCCCGTGCATTGTTCTTAGTTTGCAGTTATTTTATACCACTTTTTTTTCGTACGTAAATCCTAGTAGTAAATCAAGATTATTTTTCATTTATGCTTTTCAATTTTTTTCTCATTTTAAGGGACTAGATGTGCAGTATAATCATCGATATTCCCTGGTGGTAGTCTACATTACAAACATAGAAAACCATGTGCAGTGTGTTTCGGTTGAGTATGAGAAGCCAGTTAAGGAGCTGGTGGTACTCAACGAGAAGAAGAAAAACCCTTGAGTGCATGTATGGCCTATGCTTGAGATTGAAGAGACTACAAGCAGGTCTGTCAAGAGGACAGGGGGGAGAAAATTGGGATTCGCTCGGGCCCGGATTTTTCACGAGTTTTTATTGTCTCATCTTTTGTGGTCTTTGAGCACAGAATCGTGATTTCCGAGGAGGTCCGAGAAAAATCTTAAATTTTTCTACTCTCGTCCGGGCCTAAATTCTCTCTTGACGGCCCTGGCTAGAAGTCTTCTCTGAATTATATATGTCAATTCAGAACTCTTTCATTTTTTGAAGATGATTGGTTGAACTCAGGAAGAGTTAAAAAGATTTACGAACTGAATTGCCTGCCTTTGTTGTTGGAGGGGCTCCTTTAGTTTAGAATTATAATCATAAAATTCGAGTATATTTTTCTTAAATGCCTCACTTCCAATTTTTGCAGCCCCTTCAATTTTTGAAATAGACAACAGGCAGTAATAATGAGTTTTGTTTCATTTTCAGTGTATTATCTAGGTACCTTTATTGTTTAAAACTAATCACAAAAAAGTTGCATTTGCTTAAATTGAATTTAAAAATTTTAAAAATGTTTCAGAATTTTGAAAAATTAGGAAAATTCTGATTGAAAGTTCATCAAGCAGAATGTATTGTTTTGTCGAAATGGATATAAATCGCGGCTACTTTGAAAGAGAAATGAAAATGATTATCACTGCCTATTGCCTGTCTGGTTTACTCTCCCACACTTTCGGCCCCAAATGATGAAATTAAAGAATTCTACAATACCCTGGAAAAAACTCTATTGTCCCTTCGAGATAAAAGTATAATAGTAATGGGGGATTTCAACGCTAAGATTGGTGATGAGGAAGAATTCAACCAATGTGTAGGACAGGCCACCATGGGACAATCAAACAAAAATGGTTTGAAAGTTAAAAAGCTAGCCACAAAATTCAACCTAAAAATAGCCAATACATTTTTTCTAAAAAATCATGAAATGAAATGGACTTGGAGATCACCTGATGGAGTCACCAAAAACGAAATTGATCACTTCTTAATAAACGACTTGAGACTGGTGAAGGATATCGAGATGATCTCGGATATCTCATTTTCCTCGGACCACCGTCCAGTGGCAGCAAAAATAGACACTTCACTCATACCCTCCTCCGTTCATCCCCCACAGGTCAACTTGGTCCCAGGATTTACAGGGAATCTATGGGTTCCAGTGCATAAGAGGAGTGAAGCAGAGACAGCTCTGAATCAAAAACTTGAGGCGATAAATTGGGAAAGAATGGACCCAATGATGTTACAAGATAACTACGACTACTTGGTTGAAGCCTTATCAGAGACCCTTCGGGAATTTGAAATCAACAAAAAATTAGTAAAAATAGACGACAGGCTCTTTAACACTACGAAAACGCTGATCAAAAAGAGAACTGCTATCAGACAAAAAATGAAACTTTCTTTAAAAGAACAAATTGAGCTAGTCGAACTTAAAAAATTAATTAGAAAAAATATCCGGGAGGATATCCGTAATTTTGAAAATGAACTGATAACAGGGATCATTGAAAGCTCATGGTCTACTAAACAGGTTAAAAAAGTGTTATCGAGTGGGCGCGCCTGGCTCCCTAAAATAAGAAGCAATACTGGTCAAATAATTTCGGATAGAGAATCTATCGCAAACACAGCCATGGAATTCTTTTATAATATAGATACCGAGACGAAAGACCTGGAAGCGGCGATCCAGACCTATGGCGAAATAAAATTCAAAATTCGGAAAAAACCCAACCTTTTCGGCTAGATGAGATCGAATCAAATATAAATAAACTTAAACCGGGTCGGGCCCCAGGACCTGATCAAATCGAAAATGAAACCCTGAAATCCTTCAAGAACTCTCTGATAGTCCCACTTCAAGCTCTCTTTAATACTGCACTCACTCTGGGAATCCCTCCATGGCAGTGGTGCCAATCTGAGATCATTTTGTTGCACAAAAAAGGTGATAGAATGGATATCAATAATTACAGACCCATTAGTCTCTCTTCTAATGTATGTAAAATGTTCTTGTCTTTGGTTATAAACAGAATATACAAACTCCTAGATAGCCAACAACCAACAGAACAAGCAGGGTTCAGAAAATATTTCAGTACTATTGATCATATTAAAGCTATTAACCAACTTTTAGAAAAAACAAATGAATTTTAATTAAATCTCGCAATTATTTTCATAGATTTTAATAAAGCATTTGATTCTTTGTACCATGATAAAATCTGGGTAGCCTTGGCATGCCAAGGCATTCCAGAGGACATCATCAATTTTTTAATGAACATTTACAATAATTCTAAAGCTCAAATTAAATTAGATAAAATATCAAAAAATTTCCAAATCTCCCGAGGAGTCAAGCAAGGGGATCCCTTATCCCCCAATATTTTAATGCAGTTTTGGAACAGGTATTTCGCCAGCTAAATTGGGGGAATAAATGCTTTAAAATCAAAGACAGAAATGGAAACTTGTTTGATTATAAATTTTTGAATAATCTTAGATTTGTAGATGACATTGCTCTGATAGGGAGAAACCATACTGAACTGAAAACTATGGTGGATGACCTAGTAAAAAGAGCCGCAAGGTAGGATTACAATCAACTAAAATAAAACAAAAATTTTGACAAATATTACAAATTTTGAAAAAATTGAAATTGAGGGCAGGGAGATTGAAGTTGTCTCAGAGTACAAATATCTTGGTCAAACAGTAGTATTTACTAACAAAACAGAAAAAGAATTAAAAATTCAAGGAACAAATGCGTGGTAAGCTTTTTGGTCATTACAAAAAATTGTTTAAAGTACATAATCTAAAATTAAAATCAAAAATACGTATTCTAGAAAGCTCAGTTTTCCCAGTCCTCACATATGTTGCTCAAACATGGACTACTACGAAAAAACAAATCTGTAAAATTCAATCTACCCATAACTCCATGCTACGAAGCATTTTAGGAGTTAAACTCAAAGATCAAATAAAAGTAAGTTCAATTTTGGAAAAAACTAATGCCAAACAGGTCTGGGTCCATGCTAAAAGGCTCAAACTAAAATATGCAGAACATAATATAGTTAGGGACTCCTCTTATAAATGGAACAAAAGATTGACATTGTGGGTCCCTCATGAAGGGAGGGTTGTGCACTTCAACAATTTTATTAAAATTTTATGATTCGAATTCAGAATTGGTGGAGCTCCGTCAATGTACTATCCATCGATTATTTTTGAAAGAAATTCTAAATTAGTATGAGTAATCAGACTTGTAATGAATGTTCGCTCTTTTCAAACGCTGAAGAATGGTAGCCACTTCAATTTGGACTATAGGCCATACTTTGTAATCCCCCCCCCCCCCCATAGACTTAGCTTACTAAGCTGTAACACCTTATATTTTTAGATCTGTTGAATCTGTCTCGAATTTGAGTGTTCAAGAAAGTATTATTGTGCCCTGAACTTCATTAATTTCTGGATAATACTTGTTGATTCACTTATTAGCAGCATAGTGTTGTTATTTTGTGAACATCTGAACCGTAAATCGTTGAGAATTTTGAGATGGAATGTATAAACCTCTACGCAGGTTGTGGTAGTGGCTTTTAGTCTTCGAGAACTGCACGCTGGTTTAATACAAATGAACATGTAACAGCTTTGTGTGATTATTAATTTATGATAATTCATGCAAGTTAGGATTTTCAGCTTAGTGTAAATGGCTACCTATTTACCTTTTCTATAATTTTCTGTTATATTTGACAAAGTAGGAATATTAATCAAGACCAGATTTAATACGCACCGAGGTTGTTAAGCATTCCAGACGTCTGTATTTTGAAATAAAACAATGCTCTAGGTAATTAATATCATTGCGAAAGGGTCGCTGATGGGTAGTTGGACGTTTTAAAATAATTGTTTTCCACCTTTCTAGCCGAATTAGTTTTTTCAATTGCTGCATCTTAAGTTACTTGATGAAGGAGGTCGCTGAACAAAGTATTTTTGTAAATGCTGCAGAATATCGACTGTAGAATTTTTCTGAAGATTGGTTGAGACTAGCCGACATGTGCTGAGACTGGGTCTTTGTTTCAGCCTTTCAGATCTGATCTGGGGTTGAAAAATGTGAATCAATCGGCATGACGGTGTGCATTTGTTTATCTAGATCCTAGATCTCTTGCTGACGTTTGAGAAGATCTCACTTTCTACTATCGAGTATCATTGATGCAGTCAGACCTGTGTCACTCGATTACAAAATCAGGCTTGTGAACTAAACTGTGCAATGTGTGCAATTGAATGTGGCGGCTCTTTTCATCCGCACCATGCAATGCACCGATTGTTTATTATGTAGATGTGATCTAACTTTCCCAGGCTTCCTTTCGAATCGAATTGTGTCAACGTTACGAATATCATATCATTCTAGGTTCTTAATTTTTAAATTAGCTGTATCCGTTGGTATAAGTGTTGGTACCTTTTGCAAATTAGAAACACTGACTGTGTGCCGGTATTGCATACTTTCTAATTAGCTCCTCATCGGACTTTGTTTTAATATCACGTTTTTCTATCTGTGTGTTTACAGCCAACGTCTCGCAACGAAGTGATCACAACATGTTGCGACGGATACGAGCTAAGCAAAAATCGTGACAGTTGTGTGCCATCTTGCCCGCAGCTTTGTCATCACGGAAAATGCATTGAACCTGGCCGTTGTCTATGTGACAAAGGCTACGGTGGAGTCGATTGTAATAAAAGTGAGTGCTTGTTATAATTACCATTCGAATATTATTGAAATAAGAAGTAGACGCCGGAAGAAGTAGGTCAAGGACGCAACCAGGGTGGGGGCTAGGGTGCTGTAATAGTCCCCCTCCCAAATCTTCGAAATTTTTTCAAAATCAATTTTGAAACGAAGAAAAATTGATGCCGATGGCCTGATGCGGTTACATTGCGTCGTAGGTTCGTATAAATTTACAGCTCATAAAAATAGGTACGTAACAAATCAAGCTTTCACCCCGTTCAAGTTTTTTTTTTTTTTCTTGACATTTTCATGTCTTTGCTTTGGCACACAACCAAAAAAAAAGTCACTTTTTGAGAGTTACTTGGAGCAGCGTTACTTTGGAGCACCACGAAGAAAACAGCTGATCGAGAGCTGTGGCACGCAAACGAAAAAAGTGTTTCTTTTTGAGCGTAAAAGTTCTGAGGCGTGAATCGAAATTAAGGCTGTTCTTGGTACAATTCAATTCATCGGTTGACATTTCCATGGAAATTTGTTTTTTTCCAGCCATGGGTATACTTGAGCAAAAACCGTTTCGCTCCCCCCCGACACGCTCGAAAGCCGGAACTTAAGGCCCCCCTCCCGACATGAAGCCAGTGCGTATGATTTGCTCTTCATGGTGACAATTCAGTTCAGTGTTTGACATTTCCATAGAAATTTCTTTTAACAACATGGCTGCAGACTGCAGTCGCGCAGCAATAATACGGCTGTAGACTACAGTCGCGTCGACATTAAAATCGAGACGTGAAAATGCTCTCCCGTCGTGTTTTCAGGGTGCTAGTGATTTTGATTACTTTTGGTTCGACTTTGTGGTTTTTTGCTGTTTTGGTCAATTTTGGGCAGATATAGACAGTTTTTCTTTACGTAAGATTCTAGTTGTTTCCATTATTTTTAGCCAACTTCCTTCCAATTTTTCTTCGTATTATTTCAGTGCCCCCCGCCCAATTATATGGCTATGAATGGTTGTCGCTCTCATTTGATCTGGTCTCTGTTTACTGATTCGATTTCGACCTATTTCAAAATTATTTCAACAATTTTTATCAGGGATGAACGAAAATTTTCAGGGTAGATGGGGGAATTTCCTTCCGTTTTCATTGTCCTCCTAATGGACCCTACCGTAAGTTTTATTTAACTTTGAAATTTCAGATTTTCATGTTTTGTTACGTGCGCAGAATCTTGTTCTTTTAAGAGAGGATTACAAGGTTCAAAATATTCGACTCACGGAGACTGTTTTTTAAAATAATTTACGTATCAAAAGTGAATACTTGAGGAAATTCTTATGACTTTTTCAGCCAAGTGTCGTAATTTTTCCTGATATAACGGGGTCTAAAAATAATTTCCCTTCCACATTTTGAAAAGGATTAGATTGATTTTTCATCCTTCTCCCTTCCTCCGCTTTTTATGGTTTTTATGTTATCGTTTGTGGTTCATGATATAAATCGATTCAGGCCGATTTCTTGCAGGGTGGGGGAAAGGGATTCTCCTTGGTCTTTGAGTTCGGAACCACTCTCGTTTTACTTGTGACTATGGGTCATTCTCCAAAAACTGAATATTAAAGTGGCATTTTCTGTTTTTTCTTCCACCCTCTCCCCTCACCACCCCATAATATTTAGTTAATATGTAGCAAAGAATATTCAACAAGTTTACAAAGCAAGTGCATAAACATTTAAGGAGGGAGACGATTTTTCAAAATTCTAGCCCCCACCAAAAAAATTTCTGGTTGCGCCCCTGAAATAGGTTGTACGGGTACATGCCGAAGAAGGCGTTGCACAGTGGGACAGAATACAGTATGTGTATTATTAGTGGGTAAAGGTATTCTTTGACTGAATCTATTTGAATTAAAAATAAATGGAAAAATATTCATAACAGTTTTTGTCAGATTGCTCCTCCCTTCCCGTGGTCTCATTAGGGGGACTGCATCAAACAGTACATTCAGCAGACTATTATTTATTTATTCTCCGATATCTCTATGAGGTAGTTGAATCCAAAGTTCCAATCCATTCTAGCGCCACTTTCCCATAAGAGCCACCGGAGGCCTCAGTCTGAAGCTTGAAACATCTAAATCAAAATAACCGAAGTGTACCACAGTATAATTTTAACGAGTATGTTCCTTATTACACCCTATTTGCTTTCTTAGTTTCGATTGTTGCCGCAACTTGTAGCGCCTTGGCTTTTACGTGACTTACAGCCTTATAGTTATGCCTTATGGTAATACTTATTTTGACCATAAAGCCAGTATTTTTTTCAGAACTTCTCTAAACATTGTTTATTTTGTGAAAAATAATGTTCGAAAACATACATATAACGATACCTTAGAAAATCTACGTGGAATGTTTCAGAAGTAAGGTAACCAATTTTCCCCCCTCCACAATAGGTAACACTGGCGCGCTGAAATTTTGAAAGAATGCCCAGGAGATGTCTCTAGACATAATATTTATGGTTTTTATCCGGTGATGTCTCATTGAATGGTTCGCTTGCTGTGTAATTTTGAACATAGAATTTAAGGATACTAGTCCCTCCAGCTGTGAAGTGCGCGGTGTTATAAAGTTTTCGAGTGAAGTAAAATTTGTGTAGATTGTGTTCTGCGTATGGCGCGAATAATGTAATATCCAGACATTATAGGTATATGCGGATTCAGCCCTTCAAAGTAGGTCACGCAAGCACATATTATGATGGCAGATCTGTAGGACGAAAACCAATTGCATGTGCGTGCGCTCTCTGCGAATTTTGACCAAACTCGTTTGCTTTACAACTGGAAATGAAGGCTGCTTACGAGACTAAAATTTTATTGTCTAGATATAATTGAAAAGCCCCATTCCAAACGGCCCTTTATCCAAAGTTTGTTGAAAATGAGGTTGTAGCGGTATCTGGTGGTCAGAGTGCGTAGCTTCCTGACAAAATTCGTTTCACTTTGAAATTCCAGTTCTACGTTGAGATATTTGTGTCCAAAGTATGTGACTTCGTCAATTGTTATCGGGTTTCTTTCGTGCTGTGTTTATCATTTTCGCAAGGAAGATTCGTATGTTGCATTATCTTGACAATTTGGGGGGTCCGAAGTGACCTTAGTGCTCGACTTTGGTCCCAGTGACGCGTATATCTCAACACTATGTTGACGATTTCTCGCTTGCGGGTTTGTATCATTGAAGGATCAGTGTAGCCTCCTCCAAAATCTCAACTTCCTTGCACAAACAGTTCACGCGTGGCAGAGGTTTTTCGATTTTCCAACATTTTAGATTTTGGACTAAGGACCGTATGGAATAGGACTCCTCAGTGGTTTTCAGGAATTAAAGAGATCGCAAAGCTCAGGTTCATAGCCAGGATTCTTTAGAGGAGGGGGTTCATTGGAGGCTTGCCAAAGACACCCAACTTGCGAATTTTTTCCTACAAGGTGAGAGAGGGGTAGTGAACTTTGTTTGAAACGAACTTTTTTCGGAGTTTTTATGTATCTTAAAATTTTTATTGAAGCTTTCTTTCTCTGAAATCTATTCTTTTGTAAACTTGTGCCCTGACTTGAGTATGTGCGTATCTGTACACGGTGTCCATTCTCTGGAAAACCTGGAAAAGTCAAGGAATTTTGTCCGTCTGGAAAAGTCAGAGAATTTTGGAATTTTCAGCATTTTCCCCCTTAAATGAGGGAATTTTGTAAAAAAAATCGACTGCGAAATTCTGTAGTATTTCAAACAGATTTTACCCTATTTCTTATTAAAAAAATTTTTCTTTCGCTTCGCTCAGGCAATTTTCTTAACCTTTTGTCTTTCACAAGAAAAGGACGTGGGTAATACAACTCCCTTCTCCTATCGCAGTAATACAGAGTGTGTTGGTGTGACGAATTCGTTCCGCACCTACATTTTTCTATTAAGGCGGCTTATACACTTGACGTATTTCGTGACTTTTCACGAATCATTTCAGGAAAAATATGACGAAATGCGAACCAATCCCTATACACTTCTCCCAATATCAGCGCGAGAATCTGAAAATCGGTGCGAAAAGACGCGAGAATGAAAAAATATTCAGTCTAGCTCCTCTCCCAAGTGTAAAAATTTTTTTTAGAAAGTCGTTATGAAACGAAAATTTGAATATCAATGAATTCACCTTGTGGAACATACTGCCATCGGATTTTTCTTCGGCTCTCCTGTCCTTCGCAAATGTAGATCAGGGTGAATGAAAGGGACTTCCGAGATTTTGAAAAAAGAGTAACTAATCCACAAAATTTGAAGAAAAAAAAAATCTAAAGACCGCGTAGTAATTATTATCGCGTTACGGAAGTCTACTGTTTTCAAATGTATGACCTCTATATTGTATCTGTCGATATACTCTTAAATTGAAGCTTCTTCCGCCTCCACCGGTGCCATAATTTTCCAGATCGTAACCACCTTTTTACTTTCATAGCATTTGTCATTAGATATGCTGGAGCTTTTTCACCTGGGTTCCAGAATTCATTTTTATAGTTATTTTCCCTTCCCCTAAACCATTCAGACTCCACGAGAGAGGAGCTAATTCCGGTTCCTCTAGTTTCCCTCAAATTCTAAATTCTTTACGAGATACTAAAGTCAATTTTTTGGACAAGGTAGCCAACCAAGCTCTGAGTCGCTGATTTCGAATATCGCCACAGATATTTTTATCCAACCCTTTCCAGAACACTGTCGTAGTACAAATTCAGCTTCTACGGTGAAAAATTGCACGAAGTATCGAAATCGGTGTGGTTTTATGCCACTGATTTCGAATATCCCTTCCGATTTCTAATATGGACCAAATTTAAGCTCCGGTGCTTTTTCAGTTGAAACATTTTTACGGTGTTATTTTCTATTAGCAACACTTTGAATAAATAAGACTGTATTTTTACCCTATTCAGTGGCTTTAATTAGAAAGGGTGAACTTCGAGTCAACCGTTGCTTGTCCTACGCTCTTGCTACCTCATGGGTCGCACCAGGAGGGACAGGACCCAAAAACTACCCCTAAAATCGAATTCAGCGACCTCGAAAACCTATAAACCAATTTTCGAATTTTATACTTTCACCCTGCCCCCCTTTCACGGTCGGCATTAAGTCACACGAAGAAATCCTATGAAGTTGTTAATTGACACCGCACCACGCTGCACCCCATAGAGCGCGTTTTCGTTTCCATCGTTAAATTAGTACACCCTCTCTGGCACAGCTTCATAAGCACATGGTAGTAAAAAAAAGTTTGTGGAGTGATTGATGATATTCGCCGCTCACGATGTTCGAAAAAATTTGCCCCCCCCCATTTTGCATGTATAAGTTGTATTCGAAGGGTCTGGAAAACTGGAACAATTGGCCTTGAAAATCTGGAAAAGTCAGGGAAAATCATTTCCGAATAAGAATGGACACCCTGCGGTAAAAATTAGCCTTTAAATCTATTTTACTTTCTCTGATGGAACTCGGATTTAAGATCAGGAAATAATATTACAATACAAGATGAAGTGCTTCTTCCAATTTTTTCTTCAGGTTTTTCAACATTTTCTTTTGACGTGCAATTAAAAAAAACAAACAAAAAAAAACAAAAAAAAAAACGGGAGGGCTGTTTAGATTGGTCAAAGGAGGGCTTCGCCTTCCCTCGTAATTACGAACCTGGCAGAGCTGGGGCGGGAGTATACACAGAGAAATTCACAGGAAACTTGGATTCAACTTCTAGGATCAACGTGTATTTATTATATTGGTCTGTTACTTCAGTCCCACGGGGCATTGCAAATCAAATGACCCAGTGACAGACAAGAATCTGATCACTGTGACCCAAAATACCTATAATTCAGTCTATCATGGTGTGCAACGTGTGTCACTGAAGTTAATCGCCAATGGTGGCTTTTGAGGTCTCTAATAGAATTGACAAAATCATGAATAAAAAAATTTGAATTCATTGACCTCGAATGCCAGTAAATCAATGTATTGTGGTCTACAGAGTCTATAACTAGCTGAACCCCTATTGTGGTGTCAGTGGTTTCCAAAATGAAATGACACTGTAATAGATGAATAATCCGAACTCAGTGGTTACAAATACAAATACGTACTTATGAATCAATATATAACTGTCACACTGACAGTGAGTAGTAACATTTACGAGAGGTCTGTAGTAGTGGTTCCAGGTCCTTAAATCGGAGTGACGTGAGAATAAATAGAAATTTGAATTCTGCGATCCGAAATACCTGTGAATCGATGTATCATTGTTTGCCGAGTGTGTTATGTAAGGCAGTCCTCGAATTACGGCTATTGGTAAGGAGGAGCTTAAATCTGAGCATTTTCTGTTGGGCTGGAGCAGAGCTCGCCCGCAGTGCAAGGGCTGGAGCTTCAATCGGAAGAGTCTCACACGATGAGTGAGTGAAGAGGAAGAGGCAGCGCGTCCGGCTGCGGGGGACCTGAAATTTCCTGGCGAGTGCTCTGGGAGCGCGGACCTCGGTCAGTAGGGAACCCCGCGGTGGCCCTGGCAGGATGCGCGCACCGTTCCGGCCAGGAGAAATGGGGGCTCGGGCCCAGCCCCAAAGCGTTCCCCTCGGTACTGATGCGATGCCCGAAAGGGTAGTTTCCGGAGCCGGGGGTGCGGTGTCTCAGGGGCCACTTTGGCATGCGTGCATCGCCATACGTCCCACAACACCATTCCAAATTGATTAGATTTAGCAAAAAAAAATTGTTTATCTATGTAGAATTGTTGTATTCTGCCCAGCTGTGCATTGACGGGGAGCCCTTCTCAGTATTTTATCAATTCGCATTTCTTTTCTCTCATCAGTGCCGACGCATAGATCTAAAGTAGGCAAAGCGGAAATCCTTATCTTCCTGAACGAAACTTCGACGTGTTCTTGATTATACAGTATACCGATCATACATGTCCAGTAGTCCTTATAGCCTTGAAAATGAACGATTATTTTGCTTTTCTCTGTCTGAAATATTATTGAGTTTTTATGAATTGAATGTTGTCCTTCATGGTGATAAGAAAATGTAGATTTTGTGAAATATTACACGATCAGCGTCGGTTATGAGCGGAAATACTGGGGCATCGAGCGATTCTGTGTATCAGAGAAATTGTGTTTCAGCGAGCATGTGTGACCTCTGGAATTATGATTACACTCAGTTACATTCTCGTTCGCCAAATGTGTACCGATTTATGAATGTATGTATGTATTGTGAAATTTTGCATTGAGGATGGAGTTGGTATGAAGCGGAGGCCGAGAGTGTTGCATTACGAGCTTATCGTTAACAATTAATTCATTTTTATCAAATTAAGGTATAATGCGTAGAATAATGTTATCAGGCTGTATAATGGTCCGCGGGAGTCATTATTTCTCGGTGTGGATTGATCGTGTACGTGATCGTTGCTCGCAGATGTTTGGAAAGTAATTACTCATTTGCTTACGTAAATCCACAACTGTGTTCTATTTGTCGATTTGGTGGAATGGAATGATGTATTAAGGCCAGAACGCATTGACCATAAAAAAAACTGAGAGGTGCTCAGGACGGCGGAATTTTCTAAAATTGTTTGAGGAACAAGATGAGCATTAGAATGCGTTGAAAAGTTCTGTATACTGAAAACTTAGCCCCCCCCCCTCGTTACCTGTAAAAGCTTTTGTGAAACTCATTGCCATCACAGAATGTATATTGTCACCAGGGGCGCGACCCGAACTTTTTCTTTGGTTGGGCGAGAATTTAGAAATGAAAAAAGAAAACTTGGGCAGGGGTTAAAGCTCGATTTGGTACCTACCTATTTTCATGAGCTGTAAATTTGTACGAACCTACGAAGGAACGTAACTGCATCAGGCCATCGGCATCAATCTTTTTTTCGTTTCAAAACTGATTTTGAAATTTTTTTGAAGAATTGGGGGGGGGGTACTAGCCCCTAACCCCTTGGTTGCGTCCTTGATTGTCACATCATTGCTAGCTGATTTGGAAGTACATGCTGTAGAACTACCATACTGACGTAGAAATACAGCCAGTTTGCTACCCGACAATATTTCGCTCTGATAGTGGGTTGGCAGTGCTTAGTGTGCTGTATGGTCAGAGTAACTGGATGTGATCTGAGAATGCGTGAGCTGGCAGTGGGTTAGCTGTATCCTGTGGCAGCATGGTCGACTTGAATAGCAGCAAAGTGGCAGTAGAATTGGCAGCACAGTAGTGGCAACACTGCCCTAGTTGGCATTGAGCTGCCTGTAGAACTACCAAAATATTCTTAGCAGTAAGATTGGTTGCCCACTGCCACTGTTATGTTTACAGCGCTATTATACTGCATGTATTTTACGCAATTCCACATTAGTATGTAGTTGCGTTGACAGTGAATGCTCTGGCGGCACTGCTACGAATTTCTTCATGTGGTGCCCAAGATCCAGCTGTATTGAGAAACTGCCACTGAGTCAGACAGTCCGCAAGACAGACCGACAGAAAAACAGCGAGTTTGCCAGTTAGCAATCCAACCAACCAGAAAACGTTGATAAAAGGCAGAGAGACTGATACTGGGTTGGAAAGCAAGTAAATAAGCGGTCTGACAAAATAACAAAAAGAAAGGCTGACAATATTGCTTTCTAATTAATTGCCACCTAGACCTCTTTGGTTCGATTCGCGTTCCGCTTCTGACTTTTTAAGCTTTTGCCGACCGACGTTGGATATTTCTGGATTTTTATGGTGATGAAACTGTGAAATAATAAGATGCTGTAGGTGCTTTGAACAGAGGTGTATGTAATGTATCTCTATCTCTGTATATTGACTGGCAGGTCGACAGACAGGCAAATAGATTGACAGACAAAATGATATGCTGATTGGTCAACTGATGAATAGTGTGATGGACTAACTGACTAACCAAAAGAATACCTCTCTGGCCCACAAAAAGGAGGGAGCACCAAGTAATTGATATGCAATTAACTAATTGATTCATTGACTGATTAGCCGACTGGCTTACTCACTCACTGGATTGGATAGATTGAATGGTTTGACTGAAGTACTTGTCTAATGGACAAAAAGCGAAGTCGGCCGCGCCGAGTAGATAGCCGACACAAGCGGCATGATCTTAGTAACTTAAAATATCTGCTATTTAATTATTTCATGTATTTTCTTTGAAGCTTGTGGTGGCGACCACTTCGGAGAGCAGTGCGAACACCAATGTTCCTGCGAAAATGGCGCCTCGTGTAATCCGGATAATGGGTCCTGCGACTGTACAGCTGGATGGACCGGCGAAAACTGCGATGAAATATGTCCGGATGGGCGGTACGGGCCAAATTGCGCCGAAAAATGTGTGTGTCAAAATGGATCGAGCTGCGACCGAATGACTGGAGCGTGCACTTGCGCTCCTGGGTTTACTGGATCTTTGTAAGTATTCAGTAGCACATCTTTGTTGTGCTCGTGCTTGTCTTTTTTCGGGGTTTCAACCGGACACGAATACTGATCAGTTATTGCATGAGATTCAGAGTTCTTGAAATGCTCGTATTTTGGGAAGTTGACGGGATATAAATGATACAAATTTGCTCTTCTGCTCCAGATGTGATAAACCATGTCCATCCGGAAAACACGGCGATCATTGCAAACAAGTGTGCGAGTGCCTTAATGGAGGAACATGCGATCCTAAAACTGGACAGTGCATTTGCTCTAGCGGTTGGACGGTGAGTGATGAGCATATCCATTTATTTTTACGTGATCTGATGAAGATCAGGACTCTCAAGAAAATGTTTTTTGCGACCCGGTGGCTGAATTCCGATTCAGAATGTTGTAATATTTCAATTTCGGGCCCAGTACACTCCACTATTGGTATCTCAATTTGCCAAGCTCTTCATAATTAGTTGAACTAGATTTACCTTCTCCTGGGACAGCACTACCTACAGGTAAACTCCGGAGAACACTGTTCCCTTTAAGACCCTCACCCTCCTTTTCGAAAACAGTACTTGTAATATTTGAAAGTCAAGATTCAATTACTTATTGGTTTCCACCTTATCTGAGACATACCTTCTCAGGCCATATAAATTCATCGGCCTGAAGGAAAATAATCCTTGCCCCGGAAATGATTTGCTTCTGACTTACCGTTTTCTTAGTTTAGTCGGTATGCTCTTATCAGTGATTGGTAAGCAAGTTAGGTATTTATCATGAATTTCATTCGAGTGCTGGATTGGTTTGATGTTTACTCATCATGTCAACGATTCCGGAAAATTAAATTTAGTTTTTGCCGCTCCACTAACATAATATTGAGATATCATCGATGTATTTGTTTATAAAATTATGGAAAAATAGGGCTGGATCCAGAAATGGGAAAATTTAGCGGCCCACCGAGAAGTTCCATAACGGCCCACTCAGTATTATTCGGCCCAATTTTTTCTCCCATTTTTCAAATTATGGATTTATGGAATGGATTACGACGAGGGAGGGGTTTCTTTTGTTTTTATGTCAAAATTTAGAAATTAAAGTGGCCCAATTTTTACCTCATCGGCCCAAATACATCGCAGCCCAACGACATTTTCTCGGTGACTCGCCTGCTGGATCCAGGCATGTGGGGAATTCGCACCTCTGAGAACTTGATCCATTGTTTTATCGTTGTGTAATACGACGTGAGCGTGTATCAAGTCAGTCACTTGAATTCCAAAATTGATATGCTGCTGTATTCATTTTTTTACGATTCTAACTTGATGATTGCATGCAGTGTTATGATGTTATTGAATATAACAATTGATTCTGTATAAAGGCTTTGTTTTCTTTTGACCTTATTTTTCTTGATGGTGAGGTACATACAAGCCGTGCCTTATGAATTTAGTTGTTATAAACCGAGTCAATGCTGTGTGTAACTAGGCATTATGTACGTACCTGTAACCTACATATAAATGATGTGTCGGCAATAATGACCAACCTTTGATAAAAATTTGCATCAATTATCTGCATGTTAATGATACTGAGTATCGGAACTCACGTTCGTTCATACGTTTTAGCCCACCACAGTGGAATCGATGAATGATTGCGAATTGGAGTTGCTCTAATGTATTTTTCTTTGGTTTCAGGGTAAGCTGTGCAATCAGCGGTGCCCTAAGGACAAATACGGGCCAAATTGCAAACAAGTGTGCGATTGCTTTAATGGCGCTAGCTGTGATCCGGGAACTGGAAAGTGTCGGTGCCCAGCTGGATTTTTCGGCAAGAGTGTACGTTTTACTTTTCTAATGTTACCATACTTGCAGGACGCATTATAGTTGTTGAATCCGGACAAAATGAAAGGAAAATTAAGGGGTGACTCTCCTCCTGGTGAATGAGGTGGTAATATTGATAGGTCTTCTTGTACAGTGACATCGGAACGGAAATAGGTAGCCCCTGCAAAATGTTGTCGGAATGGTTGTGACCAGTACTCCTCCCGTCCCCAAAAAAACTACTTTTAAACGACGTTAAAATTGACTTATTCTTGACATGTTTTGAATAAACGGAATTTTTTCTTTGTTTCAAGAGTAAAATGTATCCGTGTCGTCCTGAAGTTAAATACCATTCCTCTTTTCTCTTGTTATTATTCCGCGTCCTCCTCCCAAGAAAACTTCCCAACGCCATGCTCTCTTATCAAAGTGCAGAACTAATTGAAAATTTCTAAGGACGTATGAAAGTACGCATGTGAAGGTTTTAGAACATGAAGTTTTAGTTTTCTGCTCTTGAGAATAACTGTCCATGGATGGACTACTCAGGAGAACACTTTAAATATACTTTTTGTGTTGAGTACTTATGATTATGATATTGCGTATTCAGTTTTTTAGGGAGCGAAAATTTAAGCCGAGAAATAATTCGATCTTTTTTGTCCCCCCTCCCCCCGAATACGTTTGATAGTGTCGGCGTTTTATGTTGAAGCTAGGGAATAGTAGTGCCAACTTCAGAAAAAATCTCATTCAATGTGGATAAACAGATGCCCAGTAGATGTTCAGCTTAACTATTTACAAATTAGTAACGTATGTTTCTGGGCCGATTCCGAATCAGACTTAAATTTGGCTAAAGAGCTTGTCCTTCACTGAAATTAACGGTCGTTGAACTCTGGCAAGATTACACAGTAGCCACCTTTTGGAAAACTGGGAAAAGTCGGAATTTTGTTAGCCTGGGAAAGTAAGGGAATTGCTATCATTTTGATCGGAATTGGAGAACTTTTTGAGAATTATGTGAATTAAAGAATATGTACACAATTTTCATAATAGTCAATGAATATCAAATTTGATCTCAAATAGTAAGTCTTCTCAAAGCTGTGTACAGTACTAGCTGAGAAACTGGTAGAGAAAATTTGGAAATTGGAAAAAGTTAAGGAAAGTCATTCTAAAAAAAAGTGGCTACCCTGATAGACCTAATTTTGTATTTTCGATATCATTGGGAAAAATCATGTTTTAAAATCAGGTCTAGCGCTAATTTTGAGTGTTCCCATAAAATTTTTATCGAATAATTCATTTTTCACTCTCAGAATTCCCTTTTTTACCTCTAAAAGGCCAAAAATGCCAGTATTTTTAGATCTTTTATATTTTTTTTATTTTATTTATTTTTTTATTTGGTGACCCGCTGGGGCTACAAGCGTACATATATATAAAAAAGAATTTACAATATTCTGGATGCCCAACAGCCCGCGGAGCAAGCGGGATTCAGGAAAAATTTCAGCACGATAGACCATATTCACGCGATAAATCAGCTAATAGAAAAAACGAACGAATTTCAAATCAATGTTGTATTACTATTTGTGGACTTCAACAAAGCTTTCGATTCCTTGCTACACAGCTGCATTTGGTCAACCTTGGCAAAACAAGGAGTCCACGAAATAATTATAGAAATGCTACACAAAATCTACCTTCACTCAGAAGCAATCATCTCTCTGGACAAAAATACTGAAAAAATCAAAATTGGCAGAGGGGTAAAACAAGGGGATCCTCTTTCCCCTAACTTATTCAACGCGGTCTTGGAAGAAGTATTCCGGAGTATAAATTGGGAGGGCAAGGGGTTAAAAATTAGGGGCTCAATTTTTGACAACATCAAAACATTACACAACCTGAGATTCGCGGACGATATTGTGATAATCGCCAAAAACGCCGAAGAAGCTAGGCTTATGGGGGAAGACCTAAGGAGAGAAAGCGAAAAAGTGGGCCTAAGTATAAATTGGAAGAAAACAAAAGTTATGTCAAACATTCAGAATCTGGGGGAAATAGAAATTAGCAGCCAGAAGATTGAGAAGGTCACGGAATTCAAATACTTAGGCCAAATGGTATCATTTGAGAATAGGTCAGAAAAGGAAACAAAATTCAGAAGAGCCAATGCTTGGAAAGCATTTTAGGGCCAAAAAATTTTTTGGAATGGAAAACTCAGTTTGAAAGCAAAAATTAAAATTTTCGAAAGCAACGTCATCCCTGTACTAACTTATGGCGCCCAAACCTGGGCACACACCAAAAAACAAACGGAAAAATTGATTACAACTCAAAATTCTATGCTGCGAAATCTTCTGAAGATCAAAATCAAGGACAAAGTTCGAATTTCAAAAATCCTCGAGAAAACAAAAGCCAAAGGTGTGGGCGTCACCATTAAAAAAACTCAAACTCAAATTTGCTGGATCTTTTATATAGAAGACGGAAAACAGCGTCCCTGGGTTATATTTTCTTACTGCGTCTATGTCTGACTTTGAAAGTTTCGTAAAAGCCTTCTGGGCATTTTCGGCCTCTAAAAGGCGGTAGTCAGGGTGACAAAATACTTCTATTCAAGTTTCAATGTCCGGTTTTGAATTAGCACGAAGAATAGGTTCAAAAACACCGCATTCTTTCAATAATATCAAAAGTTGAAAATTTGCCCTTACTGAGCTTTTGGATGCTCGAATGCCATTCAAGTGACAATAATGCTTGCACAGTGCCAGTTTTACACTACGGGCTGCCTGGGCTACAGCCCAGAGCGGCAAATTTGCGATCCACAAAAAACATTTGCGGGAGGGGAAATTTAAAAAAGTAAGGCGGCACAAATATTGCAGCCCAAGGCGGCAAAGTACTTAGAACCGGCCCTGTGCTGGCATCTAAATTTGAAAATTAGTTAATCCAGAACCACGTATTTTTCAATTTTTATCGATGTGTAAAAAGTTTGAAAATTAGCCTGAAAAACACCATCACGTCTAAAGCCATTAGGGGAAAATTGAAAGTTTGAGAGAAAATCGGCAAACAGATTCGGGATGAACGTTGAATCAGTCTGTCAAGATTTGCTGCCCAGTAGTGTAATTTCTAAAACAATAAAAAATATCAATTTTGCCATTTAATGATCAACATCCCCTTAAAAACAATTTTGCCTTTCGACAAAAGTGTGTGTGGAAACAAAGAAAGTTTCAAAATTATTAGCAAAAAAAAAAGTTCCTTTCTGAAATCTTGCCAAGTGAGAATTCAGTTTTATCAACTAATTTGAATGATTTTCAAATCAGTTAGCAAAAAAGAGAAAAAGCCTCTTATTTTTCAACTTTTGACGACTGAGGCTCCGGTTTTTCCATCTTCTCCGCTGAATTCTGTTTTCCCAGCTAACTTGAGTTTTCGGTGGAACGTTCCTCGTATCCCTTCTCCCCTTGATACTTCTTTGCTTCGAAATCTGATCTAAATTTACGTATCAATAACGTGGCTAAATAATAATCTGATTTTGATACAGTTACAGATCTATTACTGATTCTAAAGAAAATTAAAATTCACTTGAAATCGCGTAATTTTGGTGAGAATTATTTTCTTTGCCCAAAAATACTGAAAATGATTTCCATAAGATGGATATGGCGACTGCTCGCAGCGTAAACCTGAAATGTGCGAATGGCGCAGTTCTTTTTGAAAAAAATTCATAATGTATATCTTAGAGAAGAGCAGGTACAATGAAGGAAGTTCCCTCGAGTAAAAAAAAGTATCATAAGGTTTTTTTTTTTTTTTTTTTTTAATAATTCGCCTACTCTGCTGCGAGGTATAAATCCGTCCTAAAAACCATTTTCAATATTTATTATTTTTTTTATCGTGAAAGATTCCGTGTATCCAAGCTTACCTCGAATGTAAAACGATGATAACCGATATAATTCTGAAACAAGGAACAACGTTAAATTTGATTTATAAATGATGAAGTACAGGGTGAGCCAAATTGTTCTCCTTAATTTCAAACATTTCGCAAACATTGGTCGCTTAAGGTAGAATAATGAATAGAACACCAAAATAAAGTAAAAACGATGTCGTTTAACTCACGTATTGCTGATTAGTCACAATTTTTCCGTGGACGATGTAATAATGTGAATTCGCTGTGGAACAGTTTTTGAAGTGCAACAAAAATGTTGTATTAATTCGACGTACATTTAAATAAAAACGAGTTTAAATTAAAAAGACATGAGATCTTGTAGAGGGTAAATAATGTTCCAGAGAGAGAAATAGTATAATCTAGAGGCACTTTGGACCGTCTTCGGAATCGGTCTTCCAGGACTAAAAAGAAAACATTGAAAATGGGCATGCGCCCGAAGTCTGCCTCAATTTGGGCACCGGGTAGTCCCTACCAAGAAATGCTAAATGACCTCTACTTCATCTCATTACGACGAAAACGAATATCACTCACACGCACTTAGTTCCAATAGGACAACTGTACCAGTTTTTGGCGGTGTGTTAGAAGTTTTTGAACAGACTGATTTCCACAATACTCTGCTTCGGTTTTCTTCTAACCCGGACTGAACGCGCTCTGATTTTCTTTCTACGGGGATACCTTAGAAGTCAAGTATACGAGGCTAAGCCCGCGGGTTAGTGTCAGTTAGGCACGGCCGATTAGGCGCAGACAATTGGGCGAAAAGAGGGAGGGTGTCAAGTAGGCGAGAAGATGATTGAGCGCCATAACAAAATTAGGCGTCTAACATAAAAAACGAAGTAATTGGTATTATGAAATATCAAATGAGTAAAAGACAAATAAATGTAGAATATAAAATGAATAAAAACGGAAAATGAAGCATGTAGAACGTATTCAGTATATCACATGTTATGACCAATGGCACGAAGAAATTCGAGTGTGGTACGTGAATCATATACATGCACGATTGTACGGTTCTCTCATGATCACTTGAAGGCGTGAAGCTCAAAACATCCTATGTAGCAATGTCAAAAATTTACAGGAGAAGCAAAAAACTGTTTCAGCTGAGGTGCAGCTGGTGGGTTTGGTAAAATTGGTGCTCGGCCAATTGTCTGAAGCTTCATACACATGTACACGTACAAATTTTGGGGCTCAGTCATGCCTAAGCTAAAAAAATGTTGGTTGACCTTGCGCACATCCTAAGTCCATGGGAAAGACAAAGAAAAACGTCCTAACTCCTAACAGATTCTTATCAAATGCTTTCTACCACTTTGGAGTTAGGATGTTTTGCATGGATCGCTCACGTAAATTGATGAGAGGATCATTTTCGTGACATGAACGCAATCGTTTCATCAAATTCTGCAAAAATGAAACAGACAACCACCGATAGATGTAGTGGGAAATGCAGATAAGAATTCAAAAAAGAAACTCAATAATGAAACCAGATTTCGCGCCCAGTAGTCTCTCCCGCACCTGAATGTCCATCGCGTCCAGTTGGTTCGCGCCTCATTCTCTGCGGCCAATCGGTCGCGCCCAATCGTCCGCGCCTAGTTGCCCGGATCCCAAGCCCGCTGATACCCAGGCCCTGAAAGCGGCGATTCAATGAGAAATAGCGGCAATTTCCAGAAAACCTATTCGTGTTTCGAATGTACTCGATAATTTCCAAAAAAGACTGGTCGAGGATAAAAAACGTTGCGGCGATTATCTCTTGGAAGTTTGGTTTAAAAATAGTATTGTATAAATGGCATGGTTTTTACTTTATTTTGCCGTTTCATTCATTATTCTACCTCAAACGACCAATGTTTGCGAAGCGTTTGAAATTAGAGAGTTCATTTTGGCCCACCCTGTAGTTGGTGAGATCGGCGGATGTTCATTTATGGCGGTGTGAAAAGATCTACGTATGATTTGGGATAATGCTGGCTGTGAATTGATCATATTCTATAGTAAATGAGGAAGCGGCGGCGATAACACAATGTATACCCCCAGAAAACAAGGATTTCTGTTTATTCTACGTATGTCAGTCATTTCTGTCAGATCTGTTGTTCATTAGTTTCAGCCAAAAAACTAAATGACTGCAATTATTGCGATCGTTTACAGGCGAAAACGAAAAATAGTGATGGTATACGATACCGCATATTGCGTAACTGTTTAGGAAAAAGTTAATCCAATATTCCCGTGTACGAGTAATTACTCTTCTTTAGGAACAAGGTATACGACGGTTAAATTCAGAGATTGTATATTCCTTCCCTGTGGAAGGCTATTTTTCAGGATCGAATTTCCGAGAATCCTAAAGAGCTTCAGTGATATACTGCGATAGGCATAATGAAACCTGGCTTCTATAATCTGTTTAATTGAGACTGGCTTCTAGGTTTCTGGTACAAACGTCTGTCACGAATCATTGCATGATGTTGCATTTACCGATGTCACGGTTTACGGTCACATTGAGATGAATTAATCGTTTCATTCGTTGTGATTTTTCGGTGTGATTACCTCCCTCTGGTCACCTACAGCTTCCAGATATGAACAATGAATTCGCGTACAAAGCATGGAAAATTATTGTTGTTTTTTTTGTGTGGGAGGGGGGGGGTGGAAGAATGATCACGTTCTTTGTGATGTGTTTAGTCGTTTACGAGTGGACTACGACTACGCAAATTAGTCGATTAGTGCAATCAGTACTGTCCAAATACATTAAAAAGCCCACTGACGAATGAAAAGTGAATCTGCAATACATATTCTTAACTGATCTAACAACTGTCATCGAATTCTTCTCGAAATAATGCGTGCAATGCCTCGATATATAGTAAAATTAATAGACTTCCCGCGAACTAATGAGGTAATTTACTTTTTCAGTGTTCAGAAAAGTGTCCGCGAGGCAAGTACGGCGATAATTGTGCAAATAACTGCACCTGCTCTGGGCCCAACTTCGAGTGCTCGCCTGTGACCGGCGAATGCAGCTGCGAAAAGGGCTGGGAAGGCGAGAACTGCGAGAAACGACTTTGTCCCGACGGCCTGTACGGAGAATATTGCAAAAATACCTGCGAGTGTGTTACCGATAATTCGATCAGGTAAGAAGCGAGAAAAGCTCTGTCAACTTTCGATTTCAAACCAGTTTGAAGAAAGCTGTTCGGTGCCCTCGACTGCTACATTTCCGTTTATCGTAGTTGTCATCCTTGGAGCGGCCAATGCAAGTGTAAGGCGGGCTGGACGGGAGCCACATGCTCGAGACCGTGTTCGTACTTCACCTACGGCGAAGACTGTCAACAAACGTGCAACTGCAGCAGAAGCGGCACCACCTTACAGTGTTTGCCGAATAATGGAACGTGTGTATGCAGTTCAGGTATGTGCGAATAAGTCGTCGATCTTGTGTTTGGTAAAATTACGTAGACACCTACCTTTCCATATCGTGTAGAAGTTGGTTCTTCGAGTAATTAGTTCATATTTGTGTATTTGTTTCACGCATGCCGGTTGAACTAATAGGTGTAGCGGTGTAAGTATTGAAATTGGAGTAGAATTCGATGCTAAGGTGTCTGTTGTTCGTCTGCAGTACGACTGATTGAATTCCATTCTGTTTAGAAACAGCGGGGTCGGAATCGGGTTCAGAAGTGCAGTGTCCCTCCTCCAAGAATGGGAAAGGATGTAAAGCATTATATGTACCCTCTCACAAAAAAAAATTGAAAATTAGTTCAGTAAATTAATAAAAAGCACCTTGAGAGCTTTCAGAGATGAGATTGTAAGATTTATCGCTTGTTAACTCAGCCTTCAGGGGTAAAAAAATGTTCGTCGTAATTGTTGATTCAAATTCTTATACCTCTCCCTCTCTCTTCTAAAGAAAAAAATTGACGTAATTCGTTAGAACTAACTTGTTTCAGCAGACACCCGATGCATTTAAAGTGTGTATCTATGAGGGGGTGGATTTTGGTTGTGAATAGCATATGTAGATTGACATTCCAGTATACCTGTACAATCCTAGCATGAAAATAGTGATATTTTATGGTGTCGGAAAGTTGTATTTTTGTAGTTCTCGGACTGAATTTCTGGATCAGTGGAAACGAGTGGAATGTATATTGTTTGACTTTTAGGAATAGCACTTACTTATCCTTGCAGAGGAATATTATATTGCTCAGCACAGGAGAGGAGGTAGCCTTTTCACAAGTGCAAGCCGCTAACGAGTTGTGCAATCGCACGAGTGATCAGTGGCGGATTAACCCTACTTGACGTAGTAAGCAAAATTGAGCTGACGCCCCAAAAATGCGCTCCGCGCCTCGCAAAATAAGATCTAATGTCACATGGGAGTACTTATAATTTTTATTACAAACAAAGAAAAAACGTATGTAATATACTAGTAGTTCATTTTTTGTAGGTACCTTCTACCTAATATCTAAATAGTAATAATAAGAGTAAGTATAACATTCAATTTTTTGCGTATCTCCTACATAAATTTCTTGCGCGCTTTCACAGCTGCAAATTCATTTAATAAATCCTCATTATTAAAATTTTGAGTGAGATCGTTTTCGATGCACAACAAAGATAAACGACTAAATTTGTCGTCCCCGAGAGTCGTTCGCAAAAAGTTTTTTATTCTTTTTAATACGTTAAAGGTACGTTCACCGGTTGCGCTACTAATTGGGAGAACAAGGTATAATTTTAATGCGATGAAGACATTTGGAAAAGTAGATTCTACTTTATTCTGGACTATACATTCTAGCATTTCACGTGGAGTCACTAATTGAGGATCTCGATTGTCTGCGAGAATGAAGTGCTTGAAGTGAAGATATTCGTTGAATAAGTCATCAGAAACTTCGGACCGATAAAATTCCTGAAATATCTTCATTTTTTCCAGTATGACTTCCTTAGTTTCATCCAAGCAAAACAGAAATTCAAACCGTTGAAAAACCTCATCGTAAACTTTTCCTCTTCTCTCCAATTCTGCAATCGCATTGTCTATTACAGCGTAAAAACCCTCAACTTTTAATTTTATGTTCTCATTCATCAGAACTTCTTCTGAACCGGAACTTCATCAAAATGTAATTTGCGTTTCCTAAGTCGTTGGGGCGGGTTTGGTCAGGATTTTCATTTTCAGTAACACCAAATTTAGTGCGAACTTCTTCTTGAATCATTTCAAAATCATTTCTCATAGTTTGAAAATATTCCCGTAGTGATGACAACAAAGTTCGTACTGTATTCAGTGTATTTGAACTTTTTGGAGGCTCTTGCTAACCTTATTAAACCTCTCTAAAATTTTTGTCCAAAATATCAGCATAAAATGTGTAGTGGGTCGTTGTAAATTTTTTAAAATAGAACGTGCTTCTGTACGTGTCAGCCCATCTTTACTCTCATCGTCTTTCAACTTCTCCAAACAGTTGACTAAACTAGAATAAGAATTCAATACGGCAGCGGACGCATCGTACCGACAACTCCAACGCGTCGTAGAAAGAGATTTTGGAGTTTTTATGTTTTGCCCACCTTCTTTAAAAATATTCATCAGTTCATTCCACCGACTAGTAGACGCGGCAAAGAAATTATATAATTGCTGTAAAATAAAAATACTGTGCCGTAATCTGAGAACTATCTGCACACACAGAACGGCTAAATTCAACCTATGCGCTGAGCACGGTACAAATATCGCAAATTCATTTAAATTTTTTATGCGCGCTTGTAAGCCATGATATTGACCTGCCATATTGCAGCATTATCGTATGCTTGTCCTCTGCAGTTTTTTATGTCGATATCAATTTCGTTAAGAACACCAAGTACGTCGTGTAGGAGGTCCTCAGACTTATGACTATGTATAGGTAGGAATTTTATGAAACGTTCTATTGGACGATCTTTCTTGATATATCTAAAAACGAAAGTGAGTTGGTCTTTATGCGATAAATCGGGTGTGGAATCGAGAATCAACGAGTAGTACATCGATTTCTTAACCTCAGTGACTATCTCTTGGAGGACCCCACGTCCCATGAGGTCAATGATTTCGTCGCATATCGCAGACGATAGATAAGAAACGTTTCCCTTTCCGGGGTTGGCAAATTTTAGTAAATGCTGTTGCATAAATTCGTCATATTTCCCAGGTATTCTAATGCGCCCAAGTAATTTCCATTATGCGCAGAACCTATAATTTCATTTCTGCCTCTAAATGCCAAACCTCGCGATGACAAAAATTTCACTGTGTGAATTAAACGTTCTATAACAGAGCGCCAGTACAACTTTTCAGCTTCATATTGACGCGCCAATTCTACATCAATCCTTCCAGCAGTTCGACTTCGTTGAGTAAATGTAGTAATACATTGTACGTGTTCTTGGCTCTGTTCGTGTGCTTTCGTCGACCTGAATTGATTTCTCCAATCAGTGAATCCATGTGAGACAAATTGGCTAGAATTTTCATTACCAAATAATCGGCATGGAAGACAAAACAATGCATTCTTAGTTGAAGAATAAATCAACCAATTTCGCCGAACCTTCTCACCATTAGACAGAATTGATGAGAAATTACTCCGAGCTAACTTTCTCTTCACGGACTTACCCTTCATTATATATTCTCGTTCACTTTTCGAAAAATCAATAATATTTAGATCTTGTTGAAATAAGTTTTGATTCTTGATAATGAATTCAATTGTTGCGTCTGTCATAACCCATTTTGCTGGATCATTCGATGGTGCGAGAAAAATAGTTTCAGTTTCTGGAGATGGAAGCAAGTTCAATGGATTATTTTGGTCTAGAGACCTTCGCCTATCCACTTCTTCAGACATACACGAATGGGAATGGGAAATCAAAGGCTGGACAGTTTCCTGAGGACCGGATACAGTAGAAATCAAAACTTCTTGAGATACAGTCGTAGATGAACTGGGAACTTCTTTAGATGCTGGCAAATCGAACGTATTGGCACAAACAGGGTCTTCTACATCAAGAGCTGACTGGGCAGCAGCAGTACTACCATCCACAGTACTGGCCTTGCCGTGGGATTGTGATTGGAAAAATGTAGAAATTTTTGGCAAACGCGAAATTCTCTCTTGCTCAGCTTCCTTTCTCTTTCTGTACTCATAACCGCTTAATTTCTTTTTTGATGCCATTTTCAGAACCTATTAGAGTATACCATATTACCATACCAATCGTACCATTATAATTATATTAATTTTTTACCAGGATTTGAAGTAGGCACGTTGCCTAATTAAAATGAAGAATACAATACATGTATAGCGTACCTTATACACGTTGACACTCAGTGGTCAGACACGTTCGTAATAATTATTCGAAAAAGATTAAAAGAAGAAAAAATATTTGTAAATGGTCTAATGGTCAATCAAAGAAGACAGAAAAAGAAGAAAGAACTCGTCACTTCCTCAGCACTCGACTGTCAACTGCGAACTGCATAAGTGCATAGTAAAAATATTATGATTCATTATATCGTACGCTCGTACCCGTACTCATTCGTTTGTTTTCCGATTCCTGGAATCACTATTAGTTATTAGTTATCTACTAACCTAGGCTACGGTTTTTAAAGTCTTATGTCTTATCGAACGCGCCGTTTTTTGATGGTCTGTAGCCGCCGCGCCACGGTGTCGTGTGTATGATATAAAGAAAACATACTGTTCTTTGACGGCTCGTCCTGCAGCCCTCCACAGCTCCACCTACAGAGTACAGACTACAGTAGTTGATCGTAGTCTCGTCTCTCGGCTCTCGCTACACACTACGCAGTCGTCTATGTGTAATTTTTACCAAAGTATTGAAGAAGAGAATTTTTTTTTTCCTTTCTTATTTCTTTCTTCTTCGTGCGCCTCGCGGCGCCCTTTTGGGGCTGGGCGCCTGAAGCAACTGCTTACTATGCTTACGGGTTAATCCGACGCTGCGAGTGATAACTCTTCCTTCTCGATTCATGTCAGTTGTATACGGCATTTTATTCAAAATGTACTCAGAAAATCGAAGCATTGAATGTTAATAAATTATTCAATTCTTATGTAATTTAGTGGCGATTCGCGATATCCATAGTACTACAATGATCAGCTTCAAAAAGCATGTGAAACCGCGTGAACAATCGGATCAGTGTAGCCATAAATCATCTACTTGGAGTATTAGTCATTTTGAGGGAGCCAAATGACAATATCCCTCCCTAGGGATAGAAGATATAGCTTATACCGTGTGTAAACAACACCAGTTCGATGCTGCTGGAAAACGACTCTTTCTCAAAACTAAACTGTTGAAACATGATGAGCTTTCTGAGTACATTTTAAATAAAGTTTACTTTTGTGGTTTCAAACCCTCCCTCTCCCTATTTTTGCGGTAGTTTTTCATTATTTGCATTTATTGTATTAGTTGACGTAGTTTGGTGTTAATTATTGCACGTTATGGAATGTACCCGCAGGTTATACGGGTGAAAATTGTGACCAAGAGTGTCCGCCCGGTTATTACGGAGAGGCATGCGCCCAAAAGTGTACCTGCGAAAATGGCGCTCGCTGCGTTGCCGAAACTGGGCAGTGTATATGCACTGAAGGTACATACGGCTTATTTTTATTTACTTTTATTCTTTTTTTGATTTTTGTGTCGGTGGTAATTTTGTTGTTGGTTTTCTTCCTTCCTGTATCATTGTAATGGGAATTGATTACGTTTGTTGTAAGTGTGGGTCTGGGACATCTTCTCCTTACCTTTTTTGTCGTGCACGTGTTTGAATGCGCCCCCTCTAATCAACTGTGGCTGTGGATTCAGCCTTAGGAAGGGAAATGAATGGTGAAGTGTGAATATGTTTAGCGTTCCTACAAAATTGCCGAGAAAAAATTGATGTGCGGAGCTCCTTCTGCCATAAAAGTACTCATTTTCAATTGTTATCAGCAAACTTGAGAAAATGAACTGGGAATCGATTTCATTTGAAAGACTTCATTTTAATCTCCTGCACTGCATTGCATAGTGTAAATCGACGTAATTTCCTTTCCCCTCGGTATACCGAAACGCCTACTGGATTTTGATTGACGGGCATTCTGAACTCGGATGGAGTATAGGATTATTCAGTAGAGATGAGAATGGTAAAAGAAAGACCAAAACTATATTTTTTTGATTTTTCTAAAATTATTAATAATGTGAAGGTATTCGGAAGTGTAGTAATGTGTTATAAATTTTTCTCTTTGTTATTTGTCATAAAAAAACATTAATTATCATGATTACCTTACCCCTGCTGGTCGGAGAAAGTATAATTTTACGAGCCGTACCAAAAATTTTTGAAACCTCCACCGACATTACGTTAAATATATATTATTTAAATGCGAAAAATCATGAAAATTACTTTATTTACCCATCATTTCGATTGCCATGATCATTCTTTCACATTCTTATCACATAAAGCGATACTAGCGCGCCAGACGTTCGCCCGGTCCGAATTCCCTATCTATTTCAACAGGAAGAAACATGCAAAAGCATATTTTTTGAATCCCTAGTTATAAAGAAATTGTTTCTGCCGTTTAAAAATCTGGGCTTCAAATTTGGATGCAAGTTTTTTTTTTCAAGTAAGAATGACCTGCAAACATTGAAAGAGGCTCAATTTCACGCTTCTGAAATCATTGAAGAAATATCATTTCTACACCATTTTCTGCGCTGAATTTGAATTGACGTTGAAATTTCACTACAGGTTCCTCAAAATGAACGAAAATTCAAATCTTGTACTTCTGAAATCAAGATAGGTGCTTTTTGACGGACTTTGCGCGCTGAATCCAAATCTAACCTTGAAATTTTGATTCGAGCTTTTTTCGGTTTTTAAAATGGTCCTGGAAGGCCTAAATGGCCACGAATTAAGACCCTTGTACATTCGAAAACATAATAGGTGTTTCTAATCCAGTTTTTACGCTGAATCCAAATCTGATCTTGGACTTTTGATGAGAGTCTTTTTTGGCTATGAATATGGACGTGGAAGGCCTAAAAAGACTCCATTTGAGGTTTATTCACATTGAAAAACAAAATAAGTGTTTTCAATCTAATTTTCCTTACTGAATCTAAATCCGACTTAGCTTTTTGGCCATGAAAGACTAAAACGGTTAAAATTGAGATTCTATATTTCCGGAAATGGAAGCGCTTGTAGTCCATTTTTTGTGCTGAATTCGAATCTAACCTTGAAATTTTGATACTGCCCTTTTGCCTCTTGGAAATGGTTTTCAAAAGGTTGGAAGCAAAGTGTTGGAGTTCGCGTTGATCATTGAAAAAATGGTTTGCAAACACATGTTTCATTTTATTATTGGATTGGCAAAGAATTCATGTTGTCAGATTCTAGTGCCAAAAGTATAGCATCAAAATAAAATTTGAAAATCAGATTTGAATTCAGGGCAAATAACTGGACTAAAAACACTTAGTTTCCGGATGTATAAGCTCTCTATTTAAACCGTTTATACTTCCAAAAAACTGTTTTTAAGATGAAAAAAACTTGCACCAAAATTTCAGCGTTAGATTTGTATTCAGTGTAAAATTAACCTATTTCGTTTTTGAATGTATGTAAGTCTCAGTTGTGGTCTTTTTAGGTCTTTCAATGCTATTTTTAGGGACCAAAAGAGGCTGAGATCAGATTTTGATTTAGCGTGAAAACTGATCTCATGTTTTCAGAAATACATTTGAATTGTGGCTTTTCTGATATTTTGAAGTCATTTTGAGGACCAAAAATGGTCTGTAGCGAAATTTCAACATAAGATTTGAATCGAGCGCCAGAAACGTGTCTAGAGACATTATTATTTCCAGTAACCTCAATAGTGTGAAGATAAACATCTCTTGATGTTTGTGAGTCATTTTCACATGAAAAAGACCAACATCCAAATTTGAAGCCCAGATTCGTGAACCACACGAAAAATTATTTGAGCATGCTACTAATTACGTATTATAAGTTTGTAAGCTGGTTCAGATTTATTATAAAAAAAATAAAAAATCGAAAACAACCCTCTTGGACAGAGTAATGGCCGTTTCCGAAAAATTTGAGGCCAGATCTAGAATCAGCTTGAGAAACATCCGTAAACATTTCTTGTTGCAGGTGAAATAATTTATTCAAGTCAGTTTTTACATTTTCGAATACTGCTTCACTTATTAGCAAAACTTTCGGGTCTAAGAAAAAATCACCATAAAACTTTTTTGGTAAAAGAAATTTGATTTTCTTTAATATTGCGTGCAGAATTTTTCTTCAACGTTGCATACTGTACGAAATATACTTACCGAAACCAAGGCTTGTTGAAGGACTGACGTCATTGTCATGTGCTTTTTTTTTAGCTAACTGGTTTATCTCAGATAAGAATCTCGTACATTAAACTAAAAAAATATTGAATTTCCTGCAAAAAAAAAAAAAAAGAAAGTTAGTGCAGTCTTGAACTTTGTTAAGTGCCTGAAGATTTTTCAATAATTATAACGATATTCGAAAACTTTGAAAATCATAGAAATTTTGACGTATTGGTAGAAAATGGTGGAACACGTGTACCTTTTATTTATTTTCGTTCTTGAAAATCCGTCTGAAATCTTTAAACGCTAATTTTTTTGTCTTTCGACGGCATTAGTCAATATTTTATTTGACACTTCCCGAATAAATAAATAGAGGGGGGGGGGCAGTACTGTGAACGTACAAAGTAACTGTTGGAGGTTGGAGGTCAATAGAAGATTAACGTTGTGTCTATGGGTTTTCATTTATGAAGATAGTGTCAAAGTGATTTCACCAGTGATGGAGAGATATCCCAATTTTGAAAAATGAGTCACGTTTTCAGCTGGAAAAAGTTTTAGTCATCAACAAACAGAAAATAAATGAGGAAATATCTCATTCATTCCTACGGAGGACCACTGATTTTCTATTTGTGAATGATTTCAAACTGAAAAATCTCCTTTCCTTTTTGGAGCGCACCTGCATGGTTGAAATCGAAATTATATTGAGGAGTGTAAAGATACGTTTGGAAATCAAGAACGTAAATACTTTTGTCTGTACTTCTTGATAAAAATTTTAAGAATTTTTTTGGAAGTATTGCTGTTTACACAATTTGTTCATGTCAGCATTGGTCTTTGATTCAAATAAAAAACGTGGGGTCGTGTAATGATTTTTTTTTAAACGTTTGCGAATAACTGACCGAAATGAAACATTGGTACTCGTGCCTATCGTCACTCATCTTCTTTGTTAACTAGGCGTATGATTGGAAGCTTGAGAATCGAGTATCTACATGTCCTATATGTCCCTCAGTTTCTTCCAAAGAGCCCCCTTTTACAAAAAAAAGGTTTCAGAGTCTCTCAATTTGGTAGAAAGCCCCCTCCCAAAAAGAGTTGTAAGGAGAGCCCTTTCCAAAGTAAAGTAAAAATAATGCATTTCCGAGCTGAAGTTATGAAACTGAATAAAGTTTTCAAAAATCATAAAATTAATCCCCTGCGCTTCCCAGTAGTCTTCCCGTGTGCAACTTTAATAGACGTCCTAGGAAGCTATCCTATTCCACACTTGTCTTGTTAGTATGTTAATGTAATTATTGCTCTACGAATGTTTATTTCTTGCAGGTTGGATTGGCCAGAACTGCGATAGACCTTGCCCGAATAATTATTACGGATTAAATTGTTCGTTGCCGTGTTTGTGTCATAATAAAGCAACGTGCGATCCGCAGAATGGTGAGTAATTTTGTATCAATTTGTTGCTGCGAAGATCTGGAGCGGACCGAAGTTATTTTCCTTAGGGACGGTGCTCAAATGCTGTAGACAGCCTGGTACCAGAATTGTTCTATAGGATTGAATTACATAGTGTTGACGCTCAGAAAATGATGCAAGCTACGATTATTACATTTTCAGGAGAATTTAGGTGAAAAAGTCCATTTTGGACGGTTATGGGAGAAGGCGTTATTCCCTGATCTCCCCATTAACACCGGCTGTGACTATGAAATTGGAAATTTGTTCTAAGGAAGTAACTTGGAATACTATTCCTGAAGACCTTAAGAATGTGAAATTAATAAGTTTGTTAAGACGTTATACGAGTTGAATCAAATATGTCTACTACTTGTGGTTCAGACAACTTTATCGGCTACTTGAAGGCAAACAGGACTCCTTCCTGAAGGGCGTGTTTTCTTTTGTTTTTGTTTTGTTTGCCAACATAAGTAGAGGAATGATAGAACGGGTATAGATTGGGACCTCAAAGACCACGATTTATGGCTAACTTTGTTATAGCACTGAAAATAATTCAACTGGGAGTATTCATCAGGTGGCCTGGGTGTCATTACTGATGGAACTGGTTGTTAAGGGACATCTCGAAGAATGAGTGAAAAAAATAATGGAAAAATAAAAATTAGAAAGTTAAGAGTACGAATGCCTGCAAAGGAAGAAGAAAGTTCTTTGAGCGGGGCGCTTTTCTGATGATTAACCCTAGGACGTGTTTCTTGTGAATCCAGTTTTGATAAATGCGTATAGTTAGTTCACGTTCCGGATTGAGGTCACACTTGTACTGAGCTCAGTGGAACAGAGACATCTTGTCAACACATTACAGTGCCGTAAGATCACATATTCTCTCATTTGTCAAGACCTCTCTCGTGAGCTGTGAAAAACGTGTTTGCTATCAATATTTGATGACCGCTGTCCTGTTCTTGCTTTTTCAGTACACCAGCTGTGTCATGTAATTATATAGTTTCCATTGAACAGACCGGGTCCTAGAATTCTATTAGAATGGACTTCGTGGCATTAATTCCCGGAAAATGATGAAAAACACTAATTTACGTGTGATAGTACGAACGTTTTCTAAATTTTTGGAGAATTTCTGGGGAGAAAAGGAGGATTATTCCCCGAATCTCAACCTTCAACCAGCTACGCCATCGAGAGTCGTTGAAACAATAAACGCACATATATTTAATTCGAAAACATGTTCGTTAATTTGGGCGATCAAACTGTATCTGTTTCGGACATGCTGGGCTACCACTTTGCTAAACATAATGTACTTACCAAAGTTATAGGATACGTCTTCGCTCAGTCCTAGACCGTCACCAGGAGATTGAGAAATGTGACCAAGAATATAAAACTACAGAGTACAGTGTTCGCTCTGACTGTTCTCTCCATATGTTTCGGGTCGTTCAATAACTTCTGATTGAAAATTAGAAATAATCCGATCGCTCCCTGTAACAGATAACGTGAGACGATAATTCCGATTGTATGAGTAGCAAATGGACTTTGATCTGTCGTAGCAGAATCAGGATGAGTCTAATATGGATAAATCTTGAAAGTATGTTAATTTCAAGTATTGACATACCAATATTGAAAATGACTCGCTCGTAAATCTCCTCGTATGTTGAGAACCTCTTTCGCTAAGACTACCTGCAACTTCACAAAAGTTTACTCCCCAATTTTGTGACAGAGCCCTTCTATTTATTCTGCTGAACGTGGTGTAATCATCGGAAGAATTTTGAAAACGATGGGTTTCTGTTCACTTTTATACGCAACTGAAATCCTACTATACTTGCATGAGGTCCTTTCTAATTCTGTAATTTGGATTGTGCGTCTGCTATTTGAAAATATGAAACTTCTATTTCATTCTTTCATGAATGATTATGAGTTGTGATGACTTTCTGGAAATTGGACAAGTATATAATACATACACCTTAATTAACTGCGGTATCAATCAGCAGCCGTCAGCGTATGATGTAGCAATTATACAGATTAAACACCCAACCCAGCGTGGATATATCACATACAACACTTGATGTACGAAAGTCGTTGCCAGTGATTGGAATGTATTTTGAAATTGATTTCGAAAACGTCAGATTAGTTTTCCGAATATTGGATGAAGTACTTACATGACACAGCACCGAGAGAATCAGGCAGCCGAGGTGAAAATAGTAGAAATCATTGTGTTCGATTGTGGGATCGTTTAGTTGCACTTTTAGTTGATGTGCATCCGCAGTAAACGCTGACATATCCATCAAACCCATGACCATGGTTTTTCTTTTGAAAAATGCGTCAGGTTCGTTTGCTACATCTATTTGGTCAGTCTCTTTCCCCACTTCTTGTAACTCCATATTTTGAACTGAAAAATTCGTGAAAAACTGTAGTCTTAGTCTACTTTATAGGTCCGCTCCACCGTGCAGCCTCATATTTTTCTGTATATTTTGCTAATCTACTTACCTCGCTTCAGTGGGTATTTAATCGTAATAAAATCGATTGTGATTATAGGAAAATGTATTTGTCAGCCCGGCTTCGTTGGTGAGTTCTGCGACAAGGAATGCGATAACGGGAAATACGGTCGAAATTGCCAGTACTCGTGTGACTGCGATAACAACAATATCGAGAGTTGCGACCACGTTACTGGACAATGCAACTGCAAACCACCTTTCCAAGGTACCGTGAATTTCAAGTTTCTTTCTTGCAGTCGGTGATACCAACGCAGAATTGCAATGTGATATTTCGGCCGCAAGCAAAAATCATCCAGTTGTGAAGACGACTAACTTGACGATGCTTCTGACCTTCTGATGCTTTCTAAACCTTATAAACGATCATTGCGAGTAGTCTTCCTAATTGCGTGTATTGGAGTTGTGCAAAAGTTATGCCAGTTGAACTTTGTTGTACTGGTTCTGATGGTGTCGAAAGTCTGTTTTGTAAATAAGGGAAATGTTTGAGGTCGGTGTAAATATTTAGTCAGAGTAATTTCCTGGTTACGCATTTCGCAAAACCGATTGAGCGTGGTTTTGTATTTCCTTGATGGAATACCTGCTGGCCATAGGGGAGACCTTGAAATCAGAATTAGGTCGTCCATCGTAACAGTATCGAATGAAAAAAGCACTAAAGGGTTTTCTGGTTTTAGGTCCCCTCGAAGCTGATATTTTGTCACTTCTGTTCTTTCTCTACCTATGGAATCTTTTGTAGACTTATTCTTGATTTAAATCCATGTACACAATGCGTCCCATAAATATTCAGGCTGGATTTTTCAACTCAATACTAGTGGCGTGATTTGTCTGAAACGTTGGGAATATGTGCGAGCAACTCTTCGCTACATGCTTACCGAATTTCAGCAGTAATGCGAGTTATTGTTCGGGTTTAGGAACATTTCTTTTGAAGTACTGTTGGGTGCCATCGTTACTAAGTTAAAACAGCTGTAAATGTTGAATGTCAAAAAGAAAAAAACAACATGGGTTTAATGCTACCATAACATTGGAGATATTGAGAAATGTGTATGGTAGTAATGCGCTGAAGTGTACTACGAGTACAGTTTTTGAATGGTTTGATCATTTTCGTGATGGTTGTGAGAGTCCGTATGATGAAGAGGGACCTGGTCGCCCTATGTGCACTCGAACTATTGAAAACTGGATGTTATTCACAGAGAATTCGTTCTGAAAGGGTCAACTGTGATGGCAGAATTTTATGCAATAGTTTTACCCCGCCTCTTCAAGGAAATTGGACGTGTGCAGCCACATAGATTCGCCTGTTGTGATTTTATATGGTTGCACGATAACGCACCAGCATACACTGCGTTGCTTGTGTAGCAGTTCTTCATCCGCAAATTTGCTGCACTCCTTAGCCAACCCCCCTGCTTGCCTGATTTGAATCCCCCAGATTATTTTTTAAATAAATTGTTTAAGCTGAAATTATTGGAACTTAAAGGAGACTGTTTCGACGGCATTGAAGATAATAACGACGACAACCAACAGTATTTCATATGAAATGTTCCTAAACCCGAACAATAACTCGTATACCTACTGCTGAAATTTGGTAGGCTTGTAGTGAAAAGGTGCTGGCACATATTCTCAAAATTTCAGCCAAATCATGCTACTAGTATTGATTTTAAAATTTCAGTTCGGCTATTTATGGAACGCAGTGTGTATAATGATTTGACAAGGCTAGAGAGTGAGACCATTCCTGCCAGTAGAAAATATATGGGCGCTAATCTTGTAATGCCGAAAATTGTAGACCTCTTTGATAGCGCTAGAAGTTTCAACAAGTGAATGCTGAAAATCTTTTTGTGACTGTTTCGGGTAAAAATCCAATTTTCGAGACTATTTTGTCAATTTTCAATTTTTTGCGAAAATAAAGGAATTTAAAGACGAATTAAAGTCAGAAATGAGTTCTCTAAAACAAAAACTGCAAGAAGTGAAAACTGATATTCTAGATATGGAATAAATTCTGGGTGAAATTTCCTCATTTCCCACCCTCCCCTCGTGGATCCACGCTTGAAGCCCTGTCACCCTACTACCTCCTAAAATCGTAGTGTACTATTTTATATGCTTTCGTACCCCAATAAAAATAATTTCTATGGAAATTTTTATTAGCAACACCGCTGCCGACTGCAGTCAATACAAGTCCGAACTACCTAGAGACCGACGACTCAATGATATCGGTCGATAGGCTTATGAGTCCGAGAAAAAACTGCAAGTCCGATTTACCTACGGACTGACAATACCCGTTCATAGGGCTTATAGGTTCAAATTCCAATTTACCAATTGACCTATGTACAAGCGTCGTTGGTCCATAGGTTTTTTGAATCGAAGAAAAAGTACAATCCCAAGTTACCTACAGACTGACAATATCCGTTTGTAGGTTCATAGATACCAAAGTCAAATTATCTAACAACCTACAAGACTGTATCGTTAGTTTGTAGATCAAAGAACGTGAGAAAAAATTACGTCCGAATTAACTACAGACCGACGATACCCGGCGGTAGGCTCATAGGTTCGGAATTCAAATTATCTGTATCATCGGTCCCTAGGTAAATCGGACGTAATTTTTTCTCGCGTTCTTTTGCCTACCGACTGATGTTGATTATCTTGTAGGTCAATAGGTAAATTCGGATTTGCACCTCTAAACTAGTGGTTCCCAACAGGTGGTCCGTGGACCCCGGGGGTCCGCGAAGGATGACTTAGGGGTCCGTGAGCTGATCCGAAAATGTTTCGTTCGTCAGGAATTCGACAGTTTTAGCAAATTTGAAGTATATACATATTGAAATGCATTGTATACATAAAGGGTCCTTGAAATCATAGCAATTTTTTCAGGGGTCCTTGAACATTTTTTGTTGGGAACCCCTGCTCTAAACCGACGAATGGATACCGTCGGCCCGTAGGTTCATCAACTCGAGAAAAAATTATGTCCGATTTACCTACGGACCGACGATACCCGTTCATAAGTTCATAGGTTCGGAATTCAAATTACCTATCAACCTACAAGATCATCGACATTGGTCCTTAGGTGTTTCGATTTGTGAAAAATACCTGCGGACCGGCGATATCCGTTCGTAGGTATATAGGTACAGATCCAAATTGACCTATGGACCGACGAGAATGTATCGTTGGTCCATCGGACGTATTTTTTCTTCAAATTAAAAAACCTACCCACCAAAATCCATTATCTTGTAGGTCGATAGGTAAATTCGGATCTGTACCTCTAAACCGACGAATGGATACCGTCGGTCTGTAGGTTTATCGACTCGATAAAATACCCGTTGATGTCTCATTTGTGAGAATGATCGCATTTATTCGGGTACGAAAGCATATAAAATGTTACACTACGTGTCTCTCTCTGTTTGAGACACGTATTTTTTAATCATGCGGGGCATCTCTACTCCCTACATGGACATATCAAACTTGAGCATCTTTCATCGGGCCACTTCCCAATACTACTCACACTTAAGTATTTCTACGGTTCGACCACATAATATTTTCATTATTATTTCTTTGTTTCCCCTATGGCTGGAATAGAAATAAATTTCCATGGAAATGATTTTCAAGAAGAAATTGATCACGGAAATCTCGCGACCTGAAAGACCGTTTTTGATGAAATTGAATAGGATTTTATTTCCTATGGTATTCCATTTTTGCATCGTCATACATATAAAACTGGACAGCCGAGCTGGCAACCGCATTCAAGCTTTTCAAATTTTGTTTTCTTTTCATAAGCTAATTTTTTTATTGTCCGATTGGTGTTCCAGGTGTCAAATGCGAAACGGAATGTCCGCTCGGATTCTACGGAAGCGAGTGTAAAACACGTTGCGACTGTGAGAACGAGAGTTCGTGCGATCGTGAAACCGGCAAATGTAATTGTGCTAGAGGTTGGACCGGAACGAAATGCGATATTCCATGCAAGATCGGACATTACGGACAAGGCTGTAAAGAAGTCTGTCCGAACGGCAAATTTGGTTAGTAAAATGTCGAACCGATCGTTTAAAATTTGAAACGTGTTTTTTTAAGGCACTCGACTCAGTTTGTATTTCGGCACTCGAAATAAATCTATTGTGGTTATGAAACCGCATCCTGTAGGTACATGTGATATCAAGCCGATCTGAGCTGGTAACTGAGGTGACCAAGTAGATACCGGAGGTTGGAAGAAATGTTACAAAGTTAGTGGGGGCTTCCAGAATTGCCTGAAGCCTTCGTTCTCTTTCAAAGGATTTAGTTTCCCCCTTAATCCCCCTTTTTGAAAAAACGAGCGCTTTTAAGAATGAGTTTATTTTCTTAAAAGTCAAGTCTCTTCTCTTTCTCAAAAACATATTTTCGTCTCCCTTGTGAATGTTGCATACTCGTAAGTATCATTTGCAGCTGCTTAACATCCACGTTGATCTCGTACGTTCTACCCGTGTATGTACGTATACAGGGTGTCCTATAAAAACGTCCCATATTTCAAATCTCACTGGAAGTCGTTCTAAGTTTGAAGTACTCAGAAGTATGAATTTTAATTTGATATAGTCTTACAAGTTAAGATTTAAATATTATTCCAGAAAGATGTCGCTCATCATTTTTTACACAGTCCAATTTTTTTTTTTTTTAATTATAAAAAGCTTCGGATGCATGGATTTTTCGACAATAACCTTGGTCTTCTCATCTGATCAGTAGCGCATATTCTGCAGCTTATCTTCACCGTTAACGTAAAAATGCGCTTCATCGGTTTGGAAAATCGAGTCCAGCGAAATTTCTGGGTCGTCCAGTTTGGCGAGCATATCTTCGGCTAAAGTTGTTCGAAAATCGGTGGGTTGAAGCTATTGATTCATTAATATTTTGTACGGGTGGAAATGAAAATCGTCATTCAAAATCTGAAGTAAAGAATTTCATATAAGTAAGGGGCGGATTTTTATGCGCTAAAAAACGCAAAATATGCGCATAATTCATGCGCTAAAAATCAAAAATATGCATATTTTTTTCTCGAAATATGAACAAAATATGCAAAATCAATATGGGTATCGTTGCAAAGGTCTTGAAAAATTACGTCTGTTTACAGCACTTACCTCAAAATTTAAGTAAAATACTTAGAACCAGGCGCTTCGTGTTTAAAGTAGTTCCGCGAAAGCAAGTGTAGAGCGCTAGTGAAGCTATCAAAAACTAAAAAATTTTCACTATCCAGGAGTCAAAACTGAAAAATTTTCGTAATCCAGAAGTCAAAAAAGTTGAAAATTGAAAAATTTTGCAAATATGCGGTAAAAATGAAAAAAACACTCGAAATTATGAGGAAATTTGTGAAAATATGTGATAAAAATGGTCGTTTTATGAAAAAATATGATTTTATTGGCAAAATATGCAAAATATGCAAAAACAAGTTGGGCTGATTCGCTTCGAAATGACGTGAAACGGATAAATACCTGGAATATATCGACTCTACTTCAACACAGAAAAACATATAATTTCATAGAAATCCGCCCCTTACATATAAGTAATTCCCTCAGCGGCTGAACGTTTTCGAATGGATCTGGCTGGATTTTTCACCGCTACCTCTCTCACTTTTTCAGTGGTGTTTTTTTTTTTTTTTTTTTTTTTTATCAATTGAGGTTGATGCTCGGAAAATGTTTACCCACAATTTCACAGTTTTCGGCTGTGGTACCGGTGAACGCGGAACTATTTCAGAATGTTTTTGGAACGCACGAATTGCCAATATGTAAGAAAAGACTCATCAAGCCGGAAATGCGCTTTTAAAATGAACGCACGTTGCGCAGCACAGCGCTGTAACATTGTGATACCAACTGAAGCAGTGGCGTAGCCAAGGGGGGAGGGAGTGAAAGGGGCGAATGTTCCCCAAGGCACCAGAAATTATGCAAAAATGAACAATTTTTCCATTTTCTACCACGTTTTTTCGAAGAATTTTTGCTCGAGCAGTAATTTTACCTTCATTTTCCATAAAATAGTCCTCTAATATCGGCAATTTTTAAAAAATACCTCAATTTTCGACTTTTTCTCCCTTGAAAATCGTACCCCCCCCCCTTCCCTTAGGAAAATCCTGGCTACGCGACTGAACTGAAGGGAATGAAAATTGGTACTTGGTTCGCATCGTTCATTTTCCTACCTCTGTTTGTTAAAAGTAGTTTGAGCGCGATTTGAAATACGGGAGATTTTTATGGGATATCCTGTATATGGTGCCTCCATATGCAAGGGTGCTAGTCCAACAAATAAGTCGAGTTCAGACTTCAGAGTTTTTCAAATTAGACACAAAATCTATAAAATATTTTCGTACAATTTTTAGGAAAGTTGGACAAAATTCATAATTTTTAAGATTCACATATCGAATCCCAACAAAGCCTGAATGAGTCTGAAGAAGCTGGGTGCTTTAAGGAGTCCTGATTGCATCTGTTGAGTCTTAGCGGCTTCAGAATGTGTTTTAAAATAGTCAGTTGTTTTTTAAGAACAGAAGTCTGAGCTCGTCTTGGAACTAATGAAAGTTTTGTAAGAGTCTAAATACAGTCTTGATAAATTTGAATGATTCATGATGTAGTGTTATTGGATATTAATGAATCTTGACGAAGTATGAGTATGAGTATTGACAAAATCCGTGTAACCCAAAAGTCTGAAGGTTTCATGATAGCTGGAATTAATACAACTTGATAAGTCATATCTAACGAAGCCTGTTAGTTTCAGATCAGTCTGATGAAACCTCGGTTCTTAAATGAATCTAATTTGATCTTAACAGGACTTACAGAAGCGTTAAACAACCTTAATCTGACCGAACGTAATCAGATTGAGCAATAAGTTGATCTGATAACAAGTTTTGAAATCGATAATTTCATGCATAATGGATTTCTGCTAACTAAAAACTTAACTTCTGTCGCTTCCTCTGCCCGAAAATGTAATCGAGTTAAACGCATCCAGAACTTGACCATTTCCTTGATTCATTCTTAATTTTCCGGAATGCTTGTGTTTTGGAGTTATCATGCTGCTATGTCGCTGTTGTTGGGAGAAACTGAGCTTGTGAAGCTTTCTTCTTCTTTTGCCATTTGATCGAACTACGCTCGCGTATACATGTTATCCCAACTGGTCATAATTTTAAACGAGAAGTCTTCTACAGGTGACCCGTAGCTTTATCGAATGGCGAAGTAGAAAGAAAGCTTCGCGACCTGAATTTCTCCTTACGACCGCAGCCTCAAGTCCCTCCTTTTGGAATTTTAACTGTCACTCCGATCAACTCGCAGAAGTAAAACGAAAATTGATAAAATCCCGTTCTTATCCCTCCCGATTTCATTCGTTCCCAAACTCTGGCTGAGGCTGATTAAGGTATCATGAATGCAACGCCGTTATTGCACAATACTTATTATCTTACTGTACCAATTTCTGTTTCAATTTCAGAGGATCAGAAAACGTGCGATCACGTGACCGGTGAGATAAAGTGTCGTCCCGGGTACATTGGATCCATGTGCGAACATCCGTGCCCGTTGAGGACCTACGGCCAGGATTGCTCGAATCGTTGCTATTGTAAAAATGGCGGCGATTGTCATCACGTAACCGGTAACTATACGAAGGCCGTTTAATTTCGTCGATACTGGAAACGTAAATCATGTCTTATTCCGTTGTGTTCTTTCGCTGCAGGAGTTTGCGAGTGCTTTGCCGGCTGGACCGGTCAGAACTGTACAACCCCATGTCCCGAAGGATTTTTCGGCCCCGGATGCTCGCAGCATTGCAAGTGTCAGAATAACGGCAGATGTAAGCCAATCGATGGCGGGTGCAAATGTCTGCCCGGCTGGGTTGGAAACCACTGCACAGACAGTGAGTAGCGATGCATCTAAACGGCGCCAGTACTCATGTGACCCAAATTCGGTAACCAAGTTTAATTTTTTTGTTTGTTCGTCAGTTTGTCCAGAAGGCTATTACGGTGATATGTGTATGGAGCCGTGCAGATGCCGGGAAAATTTCGTGTGTCACGCTGTCGAAGGTTGTATTTGCAAACATGGTTACACTGGTAAGTCCATCGTATGTCTTATTCTAGGTGAGACTGGAATAGCCAGTTGATTGTACCGGTAGTAAAGTGGCTGACAACAGTGATAACACGAAAATTTATCGCGTGAAACTGATCGCAGGAAAATTGTTCATAGGGAAATTTGTTCGCAAGAAAAGCGCGAAATTTGCCGTAAGCGAAAATAGATCGCTGAACAGTTTCGCCTTTGAAGGGCGGAACTGGCAAATGTTTCAACGGGCATTTCGCTTGTTATAACTTGCTTAAATTTGTAGTGTTCGCTATCGTCCGTGTGACTCACATTCAGTTGTCTTCTGTTCATTGACAGCGTCTGCGTTCACATCTGGTCTTTTCTTGTTTATCGTTGACTGTGATTTGTATTTTTCATGATGCCCCTTCAGTTTGT
>CM063109.1:26162583-26297293 GCA_031841125.1 Acanthococcus lagerstroemiae
ATATATATATATATATAGCTGAATGAGCGTCTGTTGGATGATTCAAAATTGTAAATTCCATGTAAGTGGTGTCCGGTATGTTCATCCCTGTTCAGTTTACACAATGGTGTAAAAAATTAAGGAATTGATGCTCCAGTTTTAAATATTCATAGGAATTCAATTTTGTACCTAGGGATGAATCTGAAGTCACGTTGTTCCCGTTTCATTCAGTTTAGTAGAATCGTTCTCAGACAAGCTGTTTTAGAAACATTTTCTAGGAAATTTTATGTAAACTTCTAGGCTGTTGCAGCACGGGTACTGAAGAAATATTTTTTTTTTAATTTGACGTTTTTGGTGAAATAGAAAATGTTTAAGAGATCGAGCTCCATTTCGAACGTTTTCAAACTGAGGATTTCGGTCTGCCACGCTCTTTTCAAATTTATTGAATTTCGACTTCGCCATTATGACTTTCTTTAGTGTAGTTTCAATATTGCAATTCCCTCCTCCACTTTCCAATCTGAGCTGCGAACAAATTAAACAAACGTCATCTCAACGCGATTATCTCCGAGTATGAAAAAGATATCCGAACTTACGCTCGGCGAATTCCAACTGAAAACTCCAGTGAAAAGATTATGATCACTTTAGGGAGACGTGGCGCTATAAATCATACTTTCGAATACCTAACCTATATAGCGTATTTCTTCAGTAGAATTATACTTACGATACTTCTGGGAAATACGCTAAATTTGTTTCGAACTTATGTTGCGACATTATCGTTAGTAACTGCAGCGCGGCGAATGAGGCGGCGCGATGTTGTGCTGCACGAGAAAACTTTTTTTTTTACTTTCCCGATTTCATGCGATAGTTTTCCACTTCTGGCCGCAAAATCAACGATTGCAGTAGACAAATATATTTTCTTCCGTTTATATGAACACATGCATCTCCTTACCTAAGCTGTGTGTCTGGAATGGTTACAACGGTCGGCTGATGCCAAAGATCAAAAGTCAGCCATCTCTTATTATGTAGTTCACAGAAATCCGGTAATGCGAGAACAAATAAATGCCATCTGAAACAAAGATATTACATTGCGGTTCGAAGAAAAACTTCTTTGTGGCAATTCCGTGGAATTGTTTATTGTCCACGAGACAGAAATGATTCAGGGTTCTTCTGGGTTGGAACGAGAAAAAACGTAGAATTTTGATGATGGCGCCTGCTCAAAAGTTGTGTTTTATTATAAAAATAACGTGTGTAGAATTTCGTTTGAAAGAAAATCATAGTTGGAAACGTTTTATCTGGTGGGAGGGAGAGGAGGAGAAAGGGGGTAGACATATGAATTCTTTTTAAAATATAATAAATTTCAGTTCATGCCTTCAAAGAAGAGAAAAAAAGAGGAAGCGCTAATGATATACGGGGTGTCTTTTTTGCAATGACCCTCCTTCCACCTGGTAAGTAGGCAACCTACCTCGACAATATGCAGATATGTTTGCATACTCTTACTTTTGAAGAGGCTGCGTATGGACAAATTCTGAAAAGTTTTCTACCTTTGGAATTTCCTTTTTCTTCTCACGACTGGTGATAGATAGAAAAATGGTACTAGTAGGTCATAGTAGAGGGCATTTGTGGTAACCACAAAAGAAAATGGTGGGAATCAATTTAACAGGGTGTTCATAAAACTAATTTTAGTACAAGTAAAATCAGAAAATTTTCATATTTTCTCAATGTCCGATGAAACGTGCCCTCTTATGCTACTATTTTTTTATTTGTAATAGATTGTAAATCAAATTTCTCATAACAAAGGTCATTAGAAATTTTCTTGTATCTGGGTTAGAACTTCTCAAAATGGAGTTCAAGTTATCCCCATTAAGAATTATTACGTTTTAAACACAGATGCACAGACCTTATGAAGATAACGATCATCTTCTTCTGCTACTTTACCATTTCACAGAGTTATATCGTTTACGGGGCTTATTCACCTCCGTCCTTTCATCTATTTACCCCATATTTGAAATTGGGGCCTATGCAATGAGGGGGGGGGGTCTAGTATTTTGTTAACGTTAATATGGGTATCCAGTAATTGCTTCCCAAGGTCGTTAAATTCGGATTTGATAACATTTCTGCCATATTCCCCGAACTGTGGCGCATACCGATGGGGAGGAGGTGCAAGATGACAATTCTGGCAACCACACAGAAAAATAAATTAAGGATTATGGAAAATGGTTGAACATGATTTTCATAAAATAAATTTCACTCGGTACGAAATTATTGATACATATTTTTTTATTGCCCATAAAACTTGCTTTGTCAAGATGCTGCAATAAACTCTTCTTGCACCTTCTTCCCCACCCCGATATCTCACTTGCTTTACGGATCAACAAATTTTCAATCAAAGGAATTTATTTGTATTCTACATTTAAATTTGAGGCATACCTACTGTAAACATGTTCAGAATAATATGTTACAAAAATTGTTCAAACCAGTCTTCATTACGTTCTGAACATATTTGGTCGGTTGAATTACTGAAATAGTTCACGCTTCCAGCGCATCTGAATTTTCTGTTATCTGTTTTATTTCTTCCTGTACCCGCGTCAATAAACTATTTTTCTGTCTATCTCCAGTCGTGAAAAGAAAAAATAATTTCAAGGGTAAAAAACTTTTCAAAATATGACCATAACTTTTTTTATTTATTTTTTATTTTTCTATATTAACGAGACATTTAATGCCTAACGGCTATGGTCTCGGAATGGAATTACATGGAATTACAATAGTTCCAGGGTTCGGGTTTTATGGTTGTAGGTAAGTCAGCCTCTTTAATAGAAAGAGTTTGCAAACATATTGTCGTGGTAGATTGCCTACTTACCCAGTATAGGGGAGGGGGGCAGTATAAAAGAGATAGCCTGTATATTCCTTAGTCTCTCGACTTACAGTAGGTTGTAGAGACCTGCAAGAGTAATTACGGAATCGTACGAGCAGAGACGAAACTTGACTTTCAGTGGGGGGGGGGGGAGAAGGAAAATCTGCCGACAAATATTTTTTGAAAACTAAGAATTCGCTGACAATTTTTTTTTTTTAATTGAAAATTTGCTGATTTTTTAATCAAAATATTTTTAATTGAAAAAAATTAAAATAAATAAATAAACAAACAAACAAACAAATGTTCTTAGAAAGTGAAAAATTCAAATGAACTGTTTCAAAATTTGCCGACTGCCAAATTCGTCCCTAGCACTCACATTTGCGCACTTGAGCATACCCAGGTCTGGGTTGGTAAGGTAGAAGAGAAGGATGTTAGGAATACTTGAAAGGAACACGCAACTTCCTTCACACATTAAGGTGGTCGTTATTTACTCTTGGTGATCTTTTTTTCTGAATTGCCTCTGATTCGTCTCCTAAGCTGGTCCCATCAATTTAAAAAAAAAAAAAAAAAAAAAAACCTACAATAAAGTTTTAGGTCGATCGGATTGAGGGAATCCGTGCAAAGCTCCCTTTCGTTGTTATGGGAAAAACACATGGAGTTCTGACTTTTGTTCCCGACTAAATATCCCTGCTATATTCACCAGGACCAAACACCGTAAATCAAACAATAGAACATCTGTTATCGGATCCAGCTTGTGACATTGGAATATAAGTCTTTTGCTTGTAGCTTTTAAATTTTAATAAAATGTTCAACTTTCTCCAATTTTAGGCTCTAAATAAAACAGAGAATCTAGTAAAGACAGAATAAACATTGAAATTCGAAACTCAACGTTTGCTACCGACTTTCAGAATTTCGAAATGTTTTCCATATTTCAGCTTTGTTTCATCCTTCCAGATAACGTTCGATACTCAGCTTGAAACCTTCGGCTTTTGACTGACTAGCCTCTGACAGGAGTCCAGGGTACTCCATTTTCAGAAAAGTAATTTGACGTTCAGATTGGGTTGGTGGAGAGCAAAAATTTGCCGCTAAATATTTTTAGAAAACTAAAAATTTGCTGACAAAATTTTAAAAAAAAATTAAAAATTTGCCGATTTTTTAATCGAAATATTTTTTAATTGGAAGAAAATGTATGTATGCAAACAAGCATTCATAAAATTGAAAAATTCAAATGAACAGTTTCAAAATTGGCAAACAGCCAAATTATTTGGGGTGTTTCAACCCCCACCCCCACCTACACGAGACTTTCTTAGCTGCGTTCAAACTTGTCTAATGCGTGATGGATCAAAGAGATAATCCAGGAGAGACGATTTGGAATGTGAGAATAGGAATTAAGTAGTTGTTTTAATCTTCTCCCCTTCTCTTCACCAAAGAAAACATTGAAAATTATATAAATATGGTTATGATGGAGGTCATACGGCAAGGTAGAAAATATAAAAATGAACAAAACGACCTAAATAATGTAAATGATGAAAATAAAAGAAATGATGAAAGTCTACCTGCCTGCTAGTCTGTCTGTCTGATGGAATAGCTGATTGACTATAATTGGTATGGAAACGTTATGAATATGTACTAGAGTAGTCTCGAAGGGTTGCAAGGGCGGGGGAAGAGATCACTGATCAAGATTTGATATACCTAATCATTAACGTGCTCTGTAAACTCAGGCTATCATATACTGAAGCCATCCCAGAGTTATTTTGGAATGCGCCCAACTCTGATTATGACAGTGTAATTTATTAAGGCTTGGTTTAACATTCTTTTCTCTGCAAAACTCTCATCCGAACTTGATCAAGCCACTGAAAAGCTCATTTACAGAGACGCACCGAAAATACATCGTTGGGAAAGGCATCCTAATTCCAGCAACAAAATGTTAGCCTTGACCAAGAGTTTTTACTCTTCAAATCGCGCCAATTCAGGATCCGCTTTTGCCAGAAATTGGAAATTCAAAATTTTTCTAAATCCGCGAACACATGTAGTTTTTGCTTTTCAGATACATCCGCCCGATGCTTCGAATTTTCCATTTTTCACCTCACTGATAGTGAAGTGTACAACTGATGAAAGTTTTCTAGACCTTTCCCGTCTTCCTGAATTCCCCCTCGTAGAAAACGAAATTTACTTCCAGTTTGGGGAGGTGAAGAAGAAAAATTTGCCGACAAATATTTTTCGAAAGCTAAAAATTCGCCGATTTTGTAATCAAAATATTTTTTAATATATAAAAATAAACAAACAAACATTAATAAAAAATTAAAAATTAAAATAGACAGTTTCAAAATTTACCGACTGCCAAATTATTGGGAATGGAGGGGGGGCAACTCCCCCTATAGTTTCGCCCCTGCGTATGAGTTCACGTAAAAGTACTCGCGTAACGAGTATAACGATACTGAGTACGTTACTCGTCTGTGCATGTGAAAATTAAAATGAATAGGCGGCGTAACCGAGAGTTTTTGAAGTTGGTAGCCCTGCGCTGAAAAGGTGATCGTAGACGTTATCACTGTCAGAATGCATATAACTTGAATTCGCTTTTTATAGTCAATAAAATGTTGTTTTTTTCCGGCTTATAATAGCTGAACTTAGAGATTGAGGTCTCTAATTTTCCTTTATGAACTTGGAACGGCTCCATTTTCCATGTATTAGTTGTTTACAAGTGCGTTTTGTACCAATGGTAAACTTCCATAAGAAAAACAGTAATTTGGAAATCAACTTATTTATCCAACTAGAACGAATAAAGTGCATTAAATTACCTTTCATCATAAACTAGAGACTTCAAGCTTCAATTTGACATGTTCTATATGACTCAAGAAAACCTGTTTTCAGCAATCACGGAAGCTTTAAAGGATACCAACTTTACACGTATTCTTATGGGAACATCAACCTTGATCACCTTTTCAGGAGGTCGACACTAGCGAACCTGGTCACGGTTTTATCGTCTATAGGGTAGGGAAGCTAGAGAACGCGGTTCTCTCTGAGTGAAATAAATGCGATTACTCCGCAACTTAGACATTGGCAACACTGGTCGGCTTGGTTCACTTCTTTTCATACCTTACGTATCGTAGACCATGACATTCGCGTATCTGTACGGACCACAGACTTTGCCGGTATCGAAATCTCGCTTTGTGCAAACGTGATCTCAGAAATTTTATTTTGATGATAACTTTTTTGCTAATCAAGAGTGTTTTTTCAATTTTCTCATCTATAATTATTGCTACATCAGTTAGTGATTGATTGATGGTAAGTAAAACGCTTTATACCCAACGTAATGTTTTTTCTTCAAACAGAACGGCAGGAACAGTGAGACAGGGTTGTGGTACAATGAGAAAAGTGTTAAAATTCATTTCGCTCAAATTTAGAAAAAAAAAACGATTCACGTAAATCACCTAGAAATTACTTTAATTTACTGAAAGAATAAACCCTTCTGTTTTCAAATAAAAATTTCAAAAATTTTTTCAAGACCCTAAAAAAAAAAACACGGGCAAAAGGAATGAGGCACTTGGGCAAAAAGAACCACCAAGCAAACATCAAGATTTAATGCTGAAAACAGTCTATTTATTACGTAAAAAATAATTTGTTCCCTTAAATTATACGTACAAATAAGAAGACTAACGGGTAACTAAGTTGCGTCTCTCCACCTTCCCCTCCACTGTGCTAATCTTATCGTTTCTGAGAAGGATATACGCTTTGTATCCTTTATTGTCTGCTCTTCAGAACTCATTCTGTGCCTTCCTTTCCAGTTCTTTCCTTCAACCATCCCTTCTAGCCGTAATAACAATACTCCTGGCTGCTTTATATGTATTAGACCTAATGGTTTGAAGACTCTGAAAGGGCCTTATAAGGCTGGCTTGAACAAGTTATTGTGAGTCCTGAGTAGTTCTAAGAGTTTTGAACAGAGCCAAAATTTCCTTAAAGAATTTTGACGAAGTCTCGGGGAATTTCAGCTAATCTTAACCTAAAATTAGAAATCTTTGATAAGTATCAGTTAGGCTCGGAATAGTCCTTCAGCGAGTTCAAAACGGATGTTTAAGAGTCTTAAATATGTTTCTAAGAGTGTTGAGGAGTCTTGAATATGTATGAAAGCGACTGAGAATCTCGAACAAGAATCTTGAAGACTCTGAAATTTATCTGCCAAATTTTCAACGAAATTATGAAGCAGGATCACCGTAACCTTCTCGATAAGCTGATTTAATTCATTCGATTTGGGCCGGTGCAATTGGCAGTTTTGAATCGGTGTAGAAAAGACAATCTCTCGTTGAGGGCAAAAATAGAAATCTTAGATCAGTTTATGATACCCATCTTCACCTACGGTGCTCAAACTTGACGGGTCTAGGTGCAAACAAGACAAAATCCAGGAGATAATCATTTCGATCTTATGCATTTATAAATTTCAATTAAAAAATTAATACTTATATAATTAAAAAAAAAAATTACAAAATCCAAATTTCACGAAATAGAGTTAAGCACGGTACTGGATAGAGTATTACTAGCCAAATCGAATAGTGTAAATAGATTTTTCCGAAATTCATTCTTCTCAGTGTGAGAAAGGTCTTCAAAATACATGGTTGGAAGCAAAAGGGACACGTTCGAATTCGGACCTAGCAGCGTGGTGGCGCGCTGATGTCGTTTTACAACTTTCCATTGAATTTCTTATCAACGTTAGGATTAAAATGTACGATTTTATCTTAACGTTGATAAGAACACAAAAGAACTAGATGTTGTTGAAAACTTCTGCCAGATGTCAGCCATTACGTTGGTAGGTCCGAATGGATCGTGCAAAGTCATATAGATACCCAAGTTAGACGACTCTCCATTTAACCAATGTTAAACATCGTATGTTAACGATAATTTATCCCGATAGGAGCGCTGGCAATGTTCTACTGCCGTGAAATCAATGTAATCATTGGGAGCCCTAACAAGGTTTTGCGATATCTCGATAACGGTCGAGTTTTATGAAAAAGTGAAAATAACCAAATTTATTTTACCTGTTATTTTCTATCATCAGTTTCAAAATTTTACCCACAAAAATTCCGAATTTACTCGCATTCGATGGGAAATTTTAAGGTGAACCAATGTAGCTCTTTCCAATTTTTATGACTTTGGGATTGTGTGAGTTTTTGGGATTACGGTTTTGGTGATCGCATTTCAAGCAGGCTGCCGCCTATAATCGAAGTTGCATTGTGTAAAAGGTTGTCAATTTACATTGTTGGAATCAGTGATGGAAAGCGATTCAATTCGCTTCCACTTTTCAATTTTGCTTTTGACCTTGAAAAATAAAACTTGCGCTTTCGGCTTTTCACTTTTTCAACGTTTATTTTGCTTTTCACTTCCCACATTTTAAAAACTTCTGGCTTAAAACTTTTTGCTTTCCGCTTTTGTCAAAACTCAAAAACAACAAGGATGAAAAGAGGCACGAGTCCATTGAATAACATTCAAAAATTCACCACTCACCAATTATGTAAAAAGTGAATTGAATAAAACTTTTTGATTTCGCTTTCCCGTTATCTGTTTTGCTTTTTGCTTGCACTTTTCGCTTTCAAAAATTCAAATAATTCAAAGGTTTTTTGCCTAAAACTTTTCGTTTTTCAATTTCTTTCCATCACTGGTTGGACTGATAATAGAATTATTTGGTCGTTGATTGGATGCATTTTTCATTATTATTTCGTCAAGTATTTCTTTGGAGATTCATCTTATTTTGGCCAAAATGAAGGGATAATGGTTTACAGCAGTGTAATTTCGATTTAAGTCAGTGTTAGTCAGTAGTACTCCACGCTTTTATAGGAATAATTCGCAGAAAAAAAAATCGCTTCGAAGTAAAAACTGACATGTTCCAACACATATACCCCAGGGGGTCGGATTATAAATTTTTGGCGGAACACGTTTCAAAGTATGAGTTGGAGTAATTTTCACCTCATAATGAGGTATAATATATGAATGTTTGTTTTTCGTGTTTTCTGTAAAACGTGGTTTTTGGAACTTGTCTTGTTTGCACCTGGACCCTTCACTTGATCCCTCTGACGAAGCCACACAGCGACAAACTAGAGACAGTCCACTGCAGAATGCTAAGCTGCATAATGAGGATAAGAATAAAAGATAAAATTGAGCTAAAAGAGATTCAAAAAATAACAGGTTCAGGAGATATTAGTTGAAGGATTAAAAAAAAATCGGCTAAGCTTTGCGGGGCACATGTTAAAAAGAGGGGACAACTGGCGAAATGTAGCCGGAAAATGGTCGTCAATAGAGTGGAAAAGAAGAAGTAGGTCGCCGACAAGGTGGAGGGGCAAGTTGGCAAATGAATTTGGGATAATATTGGATAGGGTGGGAAGGGATAGGGGATGATGGAAGAGGAAGATGGGCACCTATGGTCAAAACCGGGTGCATTCGGGGCATGACCCCCCCCACGCGCACGCATACACACACAACCGGGGTCGAATGTACGTGCGAACAAAGGCTGCAAAATAGAATGAAAAAATGAAATGTGAAAACTGAAAGGGGGTGAGGAATAAAAGGAGACATACAGTAGAAGGGTGGTGAAAAGAAAAGTTGGGCTGATGCGTTAGCTTTTTTCACTGTAGCTTTTTAAGTTTCAGTTAGTTCTTGTCTTGATGAGTCCCATTTAAATTTAGAAGTGTCGTGAACAATATTTAAATTTTGTCAAATCATCAAATTTTTGGTCGAGAGTGAGACTTATTCAGATATTAATATTATTGGTCAATAAAATTTTGTATGCACTATGTTCGTACCGAAATGCAGAATTCGCAGTTAGTTGCGTGATCCAAACTTGGTTTTTAATCTTTCTACTGTAATTAGGGAGTCAATCTCAGAAGTGCCAGTTTCCATTTTAGATTATTATTCAAACGTGGATGAACACTGGAAGGTACGAACCAACAACCACTGAGAAAAGAAAGAAATGTGTATCGAGGATAGAGCAACTAGAGCCAGCTGGACAATATTTCTCTCTAAATCCTGCTTATCATAGGCTGACTTTTGGTCGCGCTTTGGTATCAGTTTAATTCGCTGAAAAATTACCTGCGCGGGTGTTAGCGGGTGAAAATGAGTGATCATGTGTACATTCAAACTGAAGCACTGCTATCTTCAATAGGGTAAAAAACGGAGTAAAAATTATTCTGCCAGTAGAACTGATTAATTCAATTTTTTGGTGATGATGCAGTTGAATTTAGGACGAATTTTCTTTGAAAGTGAATTTCTAATTGACTTAATGATGGTTGAAGTTTGCTACACGCTTACGGTAAATCATACGTGATCACTCACACATATGCAGGGCTGCCAACACTTGAAACTGTAAGTTTAAATCCCAATAGGCCATAACATTCACGTTGTAAATCTCGAGCCATCTGTGTACAAATAATTCGCGTCTGCACAATTATTTCACGTACTTTGTCGCAGCTTGAGCTAAGCTACTCGCTGACAAAGTCGCTAACTCGACCGAATAAATTTCACTCGGTCTCCGCTTTCGTATGTACCCAGCCTCTCAACCAGAACGTAAAAACGCACATCAGGCCGTTTGAAAGGTTTCCTCTCAAGCTTTCGAAAGTGATTAACTTTTCGTCCTGCGAATAGATGCATGGAAAATAGCCAAAAGAGTATCAAACGAAAGGAACGAGGAAGGGGGAAAAAAAGAGACTAAGCCGAAAAACACTACCCAATCTTATTTCATCTCTCTGTAACGTCCATGTACACATTTTGTTCTGCTCGACTCTCTCCCCGAATTCTGAATCGCCTTCGAGGCAACCTTGACCCGAATTATCAACGGTGAGCAATGCCAGAAACTTTTAAAGAATATTAAACATTTGTAAGGCCATAAATTTGAAGATATTCGGTCGCACGGACTGAGCAAACAACTCGTCGCTTCGTGTTGACTTTATAGACTGCTTACCGAGCGAGTTCGCTGCAGTTGAGATTGAGACGAGGTAATAAAAGCTATACGAGACGTTCGATATTGACTTTCCGCGATATGGCTTCCGAATTGCTTTTCATCCGGACGGGCCGGAAGTATCATTATGCTGTCAACCGCAATACGTTATGAGAGTAGAGATACTGTCAGCTGCTGTGTAGTTGCTGTTGCTAGCTGTTAACGAATTCGAGCCAGAAGTTGGAAAAAACCGAGATAAAGGGTGTGAAACGATGGTCGTTGCATACTGGGGGTGTCGGGAAACGACTGCCGAAAAGGAGATAGTGTACCCATAATGTTCGAAAATGTATACGTACCTGGGTTCGCTTTGTCGTAGCTGCAGAACTAGACAGGTTATTAAGATGAGCTGAGACGAAATTGACTTGAAAATGGTTTTCTACTACCATAACTTAGTGTGTACTCACTGAGCGGAGCTGGACACCGGCATACGTATGTATTCAGTAGAAATTACTCCGGAAGCTCTCAAGGTGAAGGGTGACAAAGAATGACTCTGATGGCATGACTTCATTTGTGGAGTCGTTTGGGCGCTGAAGTCTAACTGACACGTATGATTAGGATTAGAAAAGCTTAAACTAGTGGTTTGAAAGTTAACTTGAGAATGGAATTATTTTAGTCAAAAACTCTCATTTTGGTGACTGATTTTACAATTTACACCCAATTCTACATTCTATTCTACGTCAGCTATTCTACATGTGAAACAGCTTGTCAAATGTAGAATTCATTCTACCTGCCAACCCTGATATATATTGCGATATATTCACGTATCTTCCTCATACACCACTTCCTCACCTATTTGCGACACTGATTACCTACTGTAAACACAAATTTTAAGAAGTTTACGAAAAACTAAGTTTTCCTTGATAGAGGTGGGAGAGATACTTGAAAAATTTTTAAGTAAAACTAGGGGGCTTTGCCCTCCCCCCGCCGTCGCTCGTGCAGGCCTTGCTCGGCGCTTCGCGCCTCGTCCGACCACCACAGTCCTCAGTGTTTGGTTTAAAACTTTTGTTCCTGAGTTGAGGTTTCCTTTGGGCTTCTTTTGCTCTCCCTATTCAGCGATCCTCTATCTTCCACTATGAACCCCTTCCATCCGTTCTTCATCACGAGCCTCCTCCTCCTCCACCACGACTCCCTCGTTGACCATGGTTGCTCTCCGCCTCCACGGTCACACCTCAACAATCGCAGCCCTTCTCAGCCACAAACTCCTCCCCCACAATGGCCATAATCTCCTACCAGAGGCTCCAATGCCCACCCCATGGTCTCTTACCTACGCAGTATCCCCATGCGAACCCTTTCCTTCTGCACATTCGAGTAGGCCCTCTCCCTTGGACTTCCTCCTGACCTCTACAATCATCGACCACCACAACAGACCTCCACCACCTGGGTCTTAATCTCTTCACATTGCCCTCTCCCTCGCTCCATGACCTTCTCCATCCACAGCTTCTCCCCTACATGGCACCCTCCGTTCATCCCTCTGATCATCACCCAGTCCTCCACATAGTCTTCCCGATCACCCTCTTCCACCCCAAGTGCCCTCCATTAGGACCACGTCCTTCGTCCACCCCACATCATTATGGCCTTCATTTCTGTTCACGTACCACACCCCCACCAAGACCTCTTCACCCAACACTACGACCTCCCCAATGGTGGCCTTAGTCCCTCTCTACAGCCTTCCCCTTCTGCGGCTCCATCACCTTACGGCCTCCTCGCTCAACCACCACGAAGATCCTCGGGTCCTCCAACCAGGAGCTTCCACCATCTCTGTCCACAGCCCACGCGGGCCCTCCTCACCCTTGTGAAACACCCTCCTCATTCATGAACCCCCTCCTGGGGGTAGGCTACCCCTGGAAAATTGAGCAATTAAGGGGCAGGGTAGAAAACCCGCAGCGACTTGAGATCTTGGAGATTATGGGTAATTTTGTCATTATACGTCTTTTTATGTCTTATTACGTAGGTTATGTCTTAGGTGGTGATGACGAAGGCCGGGATTTAGATATCAGGCTCGGAGATTTTTTCCAAGGGAGGGGGGTTGGTTTTTAGTATATAGAGTGATAGAGAGAATCTCATTATATGTCTTTTTTATGTCTTATTATGTCTGTTATGTCTTGAAACTTATGTCCTTGAAAGTAGCTAATCTGCCCCTGCAATTCTGTTCTCTGCATAGTAAGATACACCTTTTAGAAGTTATAAGTGAAAAATTGAAAAAATCCGAAAATTTCGAGGTTTTTCGAGCACCACGCAGTTAGCACAGGTCTTTCGAAGTTGTAAACTTAGTTTCACACTATTGGTATACCTAGTACCCTAGCAACACCCCAAAAAATCAAAACGTGTCGATTTTTTGCGACCTGACGCGGTTTTTGTGTCTACGGTGACTGGCCTATAGGAGCCAGATGAAAAATGTAATGAATTTTTCGAAGTCAGAAACCAAGTGACTGGTTAATGAGTGAGTCTTGACTTCAAATTGACATTTTCGGTGAGAATAACCTTTACAGGACTTATCGACAAACCAACCTGACGGTCTGGAAAGATATGAACTTGAAGTTACATACATACAAATTGTGACATAGTGCGGAGAACTTTTATACAAGAACTTGGAAATACCGAAGATGAAAATCGAAAAGTGAAAACCATGTTTCGAGTTACTATTCCAACGTACGATATAACAGTCGAGTTTTCGACCGCCGTATAAATCGTACCTTCAGTGATTTTTTTTTCCTCTTCCGAAGTCAGGACCGATTTTTGCCGATAACTTTTTACTGTCGAACTTCTGTAACGAAAAATGAGAATTTATGAATTCGTTATACCTAATATGAATTATACGTTATTTCAATTTTCTCGGCGCGGCAAAAAAGTCCATTCGGCGAAACTTCGCGTATAATAGGCGAAAAATTTATTCGCTCGAAATGGAATTTCGAAACAACGAAACGAATGAGGCGCGGGCGTAGATTCCGTGTGGTGTCGTACATTTCTCCCTCGTCGCGTGTTCTATCTCTCCCCCCCCTCTCCCGACAGAGTCCTATTTTTTTGTTCCTAATTAATGTTTACCCTATCCACATCGACGTATATTGACGAGATTGGTGTTGGATGAACGGTTTCATTATTTACAATACGTGGGAGAGAGGCTACCGATGCCGATGGCCTTTTCTGCATTTTAAAAAACAAATTACGGGTATTTGCAACCGCGTACGCCGCCCAATCTGGTCTGCGATTTTTGCCGTGTGTCGCGTGTAATTTCAGCGAACCTCGAACACCCTGTTTTCCATGTTTACTTCCTCTTTTCGAATTTCGCGATTGCCGAGCGGAAATTACAGCTCGATTAACGCTTCGTGTATACCCGTCTGATTTATCCCGCATTCGATCTAATACATGTATATTTTTAAAAAACAAAAAAAAAAGACTTTTTTAATTATTTCAAATGTTATTAACGTTTTTCGCGTTTAATTTACGGTCCGTTTTCCGGCTACGTATAAATTTTTCAAGAATGACTAATCTGGCTCGTTTTTCTGTTTTACACTACTCGTTAATCGTATATCGCTACCCTAAGCCCAAAGTGCCTTTTAATTTATCACGTATTTACTTCTTTTTTTTTTTCACTCGTAGGTATATAAAGTATTTCCGCGGCCGTGCCGATTTGAAATGCTCACCAGAGTACACCGATTACGTTTTCTCAGTTTTTGCGATCAATTTATTATTATTTTTTCTTATTTTTTTAATTTTAAATTTTCGTGTAAGATTGTTAATCGTGCGATACGGTGTATCACGGATGCTGATTGGTAAGGTGACCGATGAAGAGCGTGTGAAAAACGTGGTTATTTTGGTCGGAACCATTACGTAGAATACTAATGAAATGTACTTTTGTAGGTAGATTTACGACACATGGACACCGATGCAAATATGGTCGATCTTGGCGTCGATTTGTCCGAGTTCTACAAGTCCGTCGAGTGGGATATATTAGAAGTTCCAGCGGTTAGGTAAGTTGCAAACGAATGCCAATTTTCGGTTTCTTCCGCGGCCAAATATTGCAGAATATGTTAACTGTTTCGGAAAATATTACTCCTCCTCTCCCATTGAAATTTCACCACCCCGACTAACGATATCTGCGACTGCTCTTGTAATCGGTGAAGAAGTTGACTAGGTCAAGTCAAATACGTCGGATCCCCTGATTTTCAAATTCACCTCTTAATAGTCAGGAATGTACCTAACGAAACCGCTGAAATTTGATATTGAAATGAATAAGTCCCCAAGAAACTCGATTCTCGATCATTTTCATTTGGACGCTGTTTAACAAAAGGGAACCAACCCACAAAATCCGCTTTTTGAGAACACGTGATTTAAAGTTCAAGAGCCATGTAGAAACTATATGGCATTGCGTTTACTGATAAGCTTTTCCCAACGTGAGTACACATTTTTGAATCGGGGTCCAATTTTGAAAAATTCTACGTTTTACGCTCTTTCAAACGATACCAATAACTCATTTTGTTTACAAATGTGGGTTAGTTCCCTTTTGTTAAACAGTGTCCATTTAAAGTCTCGGACGCTGCATGCTACCAATACTCAGCAAGGAAAACAAATTACATATTGTCCATGTAGGAGTGTAAGTGACCTTGGTAATAGTCTGTTTTTAGGGTATGCCAATTCACTTTTTTGTTTCTGTTGTCCGTAGTATACTAGATGGCGTGTAACAGCCGAAAGCGCTATAGACAACAGAAATAAAAAAGTGGATTGGCACACATTTTTTATTTATTTAATTTTTCTATTAATATTATTGAGCTACGGACCTACACTCTGGGCTATAGGCTATGGGCTTGGAAAATGTTTTCTACATGTCTCACAGGTATCCAGCAGCGGAAAGGTAGGTGAGGATGTTGTTTATGTGCTTGTGGGAGTTGGAGAGGGCCAAATTTCGACCATGGCGGACGTGGTGTGAGTTACGAAGGCAGGTGGGGGAGGAGCATGAGAAGAGGTGGTCCACGATGAGAGGGTCTTCATCTTCACATTGTGGGCAGTTGGGGGGATAAAAGTTAGTGAAAAGATGCGTATATGCAAGAGGCGTGTATGTCCAATCCTTAGGCGGGTGATGTTAACTTCCTCGCGGTGGGAGGAACGTTCGGATGTTGACCAGGGGACAGGTCTAAGCTTGATTTGTGCGAGCTTGTTGTGCCAAGGGGGTAGATGCTGCCACTCTGTGAACCACTTACGCAAAATGGTCTGGCGAATGGCGGAAGTGAGATCTGTTGAGATCAGGAGGCAACGAGTAACCTATGAGAGCTGTGTAGCTTGCTGTGCTGCTTGATCACCAGCCTCATTTCCTGGGATACCAATTTGGCTTGGGATCCAGATGAGTGGAATCAGGGCCGGCAACTTTTCATAATCCCATGTGTAGCGAAAAAAATAACACTGATTTTACACAATAACGTTTTATTATCGTATCTTTATATTAGGTCGTATGCATAAAAATTAAGCTTTAACGTCAAAGCAAAAGAGTGGAGTAAGAGCTGAAGGGAAGGATAGACGTTTAAGGTTTTGCTTCAATCCGTATGCATAGGCTTTTTCTTTTACTTCAAAGTGAACGCTCCACAAAATAAAGCGAGTGCTGCAAAGATAACAACGTTTGTTCAAGTTGTTATTAGCGGACGGCGACGTATGTGTCCAAGGAACTTCTTCTAAATCGAAAATCATTCAAAGAAGCGAAGACAAAGATGGAATAATCTTCGGGGTAAATCTCCGATGATTTCCAAAGAATTTCATCAGAAATTTTCGAGAAGATTCCTTCGATTTCCGATGATAATTTCCGAAGAATTTTATCGAAAATATTAGGGAACCCGATTACTTTCGAACAATTTCATTGGGCATCACTGAGGAAAATCTCCGATGATTTTGGGAGAATTTTTTCGGGAATCTTTCCCGAAGAATTTCATCGGAAGTCTGTAGAAAAAGTTTCCAATGTTTTCCAAACAATTTCTTCAAAAATCTTCAGGAAGATTTTCCAATAATTTACGGGTATAAACAGTTTCATCGGAAATATTTGGGAATAAACTCCGATGGTTTTTGGAAGAATTTTATCGAACATTTTTTTCCTTTTCTTTCCCCTATCTTTTGTTCATTTTTTTTGTGTTTTGTTTTAGTTTAATTTTGTTTTATTTCCATTTTTATTATTATTATTATTATTTCTTTCAACAAGTCTGTATTTTCTTTCTTTTTATTTTCCTCTTATTCACAGTTGTATTTTATTAATTAAGAACGGGCTCCTCTGTAATTGGCCAATGGCTGTTAAGGGAACCTTAAATAAATAAAATAAAATAAAATAAAAATCTCTTCAGGAAAAATTTCCGAAGATTTCCAGAGAATAATTTTGTTGGAAATCTTCGAGAAAAATCTCCGATGATTTTTTAAGGAATTTCATCGGAAATTTTTTGGAGGAAAGATTCCGATATTTCCTGAAGAATTGAGACGGGTTTCCACTCATGCGGTGGAATTAGAGATATTTCCCGAAGATTTTTGATGAAATTCTCGGAAATTAGCCCACAATTTTCGAAGAATTTTATCAAAAATAATTTGAGAAAAATCTCCGATAGTTTCAAAAAAATGTCATTGGAGGTCTTCGAAAATAATCTTCACTAATTTTCGGAGAATTTCATCGAAAATTTTCTGAAAAAATTTCCGACTTCCGAAAAAATCTTCGGGGAAAATCTCTGATCCCATCGCGTGAGTGGAAAATTGTCTCAATTCTTCGGGAACCGGAATGTTTTCCCAAAAATTCCCGATAAAATTCCTTAGATATCTTCGGAGATTCTTCTCGAAGGTATTTGATAAAATTATTTGAAAACTATTGGAGTTATTCTTCCGAATATTTTCTATAAAATTCTTCAAAAATTATCAGGAAATTTCCTCGATGAATTTCGATGAAATTTTTTGGAAAACATCGATAATTTTTTCTAAAGAGTTCCGACGAGATTCTTCGTTAGTTACCGGAATTTTTTTCCGAAAATTTCCGATGAAATTCCTTGAAAATTATCGAAGATTCTTGATTTCCTATGAAACTATTCTTTGGAAATCGTCGGAGATTTTTCCTGAAGATTTTCGATAAAATTCTTTAAAAACTATCGAAGTTTCTCCCCAACTGCTGTTTCTTATTCAAAATTTATCGGAAAATTTTCTCAAAGAACTTTGATAAAATTTTTTCGAAAACATTGGAAATTCTTCCCAAAGGTTTCCAATGGGATTTTTCGGAAACTCTCTGAATTTTATTCCAAAAATTTCCGATGAAATTCAATTAAAATCATCGGAGATTTTTCTCGAAGATTTCCAATGAAATTGTTCTTTGGAAATCATCAGGAATATTTTCCTGATAATTTCCGATAAAATTCTTCAAACCGTCAGTTTTTTCCAAATATTCTTGATAAAATTCTTTATAAATTATCGGAAGATTTTTGAAGAAGTGCTTCGGAAAACATTGGAAATTTTCTCTGAAGATTTCCGATGAAATTCTCCAGAAATTATCAGAAATTGTTTTCAAAGATGTCTGATAAAATTACTTGGGAATCATCGGAGATTTTCCCCGAACATTTTTGATGAATTTCTTCGGAAATCATCGGTAATTTATCTCAAAAATTTCCTCTGCCAGGTGTCCGGATTTTCCATTGAATCTCCGGATTTTTCAACCTTCGGCAAAAAATGTCTTTTCTAAATAATATCCGGAAATTCTGTGAAAAATCCGGATTTTTGTTATTTTTTCTCGTTTTATGGGTTTATTTAACTTCTGATTATAGTTTGAAATACTTTTCTGTGGCTGACTGTATTTTGACTGCACTAAACTGGACTATAAAAAATGTTTTCTCGTTGTTTTACCTTAATAATTACTCAGTTCTCCTTTAACCCAAAGTATCCTTTTCCAGAAACCAAGGTTGAAAACAAATCCACTGAAATTGGATTCGAATCAGAATCTACGAATAACTATTTTTCTATTTTGATTTGAGAATGATTCACGTTTGCTGTGATTCAAACTGGATTTGAATAAATAGAGTGGATTTGTGGATTCGAAGACACGAACTGACTGGTTCTGGCATCCAAATCAACTTTTTCAGGGTTATCTTCCATTTTCTTCGGATCCGCCGTTGTAATTAATTCAAAATTCAATTAAAAGTTGAAAATAATCATCTTTTTCCAGTGCGTTTTTGGTTATTCTCTTTTTCGTCCGCCCCCCCCAAAAAAAAAATTATGGGCTCTCAGTGTGGGATTCACAAAGAAACCAAAAAAAAGTACAAATCCGACGAATCTACTAAAAAGATTCGAATAAATTTCACGAATCCATAACGTTTATTAGATCGAATTACTGATACGAATCCATTCCTAATTTCTCAGCTCCCAATAGAGGAAAATATGCGCCTGGACCATCGATTTATGCATGGTTCCAAAATGAAAATAAAATAGTGAAAGAATTTTCAGCTTCCCAAATGTAGAGATTCAATTTGATCTCTAGTAATTTGTTGTGTGAGATATTTGTGTGATTTTTAATAGGGCATTTCCTTTTTCTGTTAATTTAATTTTGGGTGCATTATTTGGTAAAACTGATAAGAAAACTGAATTCTGTATGAAATTTCCTATAAAAAACATTATTCTTCTTTTATTCCTAGTAGTTTTATCATTATTTTCTACTAAATTGAACTTTAAATGCATTGTTTTCTCATCAATACTTTCTTTAATATGTAGTTGTAATGTATTTTTTTCAACTTATGAAACTCGGGGCAATTAATATTTTGGGATAATTGGTAAAACTGAACATTGATTATCATTCTACTCTTAATTCTATGCCAGAAAAGCTGAAAAAAAGATTTTTTATTTTTTCACCCTAAGGTCCCTTCCCTTTGCACATCACATTTGTGTCCGGATTTTTCCGGATTTCTCATTCTGGACTGTTCTCCAGATTTTGGCAAATAAATCTGGCTGCACTGACTCGTATTCACAAATTTCCGGCCTGGTACCATTTTCCTGTCTATCTCCAGTCGTGAGTAGAAAAAAAATTTCAAAACAGAAAAACGTTTCGATATTTTACTATAACTCGGCCCCTTTAAAAGTAAGAGTATGCAAACCTATCTACATACTGTCGGGGTAGGTCGTCTACTTACCAGGTAGCCTGTATGTTATAAAAAGAGCTCACTGCAAGAAGTGGTGAAGTCCATATACTTCTGCTGTGCTAGACAGTTTTAATATTAACCCTCCAAGTGGCACTGCCCAAAAATGAACTTGGTCAGTTTTTGTATTGAGCCCTTTAAATAGTACCCGGCTTCAGCAAGAACGTTGTTGCCGAAGTGAGAATTTTTTTAAAATGTTATTGTTGTTTTTGAAACGATTGTTTTCTCGACAGTTTCTCATCAAGCAGTCGCAAAAACGTTCATCTTTAGACGGACAAAAACCATTTAGTGAAGTCGAGTATTATGCCATTTCCGTGCAAAACTCGGAATTTTTTTCTTCTTCCAGTGTCAAACTGAACCTCCGTTAATACGTACAATGTAATCAAATTATACTATCCAAATCAGAGAAAAAAAAAACTTAAGCTATCGTCACAAGCGTTCTGAAATCCCCATAAATTCCTGTGCAAATGCTATTCTTTTGATCTCGCTTTCTTCTTCGTTCCGCCATCTCCTATTGGGGGTTGGCTAACCAGATGGCTATCTGTAGTTTCGATACTGCTTTCCTGAATAACTCCGACGATGTGCAGTCCAGCCACCGGCGCAGGTCCTTTAACCAGGAGTTCCGCCCTCTGCCAATTGATCTCCGTCCGTCGATTTTGCCTTCCAAGATCAAGTGTATAGTATCCCATACTTTTCGCCTCTCAGTATATATGGCCCTGATACCGCTATTTTCTTTTTTTTTGTGGTGTTTAGCGGTTTGCCTTCCCTCCCCATTCTGCTAAGCACTTCGGCATTTGTCACTTTCTGAATCCACGGGATCTTCAATATCCTGCGGTAGAAGTACACCTCTAGCGCGTGTATTTTTCTTTCTGTGCCCGGATCCGTAGTCCAACTCTCGCTTCCGTACATCAGAATCGAGTAACATCTTAGCATCCTCATCCGTAGGTTTATACTCAACTTTCGCCTTATAAAGAACTGCTTCGTGTGGAGGAAGGTGCCTCTCGCTTGCTCAATTCTCCCTCGTATTTCTTTTTGAACGTCTCCTTGTTTGTTGAGATTTGTGCCTAAGCATCTGAAGTATGATATCTGTTCCACGCCTTGGCCATTAATGTTAAGCTCCGAACGGACTGGTTTCTTAGAGAATACCATACGATTACAAAATGAAAAACGATTTATAGAGATTCACTTTTGTAAATGACGATTCGTACTTCTTCCTCTGTAATAGGCGTTCCATTTCCTCTACCAGAAATTTTAACATTAGTTGTACCCTCTCCGGGCCAAAGTAGTTGAAGTTTCTTTATTTCAGGCGAATCGTTTTCACTAGACACAGTTGCCGGTGCCGTGCAGTGCCCATTGTTGAACTATGTGTTCTTAGATCCATTGTTACGGCGAAACTATCCGCGATGCTTAGCGAGAACTTGGCGAATAAGTGGAATAGGGAAGGTGATGAGGTGAATTAGATTTTTTGGGAAACTTTGAATCAAGAACGATTATCTACCTATTACAGGCAGAAAAGTTGGGTCTGGCGATTATCGCGAACCCTCTGAGACTTAGTAGTTCGCACGCCCCATTATTCGTACTCCTGCTTTCGGTTGCATTGTCTCGGCTGTCGAATATAATTTTCGAAATCACGAAACCCTGTATTGAATAATCATTTCGCCGACAAATAAAATATAAGACTATCCGCAAATCGAAAACACACGGGTATACTTACATATTTTTTTCCATATTTTTTGCAGGAACGAGAAATACTACACGTGTTGCGACGAACCATATCTGGATATCACGTTCAACATAACCATGAGAAGGAAGACGTTATTCTACACGGTGAACATTATTATACCGTGTATGGGAATATCATTTTTGACTGTTTTAACTTTTTATCTGCCATCGGATAGCGGGGAAAAGGTGAGACTTGCACAAATATACATAAATTTATTCTCTACCGATTGCAGACAGGGCTTTATCGTAGCGTGGCGAATTTGCCATTTTACCCGGGATACGCGGCGCCGATGTCGTAAATAAAAAAGAGTACTCAATTCGGATATGTTTATCGTGGTTTCCGCCGACATGGTACACCGTTTTTTCTCGACAGCAAATTAACCGCGTCGAATGGTATCAGCTGATGTGGTTTCGAACCTCTCTTTTCCCTTTTCGAAACTTCGAAGTGCTTCCTCTTATTTCCAGTCTGAAGAGCGTTATATTAAATAGCCGGCCAGACCATGAATTCCGAAGAGAATGTACTAATTTAAGCCATTATTCGCCATTGTCCTTATAGTGATCAGTTCTCAAAACTGGCGAAAATGGTGCACCGTGTCAATCAGTAATCATCGATTGAAAAGCGAATTCCGTTCTACAGGGCGGTTTAAGAAAAAGAAAAAAAGTTACTGACCCACTAAAAAAAAAAAAAAAAAAAACATATACAAAAACTGAAAGAACTCCCTTATTTTGGCAAAGTTATGTTACAGTTTTACAATAAAAATGTTGCCCATCGGCGGCGAGACAAGTGCGAGTACGTCTGATATAACTCGATTTTTTTGGTCAAACATATTATCGTGATTTTCCTGAATCATTGTCACTGCACCCAACGATCACGTATACGCTACGACTACACAACTGCACATTAGTGTTGATGAAACCTGCCATTTTACCTGAGCTGTTCTTTCTGCTCTCGTTTAGTTTGAATACGTATCTGTTTTTTTAACCTATTATTATCGAACTGCTATTTTTGCTTCTTCAGCTGTGTTCGTTATCTCTGTCTTTCTGTGTCACCGGTCATGACTCACGAGGTAGGTTGTATTTCTGCTACATATATTCAACGACTCACAGTAATTAACTATACATGAACGAACGAGTGACACGAGCAGGGTGAGAACTAGGGTTGGGCGAGATTTAAATCCTCAGGGATTTTGAATCCAACTTTCCAAAAATCCTGATTTTGGATTTCGAATTTCAAATCCTTTTTCAAAAAGGATTTCGGATTTCCGATTCAACTCACAATTATTAGCAAAGGATTTGCACTTAAATGATTCCAAAAATGATTAAATTCCAAATCCAAACATAAGGTGCTTGCAGCAGTGCGCTGCGGCAAACACCCTGAAAATACTAATTTCATCTATATAATATTTAAAATATGTTTGAAAAACTGGGTTCTATGAAGTTCAACACCTATATCTCAGGCCCTAATTATCGCACAATGCTGGTTAAGGTCTCAAAACACTCGGTGAATCAAGCTCCTTATGAATCTATTTTGATCACTCAAATTCATTCAGTCTGAGGAGAGTTATGAGGTAACAACCAACTCAACCTCACTACTCACACGCATTTTTTCCACTCATTTGTCCATTACTCACGAACTATTTGACCTACCAAGTTCATCTTAGTCTAAGAACACTCAATGAAGCAACCTCTTCCATATGCTTTGACGCTGAGACTGACCTAGAACATGCGAGCGGAAAGTTTTTCCCCATATTCAGGTTGATTGCGATTATACCTACGGCAAAATTACAAAATTATTGTTAACTAACAAACTTAACGTAAAAATTTCATTTATTATTGGCTGACTGTTTTTATTTATTATTATTATTACTATTATTATTTATTAAATATTGAATATTATTACACGTGTTCTCTGCCGGGGTTTTTACAATAATAATGTTTTTCAGCTCGACAGGAACTAGACCCACTTTAACTAAAATAACAATATAACATCTAATAATATACTCACTTATTCATCTTTCTTGACTGTTGCTCAATTCTTTTCTTTTTTAAGTACCTCTGTAACATATTTCCCCATTTCCCTGTATCTTTTTCAGTCGTTTAATTTTTTTGCCTCCAGGTCTTCCCCTCTGACTTCGTATTTTTCTCTTACTGGTTTGAAAATTGGACATGCTTTAAACGTGTGGTCTGGCGTATCCTCTTCTTCCCTGCATTCCATACGTATACATCATCCATATATTTAAAATATGTTTGAAAAACTGGGTTCTATGAAGTTCAACACCTATATCTCAGGTCCTAATTATAGCTCAATGCTGGCTAAGGTCTTAAAACACTCGGTGAATCAAGCTCCTTGTGAATCTTTTTTGATCACTCAAATTTGTTCAATCTGAGGAGAGTTATGAGGTAACAACCAACTCAACCTCACTACTCACACGCATTTCTTCCACTCATTTGTCCATTACTCAGAACTATTTGACCTACAAAGTTCATCTTAGTCTAAGAACACTCGTGAAGCAACCTCTTTCATATGCTTTTTTGATCACTCACATCCGTTCAGTCTGAGGAGAGTTATGAGATAACAACCAACTCAACCTCACTACTCACACGCATGCATAGCAGCAATGTTACTACCAAAAGGACGTACTGTTCACAGTCATTTTAAATTACCTCTGAATCTGCACGAACATTCAATATCTGGTTTGAAAGTCAACAGCAAAGAAGCAAACAGTATCAAGAATGCCAGAATCATCATTTGGGATGAAGCTCCAATGGCAGACATGTACGCTCTGATGTGTGTAAACAGACTATTGAAGGACATCATGGGAAATGACGTGCCGTTTGGCGGCAAGATTGTAGTTTTGGGCGGATATTTTAGGCAGGTTCTGCCAGTAGTTCCACATGATTCAAGAGCTGCTGCAATTGCTAATTCCATCAAGTTTTCTCCTTTATGGCTTATATTCAAGACGCTGAGACTGACCCAGAACATGCGAGCCGAAGCAGGAAAGAGTTCTCAGAATTCTTGCTGCAGATTGATAATTGTATTTTCCCTCATTCTGGCTCTGAAAATGGGGGCATTATAGAATTACCTGCAAGCATAATTTCTCAGGACATTATAAGAGATGTCAATGGTGAAAAGTTAGACACTCCAGAGGATGTCCTGAAATTTTCTAATGTTGCAATTCTGGCACCAAAGAATGATCATTGTCAGAAGATCAACGACAAGATTTTGGACTTGATTCCTGGAGAAGCCAAAACCTACACAAGCGTGAATAGACTGATCAGTGAAAGAGACAGTGAAATCCTGCAATTCCTCGTTGAATTTCTGGATAGTCTGGAGTTGACAGGTTTACCACCAAACAAATTACACTTAAAAGTTGGTGCGATTGTTATGTTGCTACGTAATATGAATGTGGCACTTGAACTGCTGAATAGGACACGACTAATTGTGAGAAACATGTACACGAATGCACTGGATCTGGAAATAATAACTAGGATGGAGTGCGGTCGAAGGATATTACTTCCAAGAGTGGACCTGTCGCCAGCGGATTCCGCCTTGCCTTTTTCATTCAAAAGGAGACAATTTCCGATAAAGTTAGCCTTTTGTATGACGATCAACAAGGGCCAGGGACAGCTGGAGAAGGTTGGGATATATCTACTCGAGTATGTCTTCAGTCATAGACAATTATACGTAGCTCTGTCGCGGACAACTTCGGTTAATAATTTAAAAATCCAAGTACAATCTGAAGCTATAAAACTGCAAGCGTGGTGTGGAAGGAGGTCCTGTAATATGATAACTTTATAAATTTTTGTAATTTTTCTTATTTTTATATAAGAATAGAATAATTTACTACTAGCTTATTGATATCTTGAAAATCAAACCTTACACAGTGATAGATTTACATCCTTTTTTGTTGTCATATTCTGCTTACGCGAAGGAAGCTCGTTTGGTCATATATTTAGTAAGTAAGAAGGTAGAACGCTGAACGCAAAGTCCTACAAATTACTATCTTTCACTGATAATTGGACGCTGTTAAGCAAAAACTGCCCAAGCGACAAAATCTGTTTTTTGAGAAAACGTAACAGTAAAAGTGAATGAATAATGCCGGTATACGGACATAGCGTTTACTGATAAGCTTTTTTCAACGTGGATACAGATTTTTGTATCGGGGCCCAATTTTAAAAAATTCTACTTTTTATGCTCTTTCCTGCGATACTAATATCTTATTTTGTCAACAAATATCGCTTGGACGGTTCTTTTTTTAACTGCGTCCAAGCAGCACTTTAGCACTGAGCTACAGACAGGGCTGCTTAGTCAATCGGAAGGGCTAAAAACTTGGCTAAAAGCTAACACTTCCAAACGATTGACTTCGGCTAACAGCTAACAGTTAACGTGGTCTCATTAGCTAACTAATGGCTAGCTAATTTTGGGCCAAAATCGATCGGCTAACAACTAAAAGCTTCGGCTTAGCTAAGCAGCCCTGGCTACAGACAACAAAAATTGTATGCGAACGTCCTCAGCCAATGGTAGATTGAAGATTGAGTAAGTGCTCACTGCTGAGTTGCGGAAATTTAGAAGTCAGAATTCAGATTATTGGATTTTGGATTTGAAATCCCAATTTTTCTGAAAATTGAGAGGATTTAGGATTTTGGATTTGAAATTCTTTTCTAAAAAAGATTTGAGACTTCGAATTCAAATCCTTTTTTTACCAGGATTTTGGATTTTGGATTTAAATCTTGGAGCTCCCAGATTTTGCCCATCCCTGGTTAGATCGAGTATTCAAAAAACGTTCGCCGTTCGTTCGGAATCGAAAAGAGCAAACGAGCAGAGAACATGGTTTGGGGAGGAATAGCAGATAACGTAACCTGTTATTCTCGCTAAACTACTCTTAAATAACAGATAGATTGCTCCTAAGCAGACTGCACAGCCTTGTAGCAGAAGGATCAGGGTTGCCATTGTGGAATTTACAGTGCTGCCAACCTTCCTTGTTTTCCCTATCGCGTGCTTGTGTTCTTACTGTTTCTTGTCAAACACCCTATATAACAGGGTGATTCTCAAATTTGAGGAACGATTTAACATTGTAAAGTTGAAAAAAGTTTTTGTCAAATTTTCAGTTTTCCTGGAATATTCTGAGAAGGTGTCCTAGACACTCAGTGTATGCATGGCTCATTGATGCAGTATTGTTTTTGTCCACGTGAAAGACAAACTTACACGCTGTAAACACATTTTGAAAACCTGGCCTGATAAATCCAGTTTAGCGCCGTAACCATAGCTTTTACACCATCCGCTACTCAAATTAAGGAACACCTCCTTCTCACCCTTTCGCTGAGAAACAAAAAGTTGATTGCAATGAATGAGTGCAAATAAAGAAATATGCATTTTAATGCTGATTATCCACCTACACTCCTCCTTCTCCAGTAAGTCTGATCAACGGAGGAATGTATGACCAAGACCCCTCACTCACTCCCACCACAAAAGGAAACAAAATCAACATGGCCTCCGTAGATGCTCTAAATCAAAACTCACCAAAATACCCGATGAAAAAACATAATAAGACCAAATTGAAAAACAAATTTGTAAAACTACAAAATAGGCAATTGGAATGTTGACACTCTAAAATAAAATAATAAAAAATAAAAGTTAGAAAACTTAAAAAATCTAGAAGAAGCAGTGATTGTGGCCGAACTCGATATCCTGGGAATCTCAGAGGTCATGAGAGAAGACGAAAACCGAAAAGGGTTCCACCTTTTTTCACATCATTAGAGCTGTTGGATTTTTAGTAAGTTTACAACTTAGGAATAGCATCTTGAGATGAACTAATTTACCAAGAAATCAAGATCGTTAGGGAAAGGAAGGGGCTAAAGTCTGCAGCCGTGTCTTTTCCAACCGCTAACCTTCGTTTTCTTTATTTATATTTCTTTCTTTCTTCTTTAATCGCTTGTTGTGATTTCAAACTTCAAATTTGCCACTTAGTACAGGAATTATACAGTTTTAACGGGAAAAAATTGCTATTAAAGATTTTATCTTTGGAAGTTGTAGGATATGATCTCTCAATTGCCTATAAAAAAAATTTCTACCCCACCCTTCGTCCTTCGTAAGATAGGTGAGTTCAAACCCACCAAAATTTAGTTTCTTGAGTTTTTCTCGAAAATAATGCATTATTTTCGAAAATTTCATCTCAAAAAAAGAATATTTCTTATGAAATTTTCTATAAAAATGGTTGATATAATTTGGTTTCATATGTGTCATATTTACAAAGATACAAGACTTGGCGATACCAACATTTACCTACAAGAATTTACGACTCCAAGTTCATCTAGTCGTCTCTCTTCCGCCAGAGCTAGTTAGAGGAGACAAACTTTGGTAATCACAAGGTGTCTACCAAATACGAATTTTCCAAAAGTATAACCTGTGTACGGCTTTTGTATGCAGGGATATAACAATAGGGGGTAGGAGGGTAACTTACCCCCCCCCGGGTAGGAATTCTTCACTCAACAGTTGGGAAAATTCACCATTTCAGTCAGGCGGAGTTGGGAAAATCTAACAAGTCAAAAGTTTTCCTTTTTTTGGTTTTGATGCTTGGAATTGAGTTGAGAAGTTGTAAGAATTCAACAAGTCAACTTTTTTCTTTTTTTTTTTTCTTCTTCTTCTTCTTCTTTGGTATATGAGAATATTTTTGCATTGGCTAAAAAAACCTTTATACTTGTTGGGATTTTCCTAATTTTTGATCCATCTACTAAAATGTCCCCTAACTCCGGTGGAGGCTTCTGTACCTCCTTACATTAGTCCCTGACTGAAATGATAAATTTTCCTAACTGTTGAGTAAAAAATTCCTACCGTGGAGTGTGGCGGGAGTTGACCCACCCCCATCGGTCCGTCCCTAAATTTTGCACCTGAAATGAAACCAGAATTTGCGAATTTGCCACCTGAAGATCCTTTTTCGTCTTGAGTCGATAAGATGAGATTAATATGTGAAACACCGTGTATAATAACCGGCGCCACTACTATAACAGCCAGGTAACTGTAACTTGTTATATTGGAACATATGTCGCCGACATGATTCCGACAAGGCACAAGTGTACCTCCGTCCCATACTGCCGAAGTCACCAGAAGCAAAAGTGAAATTAAACGTCAATCTCGCGGGTAGGCCTACTACGCTTTAATTGCGAAATTTCTTCTCACAATAGAGATCCCGTTCAGGCTCACTAACCCAGATTACTGTACGCGAACTTAAATCCTAATTGTTACACGTTCATTCTCCTGTTCGTCTAATTTAAAAGACGCATTTTGACTGAGGGCAGGTAGGCAGTCGAATACAGCTAAGCCGTGTGCTGCACCGGTGTAGTCATGGCAATGTACACGCTACTACACGCGGCATCGTAAAGAACAGACTTTGGAAATTAAAAACAGAACTGGAAACATTTTCGCGCGTAAACTTTAACCATTTTTGTATACATCAGGCTGAAATTGAAAGTTTCTGCGTCCCAATTACGGTATACTTTTGAATGGCGGCGCGCGGTGGGTTTGTACTCGCGAAAGCTCGTAAACATTGATGGCTTTTGAAGAGCTCGGCTGGCTGCGATGTCGAATACAAAATGCGGAACATCTCGGGAAATGTACGCGAGCCCAGCTACTTGGTACATACGTTTGCAGTTAAGCATGAGTGTACTCGGGAACCAGAGATGAAGAAATATCGCGAACCGGCGGACAAAGAAAATATAAGAAATTGTAGACCAGTCAGCCTACTGTCTTACAAACTACTCAGAGAACTAATCACAGCGAGACTCGAAGAAAAACTAGATGGATGCCAACCGGATGAACAAGCAGGTTTTAAAATGAGTAAAAGTACCGCAGACCACGTATACATGTTCTCAGACAAGTGATAGAAAAAACGGACGAATTCAGAACGCCGATATGTGTAGCCTTTATCGATTTCGAAAATGCGTTCCACTCTCTGAAATTTAGAAGTGATGCTCTCAGCACTACAAACATTGGGCTGTCGCGTTCTTCCCTTTAGGCCGTGTGTGCACGGGAAGCTCGGGCAAATAAATTTGAAACTGAAACTTTAGGGCGAGATAGCTATCGCCTGAAACTGGGTTGGCTCTGACTTGCGAAGAGCCGAAGCTAAGAAACTGGAAACTGAAACTGTACTTGGCTAATTTACTAAGCCGGAAACTGGGGTGAGCCTTATTCGAATGGCTCGAAACTAGGTGTTCTCGGACCAGAGCACGAGGTCACAGAAACGGTCACAACTTAGCGAACTTTTATTTCACGAATAAACAAACAGTTCTGTCTTGGTACAACCACGACGGTACAACACAAACTAAACTCTTTATCATTTATCAGCTCGGAAGACAGCGATATCAGCAGCTCATTGTTAACTAGTAGGACGAGTAAAAACTAGCCACTAGCTACAAAAATTAGCTAAAGAGAAAAGAACCCGAAATTTTGCCTGGGACGTCACATACCCCCCCCCCCCCTCCTAGAGTCCGACCCGGTCCTGAGCGGGAGGACTGTAGGTAAAATTTTGATGGCCGAAAGTAAAATTTTGGTGCTAATATCCCTGCTTCTCACTGAGTAAAACAAAACAAGATGACAAGGTTTAACAAAGAAAAAATAACGTAGAAAGAGAAAGGAAAAAGGTCGGAAAATAGTAACTAGACAGAAGATCAGTTAAGAGAAAACCTGTATGAACAAAATTTAAAAAAAAAAAAAACAATTTTGGCAAACTAAAGAAAATAAAAAAAAAATAACAAAAAGAAAATAAAAGGAACAAACTTCGTCTGCTCGATAGAGCTAGGAATCGAGTAGATGAACACAAGAAAAAAAAAACGATAAAAATTTAAGTAAATAAAACGATAATTCGAACATCAGCTTGGCGGGAGGTAGAGCTCCACAGGTCATCGGCACGTCGACGTTCGAGGCGTTAAGTTGGTCCGCTAATGCCGCGGGAGAATCTGGACTTTCGGGTAGCGGTGAAAGAATTCTCCAGCTCGCCTACGATGCGGGTCATCATGATCAGCTAGGACCATGAACTGAAAGCTGAACGGTAAGATGGTAGAATTGCCCAATGTGTCGCGCAAGACCACATGACATTCGGGAACCCGAATTTCGGAGATGAACTGGCTTCCGAATTTACTCCCTAAAGCAATAACGTCAGCTCGCCACTCATCCGCTATCCCCACTCTGATCACGCTGGTGTCCGCAGCTAGATCACCGATCTTGAACGAGAAATTTCCTCTCTCTACGACTTTGACATCTCGTAGAGAGCTAGGTCTCCACCATATGCACTGTCTTACGGGGGGTACCACCGGTCGAACGCTGCCGGGATCCACTTGTTCTCGAGCTACCACACTTCTTTCTGTAAACGCATCCACTACGACCCTGACTCTCTCTCCATTCGCCTTCATTAGCTCGAAAGCGATAGGAGGATAGTGGATAGTCAGCTCAGGCAATAGCGTACTGAAGGCAGCATCAGCCTTGTGAGTGTATTCGTTGAGGGTGTAGGTTGTTGCTCTGGACCTAGTGTGAAGTTGGGTGGTTGGCAGTTCGGTGCGGGCTACGGAAGAGGTTGTTGATATGGACGGCGCTGCTGATACGGAGTCCTGGGTCACTGGATGGGCAGAGGTAGGAGCGAACACGGTAGTTGCTGTCGAGCTTGGAGGGACTTCAAGTCGGGGCAATTCACATTTGGTATCGGCTACGGACATCGTGTCGAGGACCATTTCGATAAGCTGAGTGACATTTTGTTTGACTTGCTCTAGCTCACTTTCCAATTCGTTCACTCGAAGTTTTAGTGAGGCCAGGTCGAGCTCCTTTTGCTTGTCGGCGTCTAATTTTTGAAGCATCAGGTTGCGGAAAGACATGGCGTAGCTGAAAACAAAGTTAGAAAATGAGATTAGATAATGAGTTATTTTCAACAGTGGTCCTTGCAATGTCTCGCAGTCGATGTCAGATGGCGTTTCAGCGCTGGATTGGAAAGTTGGATTTGACCCCTTCTCTTCAGCTCCACGGGGTCCGGTCCGCTGCAGTTTAATCTCCACGTCTTTCAATGGGCCTCGTCGACATGTCAGTTTACCTTCGTATTTCCGGACTACAGCTCGATGATCTTCAAACCAGTCTCTCCCTAGAATCACGGGATTTGCGAGGTTTTTCACCACGTGACAAGAGATTCGAATTTCGACTTCATTTTCAGCGCAAACTTTTTTGGTCGGCAATAGGCACCGCAAAGTAGACTTGGTTCCCTGGGCTGCTTGTAGGAATCCACGGAGACGAATCGGCTTCTGAGGCAGTGATGGGATGTCGAGCTCTGGATTTTCGAGTTTGAAGACTTCAAGCAACTGTTCATCAATCAGGGTTAGTCGACTTCCCTGGTCTAGGAGTGCATTGAACTTAAATTTTTTCGGCTTTCAGCTCAATCTCCAGAGGCATCAGAATTCTCAGTTCAGATGGAGTATCTCTTTTTCTCTGGTCAGGTTTTTCTTCCTCTGATCCTTCGCTGTCGGAGCTGCTGTCCTTCGTGACACTTAAGCAGTAGCTCTCATGTTCCATCTCGACTACATTTATTTTTCAGTCGTTGAGTTCGGAGCTTCAGAGAGTTCTGGATCTTGACTTGGGCTTTGAACTATTGGCTGTTCTTCACGTTCACTCGTACCTGTAATCTTCGGATCTGCTCTTCTCGTTTGGTGGAATATGGCCTTAGCTAGAAATCGGACAACCGCCTGAATACCTGAATCAGACAAGAGACTACCCGATCGGCAAGTACCGACACTATTTCGACAGTGTCGAATTCTGCTCATTTCGACCGTCGAATTGTCGAACACTGACCAATCAGAAAGCAGCTTGACTGCACCGCCGGTTGCATTTCTTCGAATTCCGCAAAATTACTGCATTTTTGTCGATTTGTCGGCAATTGCCGGCTGTCGAAGTGTCGATCGACAGTTATTTTGCCCATAGGGTAGCTGTTCGATTCTTTCCGATTTTCGTTCTGAAAAGACTGAAATCTAATCGCATCCTCGGAGCGCCACTATGATCCAAGAAATAATAGCTAGGATCTGGAAAATTTGATCGATTTACTTGCCCCACAGCGTGATAGGTTTCGACCATGGTCACCCTTTCTTTCCTTTTGGGTTCTAAATGACTCACACTCGAAAAAACGGCATTGCCGAATTCGCTAAAACGTTTCCAAAACTGATGGTCTCGGTTAGTCACTGGGATTAGCTTACAGACGACGAGTTTGGTAACGTGGTTGGTGTCTAGAATAGCGTTCAACAACCGAGAGTACCGATCATGAAATTCTGAAGTGGAAATGCTGCTCTCGAATAATTCGTGATGACCAATCAGCAGGAGTATCGAGGGACTCAGTTGCGAGTTTGACTTTTCTAGCTTACGAGTTACCTGAGAGATACTGTTTTTGGGCCTACACAAGTCGTGATCGATGTTACTTCGCTGTTCTCCAAAGTAGTTTGAATATTCCACGCAGGAACTGAAAAGCTGATACAGGAACTGATCGCCGATGAGCTGGAATTCCTGGAGCCGGGGTACTTCAGTGAGCTGACGAGAACCCACTGGAATGGTGTTGCACGAGGCGATAAGAGAGTCCGATTCGGATTCGCTGCTGGCTGATGAGTCTTCTGTGTTAGAGAAGGATTCGTGGCTGCAAGTAGATTCATGATTAACTACGTTTACTGAATCTCTCTGAGGGTTCGTCGACTCACGTGAGTAGTGGCCTTTTCGCTGTTGGCGGAATGAACGGTTAGAACTTTTCGTTTTACTGGATTTCTCTTTCTCTTTTTCTTCTGTTAGCTTGTCTCCTTTTTCTCGGGAATGGTGACGTCACAGGGCATTGAACTTTCGTACCTCCGCATAATCAAGTACATGTATAAAAATGCAACAGCCACAATAACGATCAACAAATAAGGCTCATGAAAGTGATAAGACAAGGCGATGCACTCTCTTCCAAATTGTTTGCCGCAGCACTTTAAAACAGTATCCGAGATCTCGACTGAGAAGGAGGAGGACTTAAAATTGACAATGGCAGAAGATTGACTCACTTGGTGTATGCAGACGACGTGCTGTATTGATCGCCGAGACATGGCTAAATTGCAAGAGACAAGGAAAAATATAAACAAAGCGTGTCTGAGGAAAGGCCTGAGAATAAACAAAGAAAACACGAAAACAATGTGTAACGGCTTCGTAGTCTATAAAAGCCACATCAAAATGGAGAATGAAACGATCGAAATAGTGCCCGCCGTCGCTCCTGTCCTGTCACGATCGCCAACTTCTCTGTGGCGTACGAAATTTTATGTATTTTGACCCTCCACAACTACCACCAGAAAACTAAACGGGTCGTGCAGATTCTTTTACGGATTGAGCTCACAACACTCCTGCTTCTAACCAGCGTGAACTAAATGGTCAGAGGTTCACTGAAAACGAGTAGAATTGGAAGTTGATACGCACATCGTTGGTGAATTCCTGCCTTCACCTCCTAGACGACCGGTATCGAAGTCCGGCGGTCGACAGAGCGACCAGTGTCGCCGATACTTGACCGCTGGATGCAGAATCTCGATTCGACTGAGGACTGTAAATTTTTTTACAGCTTGATCTTCGCTGCGCGGCTGCAATCTGCAGCCGATTAGTTGCTATGAGACATATCCATGTACTAATGTATCTTGCATGCAGTGTGGATACTCGTCATCAGATTACTGATGATTTTGGCTCCTTTCCTTCTGGGCGCGTGAAGTGAGCGTGTCCTGATGACGTACGTGAGCGCGTGAGGAACGTGTTGTAATGATGTGACCTGGTAAGAAGTGTCCAGACATGAGTGAGCTGTTTAGGGCGTTCTGTATCCCCGCACCACCCCCTTCCCAAAGAAAACCGTTACGACGCCATTATGGGTATAATAATGGCATCATTCGTAGATTTTTAACATTTTATATGGTTTTACTTCTGGGTGTGCTTGAGCGAAAACCGTAACACTCCCCCCGTAACGGCCTCCCGTAATGCTCTTGTTACTATGACGTCATACTACTGGGTGTACTTGAGCGAAAACCGTAATGCTCCCCCGTACCAGCCCCCCGTAACGCTGCTGTTACTATGACGTCATACCCGGGTATACTTGAGCGATAACCGTAATGCTCCCCCGCACCAGCCCCCCGTAACGCTGCTGTTACTATGACGTCATACCCGGGTATACTTGAGCGATAACCGTAACGCTACCCCGACAGAATTCAGTGGTTGACACTTGCTGCGCCCCGCGCGACTACAGTCTACAACCGTGTTGTTAATAGAAATTTCCATGAAAATTTCTCTTATTAGGGTACGAAAGCATATAAAATGTTACACTACACGTTTTCTAAGTTCCTTTCTCTCCTCCTCTCTTCCTTCAGGCTTCAGAGATCTTGGAGAGGTGTTCTTATTAGGGTACAAAAGCATAATATAAAATGTTACACTACGTGTCGCTGTACGAGACACGCATTTGTCTCATAATTTTAGAAGGGGAACAAGGACGGACTTGCTCGAGGGGCAAGAGGCAAATGCTTCTGGTCTGAAAGGTTTATGGCCTGTTGGCCGGAATAGTCGTCTACTGTAAAGTGAAAATAAATACTACGAATTTGAAAAATAATTCGAACTTGTTGAATACAGCGCTACATAGATGCACGATAATTTTATTGTTGAAATTAGGGTTTTTTATACTGTTGTGTCGTGTTATCAAATAAATTATAAAAACAATGGAAAAAGTTAATGCAGCCAGTTTATAGTGAAACCCGAAGATATATGAATTGCAGTCAGGTACGGATGCACTGAGGAGGCAATGGAGCACTTGCTCGCCATAAAGAATACTTAAAAAGTTTAAAAATGAGTCTTCCCGAGTCCGAAAAGAGCTTGTCAGAGTCTTACAGAGTCTCAAAATTGAACATGTAGTGAAAGATTTCAAAGAGTCTTAAGGTGCCTTCAAAGTAGTAATCCGAGAACCGGAAAGTTGTAATCAAATCTAGAAGAATCTTAAAGAGTCTTGAGAAAGTCTGCAAAAACAAGAAGGGGTCTTAGAAGCATTCACTATACTTAGTGAATTATTAGAAAGTTTAAAAGGACTTTAAGGGTGGTACTCTGAAAAGCGCCATTTTTCATGTCACAGACCTAGTTTAACTGTGGAACTGACTATATAAAATTATTATTTTAATAATGTGTTAGAATGCACTTTCCTTTAACCTTTCATTCATATTTGAAACCTCCAACATCACCTCAAGTCCCCAAATTCTGCAATGAAGTACAAGATCTTCGCGTTTTTTCAATTGGTCTGGATGTCACACGGTTCAGTTTTCATCGTGTCCCCCCTCCCCAAAAAAAAAGCCTCATAAATGTACTCGTTAATTATTTTTAATAATTAGAATTGATAAGCAGAGTTCAAACAACAAGTTCTGAGGTTTCATATTGATACTGAGTGTCCTATGAGGCCAGCTGAGAACAAAATGTCTTTGTCACACAACTTTTTTCCATCGGTCTGGCACATTTTCTGTCTGCTTCCGTGGCAGCACTGATGTTGCTTCGGATATTCGCTGTGGGTCCGATGGCTTCATTCTGACGACATGAACACTATCTTCATGTGAAATTGTGAAACTAAAGTTGTGAAGTACATTCCACAGCACAAATCTATCAAAATCTTGAAATTCCCAGTTTTTGTGTTCCATTGGTCTGGGTTATCATATCTTATCAGTTATACCGGAATAATGGATCTGAAACGAGCCAAATAATACTGGTAAGATATTCACTTCAACAAAAAATGTTTGAAATTGCTTAAAATTTATTCATCGGCCGTTATTATTGAAATTTGAATAAAATTTCCATAGGTCCGGTTGTTCCAAGTTTTCCATAGATCTGGAAGACATAATATTTCGACACAAAAACGATGGGTAAACTGCTCTACCATCATTCTAATCAGAGTTGGGCGTTATTTGAATAAGACGTTATTCGAATAATAATCACGAATAAAAGTTCAATCGTTATTCGTTATTCATTATTCATCAACACGTAAAATTACTCATCAATCATTATTCAGTAAAATGAAGATGTGAATAATATTCGTCAATCATCGTTATTCGTTATTCATTGCGGAGGCAGTAACAAAACAAAAAAATTTAACGAGGATCAGTGGCTTAGCCAGGATTTTTCCAAAGGGGGACCGGGGGCAAAATAAGATTTTCAAGGAAGAAAAGGTCGAAAATTGCAGTATTTTTTAAAAATCGCTAATATTAGAGAACTATATATAAATGTTGGGGGGAGGGGGTAAAATTTTTTGTAGGGCTGTAAAATAAATATTTCTTGGGAAAGATTTTTTCGGAGGGGGGTAAAATTTTTTGGGGAGAGGTATTTTTCCTTGGGGGGATTTTTTTGACAAGTACCCCCTCCTCTTACGACACGCTACGCCACTGTCGAGGATTGTTCTTCAACTAGGTAAGCAGTTTCATGTCTTACCTCATCCCGGTACGAGGTAATGGCCGAAACTAGGTACCTATCCACAATTAAAAAATTTTATCCCCCCCCCCCATCCTACTGGGGTAATTAGAAAGTAAATAGAGTTTTCCTCATTTTCTCGGAGGCGGAGGGGGCAAATTACTGCGCCAGTGGAGGGCAACGCCCTTCTGGCCCCACTTTGGCTACGGGTCTAATTTCATTATTTGCGTGATTGATGTTATTGAATGCAGATTACTGAATAATGAATGACTACTTGTTATTCATACTTACAACTAACGAATACTCGTAAACTATTCATTATTCGTTATTCATGCGCTTATGAATAACGAATAAAATATTCATTATTCATGAATAACGAATAAAATATTCATTATTTATGAATTACGAATAAAATATTCATTATTTATGAATAACGAATAAAGGTTGCGTTATTCATTATTCAGTATTCGAATATTATTCTGCCCAACTCTGATTCTAATGCTCTAAATTGTACGTGTATTTTGATTTCATATGTCATTCATTATCCCTAATGGGACACATCGGCGAAAAATTCGCTGATGCGTTTTCACGCACATCATGGGTGTATGAACGGTGGTATATACACGAATGCGAGGGCGCTTAGCTGGTTTATTCCTTGCAAGTTACAAATGTAGCAGGATCTAACATTAATTTTAATTGCACGATATTTAGAAATTTCGGAGTTGGGGGAATTCGAGTCTTTTTCAAAAGCTAAATTTTTTAAACGTGTTTTTATCTCTGTAATTATTTGTATAGTATTTTTTGTTTTGATGTGTATGCCAATGAGCCTCGTTTTTTTATGAAAAAAATATCACCTCCCCCTTTGGAGTTCCACAGGGGGGTTACGCCAAAACGAATTCATAGCTAATGTTGAAATATTTACCAATTTTCTTATTATTTGACTATTGAATAATCTAAGTTACAACTATATGAATCTATTATCATTGTTATTACAATAAGTACGACTTACCTTTCAGTTCCGTTCTAATTTTTCATGAATATCAATTTGAAAAAGCGGGAAAATATACGTAAATTTCTTTTTTCCAGATAAGTACTTACTTGTGTTACATGTAATTATTCATGTGCTTACCTCTAGGTTTGATTGGGCGAGGTCAATGGAATTGTACGATTATGAATAACTTTCCAGGTACCAGACCCAAATAATTCATCTGGCTGAGGTTTCAAGTACCAGACCGATGGAATTCGATCGGTCTGTTCATTGAAAATTCTGAACGGGATGCCACTCCCCTTTGAGTATGAATTGGGCTGAACTGCATTTTTGGCCTCTGGGACACCTCAGCAATAAATCCCCTCCTCCTCCCTCCCCCCTCCCCCCAAAGAAAACACGAAAAAATGACTTTTCAAAAATTATTTTTCACTGCTTAAAAATTGACGCTTTTCGGAAAATCACCCATAAAAAGCATCTACCTGTGTTGAACAAATAAGAAAGAATTCTTTATGATTCTTGAAGACTCTTAATAAATTCTGGGAAAGTCGCAGAAAGTCTTGAATGATCAATGAGTAATAAAACTGAAAGTGTCCTGAATGATAATAGAAAAGAGAAGTTTTGAACGAATCTTGAACATTTCATGCCCATTTACGTATAAAACTCAATGATTTAAAACACGATACCTACTTGATTTGATTTTCCGTAAACAAGTTATGTCACGTTTTGAGGGCAAGATTCAAATTTTGGAAAATAAAATATAAGAAATTTGAGGAGATAGCCGGAATGGTTCACCAAAGGTAACTTTTTACCTGGATCGGGTTGGATATTTCGGGGGAAAATGTTAAAGATCCACCCTAACGATTGTAAAGGTCTTGACGAGTTTTTACTATTAAATACATGAAAGAGTGTGAAAGAAACTGCACAAACATGAAGAGTCTTGAATAGCCTCAGTCAGGTCGTACTCTAATTTCAAAGGTTCGGTTAAAATTTCGACGATTCTTACTACATCAAGTTAAAGTAACTTACTTTAGTTATTTCTGCTGAGTCACACAGGAATCGCAGCAGAAAATTCGAATACGCCAATCCATAGGAAAAACGTAAATAATTAATTAGTATATTAGAATCTTTTCACAAAAACGCACTGGCAGGGGCATGAGTGATTCTCATAACAACTTTCATGTATTCAATCACTTGTATTATTACGTTTTCTGCTTGTTGAGTCGAAGTTTGAGCACAATTAAAATGTTGACCCAAAGCTCTTTTATGTTGGTTGTCAAATAAATAAATAAAATTTGAGTGAAATTTTGTTTGAATCAAGACCAGGCTCGATATTTTATCATGAAATAAGGAATCAAACGGCTCGTTGAAATCGATCAGCATAATTGCTGAATCCAATTGAAATGCATTAGACTTTTCCAATAATTGGTTGAGGGCTTGACTATGGTCGGTAGTGCTATAGTTATTCCTGAAACCTCCCTGGTTGGCTGGCTGCTGACTATCCAATAGATTGTACATTGTTTGATTAGGGTTACAATAATCTTACAATCGCCAAATTTAATGATGTGGCCAAAAAGAGGGCGATCACCAAGGCTTCCAAGAGTGCCAAGCTCAACATTCATCAGTTTAGGTGGAGCTAAATTTTCAAACTTGTTAGAAAGCTGGAGGACAGCTCACGCAAAGTGGCTCCGATTTTCATGCCAGCTTCGGATTTCTAATTACGTAGGGGATGATTTAGGAGGGTAGGTACGCTGAAAGTTTGAGATAAACCAATTTTCTTGAGAATGAAAACGCGCATTTGGCAACACTGATGTGGTATTTTATACTCACCGTATTACATTAGAGTGGTCCTAGATTTTGTAATGAGCCGCCTCCAGATCGGTTCCTAATATTCAGAAAAAAAATTCTAAGAAGTTTGAGCAAAATCGGAGAAGGTCAGCTCGTGCCGCGAGGGGGAAGAAGTTCGTATGGGAATTAACATTGATATTTAGAATTTGAACTTCAGTCGTTGGAGGAGCCACCTCATGTGAGTTTTAAAATAATTTTTTCCTATCAAAGTTTTGAAGGGTCTCAGAATTTATTTTAATTTCCTTCCCTCGACCCTTCAAGCTCCACGAGGGTTAATTTTTAATCAGTTCAACTTCTCTCAATTTCGGAGTCTTTTTTTAATTCAAAAGAAGGAAAAAAAAAAAACAATATGATTAAATTACCTGAAAAAATCTTTTTTCTTTTACTTGAATTCTAAACGATTTTCCTATTGAATCAGTAAAATTGAACATTTTGATTTTAAATTTAAAAAGAAAAAATAGATCAGCGATTTGGTTTCTTTACATGCTTTGTTGAACGCTGCTGCTTTGTGCACTAGGTCCCCGGTTGACTCCCACAGGCGTCGTGCTTTTCGTCTTTCGCGGATCACAAGTCTTACCTTCCTTGGATAGTGAGTCAAAAGATTTGGGTTGGTGTATTAGGGGTGTTGCGTATTCTGCCGATTCCTTTAGAATGTATGTGAATGTTGTGACTGCGTTTTCAATGTCATGCAGACGACAAAAGACGTTTTATTTTACAACAAATTTTATTTTATGTTTTTTAACCTACGTTAAGCTGTATAGTAAAATGGAAAATAGGTAACCGAAGACATCCTAGTTTCCCGTTCATAGGGAGACTTTTTTTTGTTTTTTGTTTTTTTTTTTTCATGTTCTAAAGAACAAAACCTAGACGCCCATGGGGAGTAGCTGATTAGTCATGCGTTGATCCGCTAACGTGTTCTGAGAAATAAGACGCAAGATCAACGTGACACAGCTTGCACATTTTCGCAAAGATCATGTATTCCAGAATTCCTTTTCAGTCGCAATATTCGAATTCGTTGCGCCAAATAAGCTCGACACTTGAACACGAATCAAACGGTGTCGTAGAATAAAATAAACGTAATGCAAGGGATGGCGACAAAAAAGAGAGAAATGGAATAAGTCGCGATAACAATAGTATAAGTGGCTGAATAAATGAAAATTTTAACTGCATATATTATAAAACCGCAAAGACAAGGTAATAAAAAAATATTCGTAAAAAAAAAAAGGAGAGAGAAACAACCGTACAAAATCCCGCGAATTTCAAGAGCAGATTTCCCATCGTAAGTACACTCGTACTTTTAGGTACTTATTCGCCATTCGGCTTTCTCTCTCTCTCTCGCTCCTTTTTTATCCCTATATTTGTGTTGTTTCACGAAGTCAGCATTTGAAATGAAGGTTCTTTATGCACATTAAACGAAGATCAACATTTCGTTTGCTGGCTTATCTCGTGGCGCTCAAAATTGGAGATTCGTGGATCCGTGCGACTCCGAATGGGACAATGGAAAATTGGCGACGCAGTAGGGATTAGCTCCGAATCCAGCTGTGGACCTTCCAGAAACTAAAACCCCGACCAAGACATATATATCTCCTTAAAGGTAACAGGCCCGGGAATGTTTGTATTTTATGAATCTCCTGAGAGTTGAATTGGCTGAGTCTTCTGCGAGTGTAAGTTTTCCACACGCAATTGCCGAACACCGAGAAGGCTGGGATGGCGAGCCTGTCACACGACAAGTCCACCGAAACCTTTACTCATTTTTATGCATCCCAAAATTGACGTTTTTACAGTTGTAGAAGCACTAAAGAAAATGACAAACGTGTTCCGAATATGAAAAAGTTACGCGAAAATTCGCTTAGGTAGGTTCGACTCGCTAAATCATCTGCTACACGCGACTGAATGACTTGAGTTTTCTCAGAGGTAGAGGAAAGAATTTCGAGGTACAACTCTCCTATATTCTCGTAAGCAATTGAAACGCTTTATGGAGAACACCTTCACTCTCTAGCAGACGAAATAACAAATTTAAAAGTTCGATAAAAGTTCAATGGCTGATTTTTCTAAGTACAGAGGCGCATGTACGGAGGAGGCTGTGAGACTAATCGCCCTTCTCAGAGAGAAAAATTGAAATTTAAAACATATTAAAGTGGTGAAGTCTCATCGAGTTTCAAATAAGTCCGCTAATGTACTAGAGTAGAGAGTATCGGATCGTTATTTTTCCAGTCTCATTCGACCTTTCATGCCGTCCTATAATTCGTATTTCACCCTGCAAAAGGGTAAAATTGATTTACAAAGCATCGAATTAGGTACCGAATAGAAATTCCTCAAATAAATAATTCCGAATAACCTTTTTAGATTTTCGATCCAGCTCTTTCTTGATATCTTGAAATCCGGAATAAGAGTTGAAAACAGAGAAACGTTGATGATTAATCCTTCCAGACTGTGTCGAGTAAAATTTTAATGTTTATCAAAATCCAAATCGATAGAAAAAAATGAATTTTTAATGTAAAGCATAATTCGGGGTAATCTAGGAAACGTGATTACAGTTTTGAATTTATCGACTCAAAATTAAAGATCGAGAGAAAACTGTTTTGTAATCTTTTGAATTTGAATTTCGCATCACTTGAAGAATTGATTTGAAAAGTTATATATTTTATTTTTCAATGTAAAAAGTCTGAATTCTGATCATTTGGGACCTTTAAAAGTTTATGTCTAAGGTAAATCAGGGAGCCCATTTCTTTTTTAGAATGATTTTCCCTAACGTTTCTCGGTTTTCCAGACCAGTTCCCAAATTTTCCCTGAAATTTTTTCAGCTATATTGTGCACAGCTTTAAGAATACTTAAAGAAATGTCATTACGCTTTACGCTGACATTTATGATTACAAAATAGTTGATATTCTTTAATTCTCATTATTCTCAAAAAGTTCCGTAATTTTGACCAAAATTATAGCAGTTCCCTGACTTTTCCTTAACTTTTCCAGACTGACAAAATTCCCCGACTTTTCCCAGTTTTCCAGAAAGTTGCTAATCTGTAAGAGAAAAATTTGACTCAAAATGTTACGATCAGATTTTCAACCGGATCCTAAATTTAATTCAATAATTTCGCTCTCCCTCTTTGACTTGTAGAATCTGAATTTAAACATTTTGACCCATCAAAAGACCATTTTTTGAAGATGTAAAAGACTTTAAACAAAATTCTAAGTTCAGATGTGAAATCAGCCGGCAAATCGAAGAACACTGGTTTTTTCTGGTGATTTGAAAAATGCAGGATGTTAAAATGCGCCTTTCCTCGAGTAAATTTTCATATGTGAAGTCGGATCGGCGAACAACAAAAAAAGTGTCTGAAAATTCTTTGTCTTTCAAATACGAGCTCAGAAGAGAGTCCGCTAATTTTAAAAATTCAAATGAAAAGGTATCAAGTGAAGTATCGCAATCAAATTATATTTTCGATCGACCCCGGTTTTAGCTTCAAAATTGGCAAAAATTGAGTAAACTTGACTTGGTCTTAAAAGTTAAATTATAGTTGTCGAAGTAAGGCTTTTTGAGTCATTAATTTCGAATATCACATCAGATTTTCGATCAGACTCTAATTCGGGATTAAGAATTTGAAGGAAAAAGTTGGATGAAATTATACGAAGAGTAATCCCTATGTTCCCTTTTTACGCCAACACCCTGTCCTGATTCGGCCCTCTCCTCCAAAATTTTATTTTTATGATACCGAAGGTTGGTTCCAGATCCTCTGAAGGTTTCTCATAGTTCCTCGTTAATCTGGCCTTTGATCTTTCTGCATGCATAAAACCTGACCGCTTTCTCCGCCTCTGCTGTAGCCTCTTTTCTCTCCTCCACTCCAAAAAATTACAAGGGCAGACTAGCTACCTTAAAGGACATTATCTGTTTTAGCATGAGAGTAAGAAGTCATAATAAGATATATAATAAAGACAATAATAATAATTATTATTACAATGATGACTTTTATTTTAAATGATGACCGATTGGCCTTTTACATTCAACTTAATTATAACAATAATGTGTGTACCAGTGTTGGGCAGTATCTAAATACATTTTGTATTCGTAACTACAGATATAGTATTCGAATACAACTACTAAATACTGTATCTGTAGTTGTATCCGTTTACAAATACAACTACTGTATCTGTAATTGTATTTTTTCCAACATATTTCATTTTCATTACAATATTTTCCTCAATTTTCATGTACAATTCATTTCTATTTTTTTTAAAGAAAATGTATCTAATTTCTATTTATTTTTCTATTCAATATATATTTTTTTTTCTTCTTCAAATAATCGCATTAGCGCTAGTGATGCAAGATATTGAGAAAATAAATATCAATACGATAATATTGTTATTATCACGATAGTTAAAAATATCGATATAGTACTTTATAAATATCGATATTTCTGATATTTTGATCGGAAATATTTAGACCAAGTTAACCTGCCTTGTTTCATCATTTTTTCAAACAGTGTTTTCTATAATACTTCTCCATTATATTTTACTAATTATTCTCTAAGTTCCCTTTCTTCATACAGTTTGTAAGGTCATAGATTCATGGACAATAATTCCTGTCAAAACCAAATTTTAAAAATTGCAAACAATTTTGATCATATTTCAGTTGCCGGAGTTGGCCTCGACCTCTCTCTTTTCAAATACTTGTCCATTTAATATTCCAAAATCGAAACTACAATCTTACAATTTACAAAACAAACACATTCACATTGAAGCACTTTTGAGCAAATTTAGTCATCAAAATCAAATTCACTATCAGCAGTTTTCTGGCGAATCAAGTTAAAACTTTTATCACATTTTTGGGCCAATAATAGGGAAAAAATAATGAAAAACTGAAATTTGATTAAAAGAGACTTTATAACAATGGAACTTACAGGCCTTTTTAGTACATACGTACTTATATCATCATCAGTGAATCGTCCCAGGAAAAGGACCTAAAAATCTGTTACTTGAAGGCTGTTCTCTTAAATAAGGTACTAGGGAACTTGAAAAGGGAAAAAATGTATTATTAGGAAAATTTTGCACCAACATTGTCTGACGAAAGGGCGAAACTGGCGAATTTTGAGGAATTTTGGCGTTTCCAGACAGCTGATCTGGCGACAGGGAAGTAGTAAAGTAACTTAATCGGTCACACTGTATAGGAGGGTTTCAAAATATTGAAATATCGCTCTTCCTGTAAGAATATCGATAGATATCGAACATTATCCGATAATCGGAATAACTCTATTATTCGATATTCAGCGGAAAAATTATCGATAGATAACGATATTTTTGATACGATATTTGCATCACTAATTAGCGCTTGAATGTTGAAGTATGGTCTCGTGAATTACCAAGCTAAGGGTTAGTCAGGTTTCGACGCAGCATAGGAAAAATAGATGTGTAAAGCTCGCGATTCATTCTCAATTCCCGTTTTAAGTTTTGCGATTCGTCGCAAATTTGTCCAGTTTCTGTGCATGTACAATGTGAGATTCTGAGATTGATTAAAAAAAAAAAAATAATAAAAAAAAAAAATAGACTAGCTCAATTTTGACGACGGTGTCATGAAAAATTGAGTAATAATTTGCACCATTCCTAAAGCCGAAGCTCTCCGAAGATTTTTTCGCCTCAAAAAATACATGATAGAAAATTTTCCTAAATTGGGAAAAAAATTAAAAATTTCTAATTTTCAAGATTGAGAAAAAATCAAAAATTTAAAGATCACAACTGTTTTCCAGTCAATTATTTGAGCCGTGTTCAAATTCGTTGTTCAAATTTGACAACGACGCTCTGTTTCCGGGGATCCGAGCATTCCAGAATGTTAGCGAAATTGGTCAAAATGACTGTATAGCTCAATGTTGACGACGGATTTCAATTTATCATAAGAAATGAAGTAATTAGCACCTTTCCCGAGGCCGAGGCTTTCCGAAAATTTTTTCGTCTCAAAATACACAACATATAATGGAGAAGTTTTCAAACTTGGAAAGAAATCAAATTTGAACAATAAATTTGAACTCAGCGTGAAAAATTGAGTGGAAAATAGTCGTGAACTTAAAATTTTTGATTTATTTTCAATTTTGAAAATTTTTTGTCGTGTGATTTTTCGGGGCGAAACATTTTTGGAGAGCTTCGACCTCAGGGATGGTGCTCGTACTTCATCTCTCGTGACAAATTCAAATCCGTCGACAAAATTGAGCTACAGTCATTTTTTGATCAATTTCACCAACATTTTGGAACGTGTACGCTCGCAAACGGAGCGTCACCGTCTACTTTGAACTCGGCGTGAAAAACTGAGTGGAAAACAGTCACGAACTTGGAATTTTTGATATTTTTCCAATTTGGAAAATTTCTCCATCATCTTATGGCCTCGGGAATGATTCTAATTACTTCATTTCTCGTGACAAATTCAAACCCGTCGCCAAAATTGAGCTAGAGACATTTTTTGACCAATTTGACCAACATTTTGGAGCGACACCGCCAAATTTGAAGCACGAAACTCAGCGTGAAAAATTGAGTGGGAAGCGTTCGTTAACTTACAATTTTTGACTATTTTCCAACTTTGAAAATTTCTCTATAATTTTGTGTTTTTTTGGTGCGAAAAAAGGTTTGGGAACCTCGGTCTCGGGAATGGTGCCAGGTACTTAATTTCTGGTGACAAATTCAATGTCATCAAAATTGAGCTGCAGTAATTTTTTTGTGAAAAAGTATCTGTATTCGTTTTCTCACGAATACAACTACACTATCTGTATTCGCAAATATGAACGAGTACAAACTATAATATTGCAGCTGTAGTTACGAAATTGTATTTAGTAGTTGCTGTATTTGAATACTATTTGCTCGACATTGCTGTGTACACTGATCATGTTCGACCAGCGTCTGTCGCCCCATACCCTGCTTCTGGGTGAAAAGCCTCCCTCAGTCTAGCCCATTCTTGTCTTTCGATTGCTACCCTGTGGAAGTGCTTACTTCCTAAGAAAATTTTCAAAATCATCCTGCCATCTAATCCTTTGCCTACCTTTGTTTCTTTTGTGATTTATTGGATGCCAGACAGTTAGCTGGTAAGCCCGATGATTGTCCCCTAGTCTGGCTGCGTGTCCAGCCGAGGTCTATTTTTGCTGTCTGATGTTTGTAATAATTTTTTATTGAATTTTAGTCTGCTCTTGATTACTTTGTTTGTGATTCGATCTATCTTTTTAAAACATGGATCTCTCCATCTGCGTTATGTTTATTTTTTTAATATAATGAGCTGTAGTAAGGAACCAGATCTGCGAGTGGCGGAAATGAGACAAGCCTTGACAATTTCGCTTTTTAGATTATTTTTGTATTGCCCTTTAAGGATGTACGTATTTCAAACTCTAAAACTTATTCCATGCCCGTGTTATCCAGCGATTAATTTCTTTGTTCAGTTTTTCCTGCAAACTGTTAGTCTGTCTTAAATAAGTTGTTTCTGGGACTCTGCTATTTTTATATTCTCAAGTTCCAGGTAATCGTTTTTATAGCTATTGGAAAGTATTTTTGACTTCTCCCTGCTCATCTTCAGTCCTGCGACTTACCCTCATTTCGCGTGACATAATTATTGACAAAAAGACACAAATATGCAGGACAGACTAGCTACTGTAAACTCTGAGATCTGAAGTCTCAAGACATAACCGACGTCCCATAATCTTCAAGATCTCAAGCTTCAAGACATAAGATGTGGGCTTCCTTTGGACTGGCCACATTGTGGCCGAGTCTCCAAGGTACGACACTCGCTTACCTCTTGTTGGTCCTCTGCTTGGCGCTACGCGCTACTGAACCAGTGAACCAAATACTTGTTTACATTCCGTAAATTAACATAATTGCTAGCAGAATTACGATTATAAAACTGATGATAACTAAGAAATCCAGGCGAAATGACGTCATCATGCAGCTGAGGATGTTGCTGGCAGACAAATCGGGTTTGGAAAATGTAGGAAAAGCAAGGAACTACAATCTGGGATTCCAAAGTAACTGATATTAGAGCTGGTTGGAGATATTTTCGTGACGTCAACCCAGAATGCTCGCTAGAAACACAAAGAACTGGAATACATAACTATCCCTTTCAGTGGCTCCGCGAGAATGTGGCCGCGAAGCGGTCAGGGGTTAAGCCTCCTAGTTTAAAAGAAAAATGAGAAACAATATTCTCTGTACCCCACCATTCCACCCTGCAAGCAATTAAATCACCTACGAAATAATTATCTGAATTTCTTGACAATATTTCCGTCAGGCAGGGTGTCGACAAGGGAACCAAACTGTCGAATGATTTTTCTCTATCAATTTTACTCTCTGTCGTTCTCGGTCTCGCTTTTCTCGCCCAGTCGAATTATTTCGAAGGGAGCAGCTCGATTACATCGGAGTCTATAACGAAGTACGCCGTGCTGCTCCCCTCTCCGTTCAAACTAATTTGAAACTCTCTCAAACTTCCGGTAACTCGGTTCGCACGCAGTGGAACAGCTCGCTCATACGGGGAAGGTGGGCCACCCACTATGCGCACTATTTAGGTCTGATAATGATGACCTCAAGTCGGGTAACGATGCCTGCCAATGACGTGTAAACTGTAATTGCTCGGCGGAGTGGGAGCGCACGCTCTTCGGCCTCGCGCCAACGACAGGGCTACCCCAGAGCCCGGAGTCGAGTCAGAGTCGAGCGTTGCACCTTCGAATATTTTTCGACAAAAGAGACGAAGATGACTAAACGAGCTTGAATGACTTGGAAAATCTCTGAGGGAGAGCCGTCATCGTCTGCGAAAATAGAAATTCTAAAGTAGATTACGGTGCCGGCTGCGCTGTTATGGCAAATTCTCTGGCGAGTATCACTCATACGTGGGTACGGATTTCCGGGCTGAAAGTGAAAACGTTTTTCTTCATTTACCGCTCCTTGTAGCCGATGCGATTGTTTCACTTGTCGCCTCTTTTGAGCGCGTTGTTTCCAATACGTATATCTGCTTGAGATTCGTATTTATAGATCTGTACTGTTCTACAGGGTGTCTCTTTTGCAATGACCCCCTCCCTTGCACCCAATCAGCAAGCAACCTTTCCCGACAACATGTAGATATGTTTGTATACCTTTACTTTTGATAGGGCTGAGCTATGGTCAAATTTTGAACATTTTTCTATCTTTGAAATTATTTTCTTTTTCCTTCTCACTACTGGAAATAAGACAGAAAAATGGTACCGGTAGGTAATAATAGAGAGCAGTTGTGACAACCACAGAAACAAATGGTCGGAATCGATTCAACAGGGTGATCATAAAATCAAGTTTAGTGCAGATTATATCGGAAAATTTTCACATTTTTTCAATTTCCCGTGAGACCTGCCCTCTTAAGCTCTCGTTTTTTTTATTTTCAATAGATTGTACTTTAAATTTCCCATAAAAAAGGTCATTAGCAATTTTCTCGTATCTGGATTAGAACTGCTATTCAACCTGAATATAGGGGGAAACTTTTTTCATTATTCATAACCATAAGACCATAACCCAGCTGCTTCCTCTATCCATGTCAACAGCAATTTATTAGTCCTAGATAAACTTTACAAAATACTAGAAACCCTCTCCTCATTGCATGGACCTCAATTTCAAATATGGGGTAAATAGATGAAAGGAGAGAGACGAATAAGCCCCGAAACGATATAACACTGTAAAGTGGTAAAGTAGCTGAAGAAAATGATAATTATCTTCATAAGGTCTGTGCATCTGTGTTTAGAAAGTGATAATTCTTAACGTGGGATATCTTGAACTCAATTTCGAGCAGTTCTAATCCAGATATAAGAAAATAGCTAATGACGTGTTTTATGGGAAATTTAATCTACAATTTATTCCAAATAAAAAAATAGTAGCTTAAGAGGGCAAGTTTCATGGAAAAATTGAATAAATGTGAAAATTGTCCGATATTATTTGTACTAAAGTTGATTTTATGAACACCCTTTTGAACCGATTCCGACCTTTCTCTTTTTTTTTTTTTTTTTTTTTTTTTTTTATCTGTGGTTACCATAACTGCTCTCTACTATTACCTACTGCGGTACCATTTTTCTGTCTACCTCCAGTCGTGAGAAGAAAAATGTATATCCAAGGTAGAAAACTGTTCATAATTTGACCATAGTTCAGTCCCTTCAAAAGTAAGAGTATGCAAACATATCTCCGTATTGTCGGGTAGGCTGCCTACTTATCAGATGGAAGGGGTGTCACTGCAAAAGAGACATCCTGAATGGAGGGTATTTCTCGAATTAGTTCCCCATATTTTTATCTTGTAGATCGCGAAAGACAATACGGATTCTCAAGTGGCCAAGTCTAGTTCTTCTTTGGCCGAAAACCATAAAAATACGAGTACGTTATCTTGTGACATTTATCTGAATGACGTTGAGTAACGGACGTCATTTCGTCAGTAACAGACATAAAGTTCTCTTTTTTTAATTTCAGAAACTAATGACCTTGTATTCTTCTTGTAGCCACATTTATTATATTCACTGATGTATTAGTACTGTTTATTGCAACGGAAATTATACGTACCCAAAATTAATTCGTTTGTTTTTTTGTTTGTTTTTTCTTTATGACAGGTGACGCTATCAATATCGATTCTCATTAGTCTCCACGTGTTCTTTTTACTAGTAGTGGAAATCATCCCTCCAACCTCGCTTGTGATACCGCTGCTTGGCAAGTACCTCATATTCGCCATGGTATTGGTCTCCATCAGGTAAGTTATTTGCAGCTATTAAACAATAAATGAGGAAACGAGGAGCCTAGGATCATAACTAAGAAGATCCGAAAACAAGATTCTACATGAGAGACAAAAAATGTGTAAGGCGACACTCGCGTCATAGAGTTAGCTGAAATTTGGACTGCGTGTTCTTCAATATGTTAGCATCAACTTCCAATTGAAAAATATTTCCAAAGTCACATAGGAAAACATAAAATTCCTCCAAAAAAATGGATGTTGTGAATTTTGACTCTGAGGTCTTAATTTTCCGCCAAAAACTAATCTTCTGATGATTGAAGCTGGTCCAGTTGTTCCACAATATGATGCAAAACGGCCAACGTGACGATTATCAATCTTTGCTCCTACCATACTCCTCATCACAGCTGAAAGCTGGAAAAAATGAAAAATGATTATAGCGGCAAATAAAAATATTTCACCATGTTCTGACGTATATTTCAACAAAAAAAAAAGTATTTTCCCTCTTCCTTTCTTACCATAAAACTAAATTGAAAGTTAAAAAAATACAAAATTGATATCTTGGAGTCAAACTGATAACATTCGTGGGATAATGTTAATTATGATTCTCAATCCAGTTTTCACAGCCCAATATCTAGAAAAGGAAGCCCTGAATGTGAAAACGAGTGATATGACGTGATTTAGTATGCTGTTTACTATCAGAAGCCACGCTTAAATCATTTTTGATAGAATTGGATCTTCTTAGTAATGATTCTAGCCTCTTCAAATAATACTGTTTCGCTCCGTGCCAAATCGTTCTGGTTTTGAATTTTAGGTCGCCATTTTTCCCCCCGTAAAATTGAATGGATTCGTTACTCTTCTCCCAAAAATTTTCCAAGGATTCTTTCATTTACTCATGCTTGCATTTATGACGCACGGGGGGGGGGTCGATTGGAATTTTCACTTTTAAAACCCTTGTAAATCTCGATTAATGAAGACGTAGGTGTACAAAATTTCAATTAAAAACTCGACAAAACTCTTTTAAGGTGAAATTTTGGTTAATGTGAAATGGCATTAATGGAGCAGTAGTCCACTGAATTCAGATCAGGGTCGTAGCCGCGGGATAACAATCAGGGTCGTAGCCGCTGGATAACAGGCTCCGGCTCGGATCGGCCCAGCAATCTTGGCGCTAGCCCTGGCCATCTTGTAAAAACTTATTTCGGCACATCAGATATCATTAATAATTAGAGATGTGCAAGTAAGTGCTGAAACCCACTGAAAATATGAAATATAAAACAGGTACCGGATGCTGTATTTTAAAATAGGAATGGTTTTAAAATTCAAATAATACTTATTTAAAATAGAATATAGAAGTTCGCTAATTTCAAAATACGAATAGGTATTTTTAAAAGTGGTTTTACTATTTAAGCTGACATCACCGCCAATTTTAGGTAATAAATTTGATCTCAGCGGCCAAAATTAATTCGGAATAAGTGAGAAGCTCAGTTCCAAACTGCCCTTAATCCAAAAAAACGATTTCGAGAAAATCGAGAAAAACATTCCCGTCCTGGAACATGTTGAGTAAATTCGAGTTTGTTAACACGAATCGCAAGCTGAAGTATTGTGGCAACACTGACGTAACTTTTACCTATCCTGAGATATGAAGGTGTGAAGTGGGGAGAGTTGTGGAATAAGGGTAGTTTGGTGCAACTCTTTACTCTTATAAAGTGGTAAAATGTCTGTTTTTTCTCAGTTTTGCGATTCTTATAATGATTTTCACAGGTCAAGTAATCCGCCATTTTTGTGCTGATTTTTCCGTGGATTAGCGAACGCTAAAAAAAAGGGCAGCACAAAAATGGCGGATTAGTATGCCCATAAAACGAGAACGAATATAGATAGAGAACTCCGGTAAACTGCATTCGATAGCTATCGACTTTCTCCGACAGATCGCGTCATAATGTCAATTTCGTTTTTTTTTTTGGACTAAGGGCAGTTTGGAACTGAGCTCCTCAACTGCCAATTTTAGGTAATAAATTTGATCTCAGCGCCCAAAGTTAATTCGGAATAAACGGTCTACTCAATTTTTTTTTATTTCAGAAAATTTCTTCGCACTAGATCATTTTTCGAGTCAAAAAATATTTGAAAAATTTTAGAAACCAAACCGGTGAAAATGGCTCCATTTTTTGAAACAAATTCAGACCCGGCGTTGAAATTGAGCAGAGTTATATTTTGGTCGATTTCCACTAATACGTGTGCGAGTACATTTTCTGTGATGAGTCTTTACTACCACAATTATAATGTCAACTTACTAAGTAAATAATAGTTCCGGATGTAGAAAGTCTCCCATTCGGATGTCCGGGCTGAGACTACCTAATGGAAAACTCAGAATTGAGATAAGAACATGGAACGTAAGGATACTAAATGAGGTAGACAAGTTAGAAAACTTAAAAAAAGAGGTGAAAGATTGAAATTAGATAAAACAGAAATTATAGTGAAGTGAAATGGTCAGAAGAAATTGATTTTGGAACGGGGGAGTGTAGAATAATATTAAGACAGCAGCGAAAAGAAAGCAAATAGGCGTAGGTGTTATTGTTAATAGTGGTAGTCCAAGTTGATATGCTAAAAAGAAGCTTAGTGAAGAAGAAGTACAAAAAATATATAAAGAAATCAATGGAATGTGAATAGCATGGTTTATAGTTATAGTTACAGCCTCGGTACAGATGTTTTCGGTCCACCTATTGGGACATAGGCCTCCTTGATCAATTATTTTGATACAAGGGTTATAGTCTAATAAGCAATTACTGAGGTATGGTTATGAAAGAGTTTTCCTTCTCTATAAGGGGCATGCAACCTGCATGGCACGCCAAAGTAGTTAGGTGTTAGTAGTCTATAGTTGTTAGTGATGCCTAAAAATCGACTACCATTAAAAATCAATTGTCCAATGTTTCCATCATGATACAAAAAAATCGATTAATCGATTTTTAATTGATTATTTTGGTATGTTGCTGTAGCGAATAAATTGAAAATATAAAACAAAAGACGAAATCAGTTAACTTATAGGTACTTTACTACTTGAACATATTCTGAAGATGGCGAACTCGAACGATTTTCCGCGAAACCTATTTTTAGTTATCACTTAAGTCACCTTAGCGCTAGTAGCGCGTCGGGTTCTGGTACTCCTAGAGATACTAGACCCGCATGGCTAATGGTTAGTACTGTTACTCCAGGTTCGAGCATTGCCTGAAGACTGAAATTTTGTACTCGCATCCCACTCCAACTAATGATAAGAGAACACTCAAACATGCAATGATTAAAAAAGCGATCTTTTAATCGATCTCTTTCAGTAAGAATCGATTTATCGGGGACCACTAATAGCAAGGCGGCTTAAAGGGGAGGTATAACGGATCGACATTTTGATTGCAAGAAAAAAGCATGTATACGATTTCTCATTCTTAACACGAGGTTTGTTTGGTTCTTGAAATCAAAATGGCTGTCCGTTATACCTCCCCTTAGAGCCGGCTTACTTTAGCTAGATTTTCTAGACTGATGGCCCAACCATTTTGGATTCACTTTGTGGATCGCCAATTGCGTCTTTGCGTACGCATGCCAAAGTGGCCCCTATAACACCGCACCCCCGGCCACAGGAACTACCCTTTCGAGCATCGCGTCAGTGACCGGAGGGACGCCTTGGGGCCGGGCCCGAGCCCCCATTTCTACGTGCCTGAACGGTGCGCGCGTCCTACCAGGGCCACCATGGGGTGTCCGCACTCCCAGAGCGCTCGCCTGGAAATTTCAGGTCCCCCACGGCCGGACGCGCTGCGTCTCTTCACTCACCCCTCACCTCCTCGTCTTGGTCCGTGTGTCGACGCAGGCAGGTGGTGACGACGGGTGAGCCCTGCCGGTGGGTCCGCAGTGCAGCTGCAGCAGCTCTTCTCGAGGATGGTACAGAGTTCTCCTCCTGTTCGATGGTGTGGGCCGAGCTTGGTGTATCACCGGCCCTCTGTCTCGACCACTCCGTCTCCATCTTCTTCTTCATCTTTGCGTTGGTACATGAACTAAAATTTTCGAAAAACGTTTCTTTTTGAGCTTTGAAGCGTCACAAAATAATTCCGTGGAAATTTTTTGTTCTTCCAACCATCTTCAGTATTAAAAATTTCCATGGACATTTTTTAGCACTACAAAAAGGCATTTTTGGCACCATTTTCGGCAATAACGTCCAATTCGACATTATTCGGCAAAATAAAATTTCGCTAAAAGATGCTAATATGGGTGAATTGGAAAATGTTTGAATCAGAACATTTTTATTTCTCCCCTCCCCCCACCCAAAAAAAAGGGTCTCAACCACTACTTTTGAACTTTGCTCCTTACACGATCAATTTTTAGTACAGTGCACTGGACCAACTTCAACAAAAACCTAACTACACGCATATTCGCATACCTGTTTCAAAATTTCAATTGTCGAAATATTCTGCCTTGTAATCACCCCCTCCCCGCATCTCATTCAGCACACTCGCATCGCAAGTTTCTATATTCGCTCTGAGTACCACTATAAAAAACTTTCATCTCCATTGACACGTTTTAGCTTATCGTCTTTTCGATGCGAAATTAATTTCGAGCGCAGTTTGACGCAAATAAAAATGCCGTAACCAGAGAAGCATCAACAAACACAACTTTCAGTATCGACAGCAGGTCAAAAATAAATAATAAATGAAAATATTGGTACCGAACGCGAATTCATTTTTTTTTTTTTAAGCTGAAAATAACTCGAACGGCTTAGTTTCACGTTTACAAACAACCTTCTTCTGTTTCGCATTCAATATGAACACGGCTGGCGATATTAACGAGTTGAAAAAAAAAAAAAAAAAAAAAGCGAGCCAAATAAACAAAAAAAGTTTAAACTGTATATAGTTCTTTTTAATTTTGCTCAACTTTCTACCAAATGAACGAGAAAGAAGTACAAAGCTGCACACTTTTTCCTCAACTTCGACTCGAGTTTAGCCGATCTAACCGAGCGCAGCGCGGAAAACAATAACGTGGCAGGATATCAAACAATGAACTTTTCGCGTCCTTCGTTATTGATAAGAACTTAATTAAAGTCGTATACTTTTATTTTTTATCGAGGTTAACGTCTCTTTTTCGTAGACAGAGCAGTGGCTACGAGTAGCAGCAGCGAACGAGTACACTTGACAACGGCTTGGAGTCCCTGCCACCCCTATGCTTCGCCACCCGGATGAATAAAGGAAACGCGTGCGAGCTAAACAATCGAATTCGAAAGTTTCAATTCAAAATACGAGAAAGTTTTAGGCGAAAGTAACATCGAGCAGAGACAGCGAAAGTAATTTTCATAATTGAAACACACGAGATGGCGAAAAAGTAAAAATCGGCTCCCATATTGCGCTACGTAGCTACGTTTTCATCATATACGCTCTCATATAATACGCGCTGTGCCTGCCAAATCGTTGACAATATTTTCACGTAGCGATTATCGAAAGAGGCAGAAACTTTAATTTAAAATTTCGACGACGCGTTTAATATATATTATTACACTCGACGCCAAATGACGAAAATTTGCGAGAAAGTATAAAAATCTCAAACCGAAGCTGGTGGCGCAGATTTCTATAGAACAGAATCGGGGGTGTCGATATAGGCCTCAAATTAATAATAAAACGATTCAAGATCGTCGCGTACGCGCCGTGCTTTGTCAAAGTTTTAATGAAATGTTAGTTCACATTAGTAGAAAGGGGATACTGTGAAACTTTTACCAGAATTTAGCAGGTATGACTTTCAGGTGATTGCATACCGGGTGTTCCACGAAAGTTACCCCCCATTTTTTTCCGAACCGATCGGCGGATCTTTGCCGGACAAATTGCCATCTGCCTGCGGTAATGTTTAGTTTCTCTAGGGCTTGAAGAATTTTCTCCCCCATTTATGAAGGGGCTGTAACGTGCCACCAACTTCGGAATCTTAAATGGATTTATACGCATCGCTAGAAAGGGCATATTCTGCAAAATACGAATCCGTGAAAAAATGTCAAAATTCATCAATTTTGGAGGCAGGGGGCCTAAATTTTTTTTTTTTTTATTTAAAGCTCACATACTCGGTCGGGCAACAAAAACTATTTAATTCTTAGATATTTACATTATTATTATTATTATTATTATCGCGGTGTCGCGCCACGTCGTTGGAAAAGTGCTTCTCCAGGGTGATTTATTGTGTTCGATTAAGATTTTCTCGTACTAACTACTAACTTAACTATCGATTCGCGATAAATGACTTGGTAAGCCGATCCACAGTTAATTAAAAAAGTTTTAGAAGTGTTTTTGGCGACTGTCTCATGAGACAGGACTGATAAGGCGATATCTGATGTCATCGTCGTTTACGCTCGACGATTTATGCGCCAGGTGTAGTAACAGAATCTCGCCTAAAAAGATTAAAAAGGTGCCACTTTGTTCCGTCTGTCAAAGACACCTCCACTTCCAGTGCTCATCTGTAGCAGCCAAAACCTGGTCGTCGCTCACTGTGCAGGAACGTTTGAGGTGGACCTGCATTGACTGTCAGCATAAAGTAAGTTCCAATCGAGGTACCCGCAGGTCACTTGACTTGAGTTCAGACTCTGAATCAGACAATAAACGATCAAAAACAATGTGCGATCAATCCCTGACCTTAAGTAACATTGCTCTGCTGCTCGAGCCACTGCGGCTTGAGATTGCTTCCGTCAAGCAGCAAGTGGCAGAGATGCAAACTTCGAACCAGACGATTATTAATAACCTTGTAGCCGAAAACAAGTTCCTCAAAGCTCAAGTTGAGTCACTAAGAAGTGAAAATGCCGAGTTGTAGCAATACACGAGAAGGAATAACTGTGTGGTCTCTGGACTACCAGTTACCAAGGATGAGACCCCGATGCAGACGGCATTAAAAGTATTTAAGGCCCTGGATTTACCCTATATGGTCAATGATATAGACACATGCCATCGGCTTCCGATGAAGGACCGCAACGCACTTCCACCGTTTCTGATCAGATTCGTCAACCGTCACAAAAAGAATGACTTCATCACGAAAGGCATTCAAAAGAAATTGTCCGCGGCGGTCTTCGCTGGAGACCCAGGTGTCCGTATATACTTTAACGAGCATCTTACCCCTGGCACCAGCAAATTGCTAAAATACGCCAAAACCCTTAAAACAGTTGGATTCACGAAAATATTCACTAGAGACTGCAATGTCCTGGCGGGCCGGGGGTTTGGACGGCTCGTTAAAATCGTCAGTTGTGACCAAGTGGATGAATTACTCCGCGCAACTCCACTAAACCCAGTACGAGGCCGGGTACCGCTCTTGGCAACCTCGACCCCGAATGCTAGCACATCTCCGTCTACTCAACATGCAGTCACTCCTCTGCAAGCTACACAGTCCGTGCAGCCGTCAACGAATGCAGTTTACTCCACAATGGAACAGTAGCAGTATAATAGTTTTTGTAAACAGTAATTTGGTTACGTATGAAATTCTTATTTTTACAATCATTTTTACTTTTATGTAAATCTTTCAGCGTTTTCCGTCGGCTGCTTGCTCCATTGTCAACAACCATTACCTTATTGATCCAATTGAACTGCACCGATGTACTGCAACTAACAAAAACTACACTGGGTGAATACAAGACTGGAACTAAGATACAGACACAGGTACAAATGAGAAGTGACAATAAGATAGGTTGTACAAATTATGCACTTAATCGCAAACTGTTTAGCCATCACGTAACAAACCACAGAAACTACAATGTAACAATCACAAGCAAACACAACGATTACACATTTTACATACTCTCCGACAGAAATTGGAAACAAACAAAAAATTTACCAAACGCATTTAATTACAAACTGGTTACTCATCACGTAACAAACCATAGAGACTACACTACATCAGTTACAAGCAAACTCAACGACTACACACTTTACATACTCTTTCACAGAAATCGGAAACGAACAGAAAATTTACCAAAGGCAAATAAAGCTATAAATTACTACAGTCAGGCCAATGTTGAATCTCCTTCCCATGAAAGTAAGCTCTCGGCTGCTATGCAACTATTACCGCTCACGACCTGTACTAAATGGCAGATAGATTTATATTCGGCTAGGTTCGGACTTCTGAAACAAAAAAAGGAACTATCGAATACTAAATCTGCTCATAATACATACAAGAGCATCACTGATACTCACACTTTTGGTACCTTTCGTCTAGACTGTTTCGCAGTTATTGTAGAGTTGACTGTCCGTAACAGAATCCATACAAAGTACCGGCTGATTGAAGGAAATGAACAGAAACCAGGCTATGAAATTCGTATGAGGTTTCCTCCAAATTTCAGGGCATGTCTAACTAGCGATAGTGAAATAAATTATAAATTCAAAATGAAAATCAGCTGGAACACGAAACACTTTAGGATAATTTTGTTATCAAAAGGCCTAACTTTTTTTCGCTTGGTAAACATCGCTAACACAGAAAAGAAACCAACAACGAAATTACAGGATTGTGATACCTTATCCATATCGTTTGCACAGGTTAAATTAACGAGAACTACCAGACTACCTGACGTCTTTGCATACTCGATGAAATAACTAAGTACTCTGCGGGTGTGAGGAGGCTGAGCGGGGAGGGCATCTGCGAAATGCATGCGTACTACCTGGACTACAGCAAAGGTACATGTTCGGCAGGCAATGTGGTAGACGTTATCAGTTCAAATGAGCCAAAAACATTTAAACATTTTCTATTGTAATATTAGGAGCCTAGCGCAGCACTACGATGAACTAGTTCGGGTACTTTATACGATGCATGAAGAGAAAAACATTGAATTTGATGTGATTGCACTATCGGAGACCTGGATAGAGGAGAATGTATTACAGCGCTATCAACTGCCCGGCTACAATGTTAGTATTGAGGCCCGGACGGATGGTCGAAGGTCGGGAGGGGTAATCTGCTACACAAAAAAGAACCTATCGGTAATTAACATAGAACAACTTCAACTAGACACGTGCAATGCGTTAAAAGTGTCTATAGGTTTGGAAAGCGGCGGTCTCTTACATCAAACACACCAGAAAAATAGACTAGATATCATATTAATGTACAGAGACTGCAGCTCGTCCAAATCTACTTTTCTAAAAGAATTGGAAAATTCTCTTAGGGCCAACGGAGAAACTATTCTCCTGGGTGATATAAATATAGACCTGTACGACCAACATGCCTCCAAGGATTATCTAAACCTACTATATTCTTCTGGCTTTACATCTGTTCAAAATTTACCTAGCAGAATTTCAACCTGTATAGATCATGTCATGATCAGGAGTAGAAATAGATTTAACGCTGAAACCCAAGTGGAAGACATAGGCCTAACAGACCACGCTATAATTCTGCTTAAAGTAACATCCCGGGGCAGATCTGACTTCATATCGAATCACAACCCGTTGCGGAAGCAAAATTTTATTAACTATCGAAGGTTGGATACTCTTATAAGCAATTATGATTGGGAGGGATTCAAACTGGAAGACACCCCGACTAAGTCCTTTTCAAAATTAACCTCTATCCTAAAAGACCTACAGGAAAAGGCAACCACAACCGGTACATCTCACCAGAGTGGTTACACGAAACTCAGGAAACCTTGGGCAACAAGGGAAATACACAATCTTAGTAGACAAAAAACGGAAACCTACCTTAACATGAAGGCTAATCCAAATGATGCGGCTCTAAAGACCCAATTTAAGGACATCTCTAAAAGAATTAAGCAGGCTGTTAGGAAAGCTAAAATTCATTTCTATAATAACCTACTTGAAAATAACAAAGTACTGGCAAATAGTAAACGATATCAGTGGCGCTAACAATAGGTCCAGTATACACAAACTAGTAGTTGATGGCAGGGAGTTGCTGGCTGGAAAAAATGATCAGGATATAGCTGATGCTTTTAACAAATACTTTCACGAAATTCCTGATAAAATACTACAGAAGTACCAATTAGATCAGGCTAAATTCAACTGCAACCTGGAAAATGATATAGATACTCATTGGAAGGACCACCTATGCAACTTTAAAATAACAAACCCTGATGTAAAAAAAGCAATTCAGACCCTGCGAAAGAAATTCTCTAAAGGCATAGACGAAACAGCTACAGTAACTGTTAAAAACAATATTGATTTATTTACCCAGATCTTACCTCCTCTTTTTAACCAGTCCTTGGAAGCTGGGGAATTTCCAGAGCCCCTCAAGATGGCGAAGATTATACCCATTTACAAAAAAGGAGACAAGACACAGGTTCAAAATTATAGACCTATATCTCTTCTCTCTACTTTTTCCAAAATTTTTGAATCAGTGGTGAAAGAAAAACTCGTAAATTTTTTAAATCACATAAATTTTTTCTCTCCAAAACAGTATGGTTTTATGAAAACTAAATCTACTGATCTGGCTCTCTTCGCCCATATAACTTCTGTGACCGACAGTTTGGAAAAAAATAATGCAACAGTGGGAATTTATCTGGACCTCGAGAAAGCATTTGACACAGTTGATCATCAAATCCTTGCCTACAAACTAGAAAAGGCTGGAATTGCGGGACCTCTATTCAGCTGGTTCAAATCTTATTTGAATAACAGGCAGCAATGTGTGGAGCTCAACGACGTAAGGACGCAATCCTTAAGTGTATGCAGTGGCGTGCCGCAGGGTAGTGTTCTCGGTCCAGTGTTATTCAATATTTACCTAAATGACATTTTCGAATTACCATTACGGGCCGAGACTCTTGCCTTTGCTGACGACCTGTCATTACTCTATAGTAGCGAAAACCACAACCAAATTAATGAAGCATTCTTCCACGATCAACGACTATTAACCACATGGTTCCGTGCCAACCGTTTGAGCTTAAACCACAATAAAACTACCTATGTCGTATTTGGCTACAAAACACCCTCGTGGTCAAGCGACTTAAACTTAACCTTCCACAACCACAGTTCTCCGTTACCATGCAATTGTGAGAAATTAAATCAAACCAAAATGATAACATACCTGGGGCTCACCATAGACGAAAAGCTGACCTGGCATGACCACTCCATCCAGCTACAGGGGAAACTCAGGAAATTGAATTACCTTTTCTTCCATCTAAGAAATCACTTCAAAATAAACCACCTACGAAGGATCTACCTCGCCCTATACGAATCGGTCTTAAGCTATGGCATCATACACTGGGGAGGATCATGCCATATACAACCCCTGAAAGTGCTTCAAAACAAACTAGCAAGGTGTATTTTAAATACTAGCCGTACAGAAAGCGAAAAAATCTTATACGACAGACTCTCAGTCTCGTCCTTCAAAAATCTCTATAAGAAACGAATGTTAATGTTTGTATTCAAAAACAAGTTTTTATTCAGAATTTATAATACTATAACAAGAACTCGTTCAGGAGCCGGGCCAACGTCAGCTTTTCCAGCATGGCGAAAATCGCATTCCAGACTCCAGGCAAGATTTAAAGGATACGAACTCTTCAACAAACTAGTGCCTGCTGCTAGGCGCCTACTAAAAATATCTGAATACAAAAAATATATAAACACCATCTATAATTAAAAATTTATACACACATACACTATGTTAAATAAGGAATAAATTCCCACATTGCCTGCTGACTGCAATTAGATGATTTTTGATTGTGTGAGTCCAACAGGGGCATATCTTCGTCGGTGCCCCCCTCGTTCAAGGCCGCTATCACTCATTGTCTCACATTAAACTCTACGTATACTAAAACCAATAAACTAACAAAACACTTAACTTACATGAACACTTTTAAAACGAACTTTAACGTCAATAAATAACGAACAACAGTGGATGCAGGCACCGGCGGTAGTAGTAGTAATAATGATAGATCCTCCATTTCGGGCCATGTGGCCCATTAGGAGTATGTTTGAAATTTGAAAATTGTAATTTTGCAAATACATCCTTTGATTGATTGATTGATTGATTATTATTATTATTATTATTATTATTATTATTATTATTATTATTATTATTACAGTCTTCGTAGACCTCGTGTAGGGAAAACTGGGGATAGTCTGGACAAGTTTTTTTATTTTGCAAATTACAGACGAACCACTAATCTTATCGACTCATGCTAAAGCTAGTTTGAAAGAGCACAAAAAACTGAACAATTTCATTGAAAAGGACTTCAAAATTGATGCAATGGAGAGCCACCAAAAATTTTTGAAATTTCATCAACTTGTCCAGACTATCACCCCCATACCTGGGATAGTCTGGACATGGTTTTTTCCACCACCTAGGTCCTATAAAATGAAAGCATATGACACTAAAAAATTATTTTAGGATGCAGATATTCTTTTATTTTGAAAAAAAGTCACGACACAATTAAAAAAAAATTTACAATTTTTTTTGTTTTGGTAAAATAACTAAAATACAAAAACATTACTTTAAAAATTTTTTTTTTAAATTTAAAGTGGCAATAATCGCAAGTAAATAAAGCCTCGTCGACTCCAGCGCAAAGTTCATGTACCCATCGACTGCATGACAAACACTTTATCCATTGTGAATCTTCACCACGCATATCGTCGGTATAAAGTTCATGGCAAAAATAACATTCAGCATCGGTGCCATTTCCATCACTCTCATCACTATCCTGTAATGGCGGCAGTTCATCACTCGAAGATTCTGATTGGGGAGAGGGGGAAGGAATTTTTTTCTTTCGAGGTTTTTTTGTAGTTTTTTTCTCATTTTTGGTAACGGGTTTGCCTAAAGAGGTTCCTTCTCCATTTTCAGACGATTTTTTTCCGCGCTTTGCCTGCTCTTTGTGATTTTTCTTCATTCGGTCAGCTTTTTTATTTTTTTCGACACGTTTGCGTGAAGAGGTTTCTCCATTTTCGAACAATTTTTTTCGGCACATCGCAAGCTCTTTTTCATTTTTCTTATTTTTTCTCATTTCCGCTAGTTTGGCTCGTTTTTTGGCCACTTTCATTTCTGGAGTGCTGGTGAGTAATTTACTTGACCCAGGTTTACGTTTTCTTCCAACAACTTCTTCTCTGGCATCTCGAATTGGTCTAACAGCTTTTAAAATGGAACGAGGTGACGATTTATCTGTAGTACCTGCGGTTGAATGAAGCAGAATCGACACATTTGCATCATTATTTTGACCATCGCTAGTTGAAGTCATGTTATTAAGACCATCGGGTAGAGAACTCGTTGTACTACTTCGAACATCACTCGATAAATTCGTCGTATTATTTTGACAATCGCTTGAAGAAGTCGTCGTATTTTTTGAATCATTACCATCACCATATTTTTGTTTGTTTTTATCCATGTGATCAAAAATTATTTTTTTGAATTTCAATCGATCGATTTTCCACAAGCCAGTACTAGAAAAGCCACTAGTAATATTACTATTCGAAAACGCAACACTGAATGGAGACTTCGAAATTTCTGGTAAATCTTTCACAGTAACCACCGATCTTGCTGTGGCTAAGAAATCGTGGTGGGCAAATCGCATTGCCTCTTTCAATGGACCGAAAAGGGAAACATCTAGCGGTTGAATTAAATTGGTCAGATGTGGCGGAAATGTCAATAAATGCACGTTATTTTCCCTTGCAAGTTTGATTGCACTCAGTGTTGTGTGTGTGGCGTGGTTATCCATCAAAATTAAAGAAGGGTTCTCTTTCGTTGGATTTACCTGCTTGCAAAAAAATTGTAGAACTTGCAGAAAACCTTCTTCAGTCATCCAACCAGTCGGTGTAGAAAAGCCAATACTGCCTTCTGGAGCTTGTTTTAGGGCAGTATCGATATCACGTTGCTTCATTTTTTTGAAGACATAGATTGGTGGTAATGTGTTTCCTATCGCATTTACGAATGCACCGAGAGTAATTTGCACCCCACGTTCTCCACTGGCTGCTCCACCGACTTGTTTTTGCCCTCTCGGTGCAATTACTTTAGGCGGTGGTACGACTGTATTCAATCCGGTTTCGTCAAAATTATAAATCTGATGAGCATCAAATTCAAATTTGGAAACTACTTCTGTAAACCTATCGAAAAAATCATTGATATTATGATTATCAGTAACAGCTCGAATTCTGTGTAAACTTGTATTCTCAGGACGTCTTAAAGAAAGTTCGTGATTTCGGTGCATGAATCCTCTGTACCACTCTTGAGACGCAGTTTCATTTTTACACCAATTTGAGGGAATTTTCAAGTTCAATAGAGTAGCGAATTTAAAAACTAGTTGCCTTAACTGCACAGTGGTTAATCCAAAATGTAAATTAGAAGCTTCGATAGCATATAGTGCGAGTGCTTTCTCTTCAGAATCAGAAAAAATTTGTCTCACTTTAAATTTGTTTCGATCTTGCGCTTCGAAGTGTTGTACAATTTCTTTGGTCAATTCTTCGACGTTGTACAACTTTTTGATGTTTTGTATTCTTAAAGAGACGGCAGATTTCGATAAATTTTCTCGTTCGGCAGCCTTACGTATAGTGAGCTTTGGAGGCTCAATCGTTGCTATGATAGCTGAACACATCTTTTCTTCTGGAAACTTGGAACGCGGATTTGCGGCTTTAGAAACACAGAAACGCCCCATTCTGAAATAAAAACACATTTGAAATCAATTTTATTGATATGACACACTAATATACCTAAATTTTTACGAATTTTCAATAAAATTCGATGTCCAGACTATCCCCCAATTTTTTTGTCCAGACTATGGCAGGTATATCATTTTACGTTTGAAAATTCGTAAGAATAAGTTGGAAATCAATTGAGGCAAACCAATTAGCGCATCTTGTAGAGAATACTTTAATTTACATATCTTATCTGGCGACGTTTCCAAAAGAACATTCAGATCACGAATAATTCGCTAAACTACAGCAGATAATTCTCAACAAAATTATCACGAAAACAAATATCACTTCTCACCGCAAGTTGATTAACGGTGTCTCCGCGGTTCATAGTGCCAAGTGTAGCTCATCACCCAATGTATCACTAGGTGCCGCCGTCATTTATCAATGCCTCGTCGATTTTGGTGAAAACCCGTTTGTCCAGATTATCCACCTGTCCAGACTATCCTCAGTCTCCTACAGTGCAGACAAAGTTATATACTTTGTACACCGTCAGGTCAACGTACCCCGTACGCGGGCATAGATCTTCCCCGTGGTTGCCCAAATTTTGCGATTTTGGGCCACTCTACCCCAGATTATTCCTACTCTTCTTTCGATTTCGTCGCGCCATCTGGTTGCTGGCTTCCCTATATTCGGAATCCGTGACCTCGAAAACCCCGCTTTCAATCGTTTGTTGTGCTAGGTTATGACACTTTGATTTTTGATAGATTTTGGTCATCTGCAGGCCCCTTGCCCCCCAAAATTGACGAATTCTGAATTTTTCGTATTTTGTAGGATATGCCCTTTCCAGCAATGTGCATAAAGGCATAACTTTCCATTTAAGATTTCGAAGTTGGTGGCACGTTACGGCCCCCCTATAAATGGGGAGAAAATTTTTCAAGCCCTAGAGAGACTAGACCGTACCGCGGGAAGATGGCAATTTGTCCGGCAAAGATCCACCAATCGGTTGGGAAAAGAAATGGGGGGGGGCGGTAACTTTCGTAGAATTCGCTGTATACTTCCAGGGCGGATTGGGACAAAAAGTCCTCTCGGGCAACGCCTCGAAAGCGACCTAATTTGATTTTTAGGGTCCCCGGCGACACATGATGTTATGTTCCTTAGTCTATCAACTCCCCGTGTGGGAACGGATAGTAGAATTTACCTTCGGTTACCCTGTCTGTCGTAAAAGGCGACTAAAGTGACCCTCAAGGGCTTGCAGCTGACAAGCGCGGGTTTGGCGCACCCGAGGAAGTGTCTTAACTTCTTTCAGTCCCGCGCTCGGAATCATTTTGATCACAGATTTACGGCGTTTTGAGTATGCAATTTTATTAACATTTCGAGGTGATTAGGATGAGTGTGGAATATTCACGGCGTCGTAATTATGTAATTATATTAACACTTCGGCTATGTTGTTGCTGCATTCGAATTCGAAGTACAACATATTATTTTTAACGATGTGACATCCTGATTCGAATTCACGAATATTAGGGTGGATAGAAAAACTTTTTTCTTCCCGACCGATAATTGGGAGTTGTATTATTAATGACGAGTGCACATTGAGTTAACTAACTCTTTACAGGCAATACTGATGGAAAAACAAAAGTGACTACAAATGGCGGACAAATAGTAATGATCTGATGAATATTACAGACTAGTTTTACTAAGAATCCTAGAACTCCTCAGTTTTACTTGCCATCTTCAGAATATCATATTTGCCCTGAGAACTGTGCGGCCGTTCTAAATACCACGAGCTTTGTGAGAATTTTTTAGTGGTTTGCCAATTTATACAGGTTTTGTCCAGGGTCCGTTTCCCCAGCAGCGCTCATTTCAGATTCGAAGCTCAAAATTTCAGGATCGTTAGTGCTGGTTAGTGCCGTATAAATTTTCGTTAGTGCTGCCCCCCTCCATACTTTTTAAAAAATTAATTTGGGCGCTGCTGGGGAAACGGTAGCACCGCCCATGAGGCCTAGTTCACCGAAACACTCATAATCGTTAGTGCTGGTCGGTGCTGTGCAAATTTTCGTTAGTGCAACCAGCCAACCCCCGCAGTCGCTCACATCCAAATTGCAGGGGACAAAATATAAGAGGCCGAAGTGCCCATGCCAGAATCGAAGCTCAAAATGTCAGGGTCATTAGGTTTAGGTTAGTACTGCAAACATTTTTGTTAGTGCCGTCCTTCCTTCGCCTTCAACACATGAAGAAATGAATTTGGGCGCTGCTGAGGAACGAAGTAGGAAGTTATTAGGTAAGGTGAATAAATTAAGAATGTGCAGATGGAGACGGAAGTTGAAGGAATACTAAGGAGGTGGTGAAAACATAGTTCGGACGTTGCAAAATGGATCATTCCGTGTATCTAGCCTGGAGGACCAAAACAAAATTTCCGCGAAGGTGGAGGCGCTGGCGACAGGGGATTTCACATTTTTACTACAGTGAAAGATAAGGAAACGGTGACAGAAAAAGAGCGGCTAGGGGAGAGGTGGAGGGAAAGATGGACTACCCTGAATCATGTCGAACAAAAAAGGCTTTGGTGACAATAGGTGATAGTATGTGGTGGAGAAGTAGGGAAATGACATACAAATTGCGGACTGACTCCCAATGAAAGCGCATTACCGGATCAAAAAAGCAATTACGCCCGGTGTCTCCTACAATGTAGATGTAAGTGACTGCGGGGGTTGACGGGTTGCACTAACGAAAATTTGCACAGCACTAACCAGCACTAACCAGCACTAACGTAGCACTAATGAGCCTGAGTGTTTCGGGTGAGCTAAGCCTCATGGTCCCGGGAGCGCCCAAATTCGTTTTTCAAAAGTATGGAAGGGAGCAGCACTAACAAAAATTTGTACGGCACTAACCAGCACTAACATCACGCTAACGACACTGACATTTTGAGCTTTTGTTCTGGAATGGGGTCTTCGGTCCCTTATATTATGTCCCCTACAGTTTGGATGTAAGTGACTGCGGGGGTTGGCGCGGGTTGCACTAATGAAAATTTGCGCAGCTTACCAGCACTAACGTAGCACTAACGATCCTGAAATTTTGAGCTTCGAATCTGAGATGGGCGCTGCTGGGGAAACGGACCTTTTTGCCGATTTGCTCTTCTTTTACTTCTTCATTTGAATAATTTCTAATTTGAAAAACTATTTGAAAAGAAAATGTTACGTACGTGCGTACTCTGTCTACTCGGGCGAGTAAATACTTCAAGATTCCACCACCGCTAAGGCGGCTCCAAGTGGAGGTATAACGGGCAGCCATTTTGATTGCAAGAAAAGCATGCACACGATTTCTAATTTTCAACACGAGGCTTGTTTATTTCTTGAAATCAAAATGGCTGTACGTTATACCTCCCCTTAGAACTCATTGTGTCCCAATAGAGAGTGAAAACTTTCACAAAAAGGAATTTTGGTGCATATAATCGTTGAATAATTGCAAACTGCGATCCAGAAAGTGAAATAAACTGACTCAAAATGGTTGGCCCATCAGTCAAAGAACCCTAGCTAAAGTATGCAGCGAATCAATGTCCCGATTTATATCATTGTGATCCAATAGAGAGTAATTACTTTCACAAAATGCCATTTTAGTAGATATAATAGCTGTGGGATTACAATTTGTGATCCATAAAGTGAAATAATGCGGGAGATAGGGGGTCACCTTGTTTCACTCCTCTTTTGATTTTAAAATTTTTTACCTATTTCGTCCGTACGAATTTTTCCGCTGTTGTTTTCGAGTACATTTCTTTTATAAGTTTTATCATTTTCTCAATTGCTTGTCAGCCTAAGGCTCTCTAAAGTGCGGATAAGTGAATGGAATCGAAGGCTTTTTGGAAATGGGCCGATACTCTTTGATGATTCAACGCAATAATAATAAAGGTTCTCTTTTCTCTGAGCGCCCCATTTTATTTGGAAATGATTATACTCGTCAACTCTTTTTCGTTTTCAAAGGAAACAAATTTATTTGTTGTACTTACGTTCCTTGATAAATTTTTTAATTACAAGACCAAAAGTACTCGTGCATGGGGAAATCATTGAAAACAGCAGCTTCTTTTAATATAGCGAAAACTTTTTGAACTCATTTATTTCGCTAACGATCGTTGTTTGTGGTTCTCAGTCGCTGATTTTTATTTATACAAGAGAAGAGATTATTTTAATGAACGCTATCAAACGTTAGGTGTACCGTTAGTGTAACATCATATTTGTAAATATGGAGATAAACGAATGTTTTCTACTTTCATTTCAGTATATGTGTCACAGTAGTGGTGTTGAACGTGCACTTTCGCTCGCCCCAAACGCACAGAATGGCGCCTTGGGTAAAAAGGGTGTTCATTCACATATTACCGAAGCTTTTGGTGATGAAAAGGCCGCAGTATCGTTTCGAGCCAAACAAGTAAGTTTCAAGTTTCATCTTTACTATGTAAATAAATGGTTTAGCCAGATGCACCTCGTATGCCTGATGTAGATGTGCCCAGAACTCCGGTCTGACCTCGATGGGCTATACCTCATTTCTTCATGTGATACCTGTCCCCTCTCCCCCTCCCTCCGGACTTGCAGCTCCACGTCAATTTCTATATATTTTTTATGTTTCTTTTTTTTATGTTTTCTTTTTATTTCATTACTTTATTGGTATGCATAATATATTCGTCAAGTGTACGGGGAGCCCTATTTAATGGTATCTCTGCTGGGGGCTTCACTCCATCTATAAATAAATAAGCATTCTCATACATTAGCAGAGTTTTTTTTTTTTCTTTCTTTCTTCAGAAATGATAACCCCTCTCCCCAACGGGTTCTTGGCTTACACCACTGCTAATCTAGCATATAAAAGTGTTTGTTTGTTCATTGGCGGGTGAACTGTAAGCGTTTGGGGGTTCGTACTTTTTGGATGTATAAACCCGGAATAGGTTTTAGGCCCTAAAAAATTTCGGTACCCTAATCAGGAGGGGGCCACAAAATTTTGTCCTCTCTGAACCTCCTAATTTTTTTCCGACTTAGACTTTTCGGAAGTGTTTTATATAAAACTTCTTCACTTATGTTGAAATTTGGTAGCTGTAACTCTTCAGAAATTAATAAGAGTTAGAAATCTGAAATTTTCAAAACGTGCTCAAATTACCTTATTATTACATTTATATCTGATCTAACGCGATCGCAGTTTACTAATAACGATACTAGCACTCCTACATCAAGTCATGAGTAGCCGAAATTACCACCGGTGTCTGATATTACACTGTAGCGCTCCCACAACAAGTCGTTATCAGGGTTGGCAATCTGAAACTGAATCTGAATGGGAATCTCGAAGTTTAGGAAATTGTGCTGTCTCTGAAGCCGAATCCAGAAGCTAAGTGTAATCACCTTGCGAGGGAAAAACAGTAACTGAAGTTCATAATTGAAGCTGAAACGAAGCAGCAATGTATTAAATTTTAATGGCTTCGGTTTCCGCTTAATGTCATACTCTCATACTCTGCCATGATCTGTGATACCGGATTTGGACGTATGTCCACTTGAAAATGTCCCGGAAAAAGTACCTAAAGCTCGCCAGTACTAAGGTACAATTAAGTGGACGAGAATTCGAAACTCGGAGCTGAATCCAAAACTGAAGCTGAGGTAATCATACCTATCAGTGAAGCTGTATCCGAAATTGGAAGTACAACATAGAAATTTCTGAAGCCAGAACCAAATCTGAAAGATATCCTTCCATCTTGCAATTAGGCTTAATCCGAATCTAAATTCATAATAAGTTTCGGCTTTCCCAACCCTGGTCATTAGTGGCCGGTATTACCACGAGTGTCCGATATTACCTCAGGTGACAATATTTGAAATCAGTGGTTCAAGGAACCGATAATTTGTTCGGCATCTTTCCATTTAAGATTTCAAAGTTGGTGATACATTCAAGCCCCCCTGTCCAGGAAGATACATTTTTACCCGAAAATAAACGAGACCTTGTCCCTTGAAGATCCATTTTGGTACCGTGAAGATTCGACTTGGCTTTCAAAAAGAAATGCGTGAGATGTTGGGAGACACCCGATAGAAGCGAAGCTTTTTTCGCATTGTGTGAGTAGCTACATCAGTCGGCAGGCGCACTGTTAACGGAGTTGTGGGAGGGGCACTGGTCTACATACGCATTTTCTCTTCCACTGTCTCCTTTCATGTGGGTGGAGCGTTAGTACGTCACTTCCGTTGTATGTTTACGCGTTCGCGTTCGTCTCATTTTTTCTATGTTAACTACCTATCCTGGACTTGAGTACACAAGCTTCGCTTCAAACAAGTGGGGCAATTTGTGAAATACCCTGCATAGCCCATACTAACGATTTGAAATTTCTGTGGTACGAATGCATGTTGACTAATGTTGGATCTTTCTTTTCTTAATGTACGCAGATTTAATGCCGGCTCGCTGGTGCTGAAGAACCGGGATATCCATCCTTGCTTTTTCCAGCTAAAACAGAGTGATAATAACACAGTGATAGCGAAGAACGATGTATTCATAAACGGGCTGAACCAGTCATTGGAAACGACCACGTCCAGGGAGGATATGTCGGCGATGAGAAGGTTAGTAGACCTATATCACTGGTGTTCACTTTCGGCTGTACTCTCAAATCGTCGAACTGAATTGAGAGCTTCATTTTCAGAGAACAAAAGTACAATCAGTTTTGAAATTTAGACTTTGCCGACAGGAAGCGATATGTCTGCAGCCATAGTGTTGGAACTCTGTGGCACATTTGATCAGGGACAAATACATATATGTCGACAGAAAAGCGCGCAAAAATTCATCTAAAGCTGATCAGCGCGTACATTTCTGTCGACGAAGTCAAAATTTGGAAACTGAATAGATAGTTCTCTAAAAGAATGTTTCGTTTCAATTGTTATTGAGCTTCTTGTTTTGGGAGCTCAATCTGTCTACGAGCTTTCAGTTTCACTGGTACTGTTTTACTCGAAGCCGGCCGTAATACGGTATTATATCTGCACAATAGTTTGGCTTTTTAATCGAAGAAAATACGATCTGTGAGCAATTATATACACTATAGCAGTTAAAGTATAGAATAGGTGCAAGTCATCGAGACGTGGAGATGAGAAAAAGCTGTTTTGGCTCGGCTCTTCGGTCTTCGGTGTTCGCGAATTCGGAACGATGATTTAGTAAACATGAAAAGCCATTTTCTTTTATAGGCTCGCGAGAAGTTTGGAAGCCGTTTTTCTTAATTCAGTTTTAATTTCGTAAGTTATATATGTTCGGTCGGGAAACGATAACAATGTATCTACGGCGCACTGTAGACTATGATTTTAGAAAATTAAAAGCTATACACCGGAGGCTCGTTCGAGACGTTGCTATACCCGTATCTGCTTTTATTTCTATTAGACGAATATTAGGTACGTGTACTGTGTTAAATTACGAATTACGGCCGGCTGGAAAATGGAACGATCAGTAATTCATTTTTCATCGAGTCCATTGAATGCCGAACCCAACTCTCATAGCACTAATAAAATCGATAAAGCGCGATATGATACTCCGATCCGAGTTGGTAGCTGTCGGATTATAGATCGAATCTAAATATCAGTTCTTACTGAGATTTTTCAAAAATAGAAAATACTTGTGGTTGCGTTTTCCTGCTCGAGGCGTATATGTTGCGTGGAACCCGCGAAAAAAGCATCTCACTTTATGCTCTTATTAGAAAATTCCATCACAGGTTGAGATTGAATTTCCAGAAGACTTATTTCTGTCGCCGGGAGTTAAACTGATCGTATAGCGGGTTATTCAAAACGTAAAATGATATTTTGTAAGAACGGGTTTGCGTGATGATTCCCAGTTGTTTCGTTCTTGAGCAAAATCAAATTTTTTTTTACAAAAAATAAATTTAAAAAATAGACCAACGGAAAACGGAAAGACTTTTCATTTCCGATTATTTTATCTTGAAACGAAAAAGATTCCAAGATTCTGTGTTTTGCAGTTGTTGAGTACAGGTTTTCGAGAAAAAAATTTAGTATATTCTTTTATTTATTATTCTTGACAGAATCTTTCATGCATACGAAAGTAAACTTGTAGTACAATAATCTTCACATTTGCTTGCTCCTGCTTTTTTAGAGATCATAATTAACCTGCTTTTCTGGAAATTTATTGGCATTTCTTCTTCCTCATAAATTCTGTTAATTAATTCTTATAAATTTTTTAATACTTCTTCTCGTGCATTCTTCAATAACGCATCAGCAATTTCATCAACTCCTTCTAGTTTAGCTGTTTTCATTCCTTTCAGAGCTTTATCAAATTCTGATCTCAAAATATGATCTCCTCTTTCTTCATATTCCACCCTACATATCTTCTCTTTCCCAGAGACGAAACTTGACTTTCAGTTTAGAGAGGTGGAGAAGGAAAATTTGCCGACAAATATTTTTGTAAACTAAAAATTTGCCGACAGAATTTTTTTTAAATTTGCGAATTTGCTGATTTTCTTATCAAAATATTTTTTAATTGAAAGAAATAGAAAAAAAAATTCTCAGAAAGTAAAAAATTCAAATGAACAGGTTTCCAAATTTGCCGACTGCCGAATTCGTCCATACGTAAATAGGTACAGATTGAAACCTTATTCCCAAGCATTCATATTTACGCACTTGAGCATACCCAAGTCTGGAAGGTTAAGCTGGAAGGATGTGAGAAATACTTGAGAGGAACATACAACTTTCTTTGCACATTAAGGTGGCCGTTATTTACTCTTGGTGATCTTTTTTTTTTCTGAATTTCCCCTGATTCGTCTCCTAAACTGGTTCCAATGAAATCAAAATTAAAAAAAAAAAAACCTACGAAGGTTTAGGTCGATTGGATTAGGGGAATCCGTTCCACAAGCTCCCTTTCGTTGTTATGGAGTTTTGACTTTTGTTCCCGACTAAATTTTCCTCTTATATTCACTAAGATCCAAGCCCGTATAGTTCACGTCAAGTTGGTGGACTGCACGTTGGTCGACTTACCGGTTGGTCGCACCAAGTTGGTCGAATTGCATGTTGGTCGACCGACTAGTTAGTCGCATCGACAGCAAAGTTGGTCGACAACATGTTGGTCGACCAACTTGGTGCGACCAACCGGTAAGTCGACCAACGTGCAGTCGACCAACTAAGATAATCAGAAACAAATTCGCTGTCCTCGTAGTCCAGCACAACAGCTTGTAACCGATCACAGGCGTCCCATACGCGACGCTTCTTTGCTGGAGGAGGGCCACCCGCGAGATCAGACTCACGTGTAACTTCGGATAGAATCTGCTCTCTGCGAAAATTTTCTATGGTTTCCCAAAGAGATTCGTGATAGCGGGTCGTTAGTAAATCGAAACCTCGATGCCATCCCTCAAGCGCATTATTTGTTCGGGTAAGCCCTTCGAGGGTCGTATCATAACAGTTCCATAGAGCCGGAGGATAAGGAGGCGTTTTACGAGTGCGTCTGCTTCGCAATGAACCTATCCACTGTTCTTCGAAGTATTTTTTGTAAGTCGACCAACTTTTTTTTTGGAAGTCGACTAACATGTCGGTCGACCGACTAGTAAGTCGACCAACATGTCGAGTCGACCAACGTGGTGCGACCAATTAGTAGTCGACCAACATGTCGGCACCCGCCCGTATATCAAACGATAGAACATTTGCTATCGGATTTAGCTTGTGACATTGGAAAATAAGTCTTTTGCTTTCAACTTTCAGATTTTAATAAAATGTTCAACTTTCTCAAATTTCAGGCTCTAGGTCAAACAGAGAATCTAGTAAAAACAGAATAGCCATTGAAATTCGAAATTCAACGTTTGCTACCGACTTTCAGATTTTCGAAATGTCTTCCATATTTTGGTTCATCCTTCCAGATAATGTTCGCTACTCAGCTTGAAACCTTCGGCTTTTGACTGACTAGCCTCTGACAGGAGTCCAGGGTACTCCATTTTCAGGGAAAAAAATTGACTTTCAGTTTCGGTAGGTGGAGAAGAAAAATTTGCCGCCAAATATTTTTTTTTAACTAAAAATTTCGCTGACAAAATTTAAAAAAAAAATTAATTTGTCGATTTTTAATCGAAATATTTTATAATTGAAAAAATAAAAATACAAACAAGCATTCATAAAAGTGAAAAATTCAAAAGAACAGTTTCGAAATTTACCAACTGCCAAATTATTGAGTGGGAGGGGGTGTTTTAACCCCAATGCCCCTATATTTTCGTCCCTGTGTAAAACTCTTTAGATAGGTTCATTCAGACTTCGCTGAGACTTTCTTAGCTGCGTTCAAACTTATCAAATTCGTGACGGATCAAAGAGATGATCCAGTAGAGATGATTTGGAATGTGAGAATAAGAATTGAGTAGTTTTAATTCTCTCCCCTTCCCTTCACCAAAGAAAACATTGAAAATTATAGAAATATGGTTATGATCAAGGAAGAAAATACAAAAATGACCAAAACGACCTAAATGATGTAAATGATGAAAATAGAAGAAATGATGAAAGTCTACCTGCCTGCTAGTCTATCTGTCTGATGGAATAGCTGATTGACTATAATTGGTATGGAAACGTAATGAATATGTCCTAGAGTAGTCTCGAAGGGTTGCGAGGGCGAAGGAAGAGATCACTAATCAAGATTTGATATACCTAATCATTAACTTGCTCTCGAAACTCAGGCTATCATAATATACTGAAGCCCTCCCAGAGTTATTTCGAAATACGCCCAACTCTGATTATGACAGTGTGATTTGATAAGGCTTGGTTTAACATTCTTTTCTCTGCAAAACTCTCTTCCGAACTTGATCGAACCACTGAAAAGCTCCTTTACAGAGATGCACCGTAAATATTTCGTTGGGAAAGGTATCCTAATTCCAACAACAAAATGTTTGCCTTGACCAAGAGTTTTCACTCTTCAAATCGCGCCAATTCAGGACCCGGTTTGAAGTTTTTGCTTTCCAGTACATCCGCAGAAGCGCAAATAGGGCTCAGAACTGGGGGGGGACTTGAGCCCCCTTATTATGAAGCAACACCACTCCCTGCATAATTTTCTTTGGTAATCTTTCAGAGTTTGGGGCTATTAAAAGTTGTGGGGAGGGGGCTAAGCCCTCCCAAGCCCCACCTATTTGCGCCTATGTACATTCGCCTGATGCTTCGAATTTTCTATTTTTCGCCCCACTGATGGAAGTGTCCTAGACCTTTACCGTCTTCCTAAATTCCCCCTCGTAGAAAACTAAATTTTCAGAAATGAAATTTGACTTTCGGTATGGGGGACGGAGAAGAAAAATTCGCCGACAAATAATTTTCGAAAACTAAGAATTCGCCCACAAAATTTTTGAAAAATTGAAAATTTGCCGATTTTGTAATCGAAATATTTCTTAATAAACAAACAAACATTTATAAAACATGAAAAATTGAAATAAACAGTTTCAAAATTTGCCGACTGCCAACCTCCCCCCCCCCCCATAGTTTCGCCCCTGCTCTTTCCGTACAATTACTGATACATGCTGCAATTTTATACAGTTTTTCAACATATCTCACCAATCGTTTTACTTTGTCTCTTTTAAGGTCTAATAATTTCCCTTTTTCATCCGTCAAATTATTTGTTTTCTTTCTTCATACTCCAAAATATCTTTTTACTCTTTTATATGCCTAATCGGGTTTCCCGCTTTCATTTGCTTCTCAGTTTTCTCGCAATTCTGATTAATCCACTTTTGCCTTCTTACACTCTCTCATTATTTGATTTCTTAAAGCCTTATGTTCTTCCTTACTTTCTCTACAAAGGGTGGTCCAAAAGTCATCGCGCGACGTTCCCTACGGACTGTATGTGTGCGATCTAGTATAGCGCGACCGAACTAAAAGTGAAGTCTATTCAATTTTTCAGTCCAAAGAGACGAAAACGATCGCGCTTGCGTACATAGTCGCCGAGCTACAGTGGTTTGAAAAACTGTACTACTTACAAAGGGTGGTGCAAAAGTCATTACGCGACGCTCTATACAGACTACGTGCGCAATCTAGCGGAGCGCGACCGAACTAAAAGTGAAGTATGTTCAATTTCCAGTCGAAAGAGATGAAAACGAGCGTGCTTGCGTACATAGTCGCCGAGTTACAGCGGTTTTAAGTTGATGTGTTCGGATGTCGCCTACAAGCTAAACGCGTGTTGTACAAAATGAGTGTGGAAAGCGCGAATTTAAGAACGGAACAACGATGGGTGATCCGGTATTGTGTTCGTCGTAGTCTGACATCAAAGCAGACCTGTGATGAAATGGAAGGCGTGTATGGTACGAGTCTGATGCCAAAGAGAACAATTCAGCGGTGTTTACAAACTCATTTTGTACAACACGCGTTTAGCTTGTAGGCGACATCCGAACACATCAACTTAAAACCGCTGTAACTCGACGACTACGTACGCAAGCACGCTCGTTTTCATCTCTTTCGACTGGAAATTGAACATACTTCACTTTTAGTTCGGTCGCGCTCCGCTAGATTGCGCACGTAGTCTGTATAGAGCGTCGCGTAATGACTTTTGCACCACCCTTTGTAAGTAGTACAGTTTTTTATCTTTGTAGGATTGGGTACTTACCTACTCGAATTTAGTATTGGGTACTAACATTTTAAGAAAGTTTTGTATATTTACTGTAAATTATTATAGCAGTGGTTACTTAAACGTAGTGATACTCACCATTTTGAAAAATTCATTTCTTTCGGTGTGGTTATTCGTATGTGTGGTGTGTCGGTCGGAAGTGTTAACGAATGAAATATTAATTTCATCGAAAGCCTAATGTTCAGTTCTTTCTCTAACGTCTGTACCAGCCTCTCAAAATTAGGCATTTTCTGATTAATTCCAATAATTTCTTCAATTGAAACGTCAATAGTGTCAACTTCTGATTAATTGTTTATCATTTCTATATGGTTCATTCGACTGGGCTAATAGGGTTTTTCATCTTTCAATGACAATCGTGTGAATTCAACATCCGAAGGTACAAGTTCCAAAATACGAATATTACGAGCATCGATAAGGCACCTTCGTCCAAATTACAGGTCAAGAACGCAACTACAATATTTCAGCTACATCTCCGCCATTTTCCTGTCATTTCTTGTGCTCTGTCCCGAGCTGAGTGTGTCTCGCTCGACCCCTTGTACTCTGCACACCCTACTCGTACTTCTGCACAGAAATGGAACAAAAGAAACCTGCGTAAGTTATTACCCCCTTTTAGGCTGAGTGTGTGCTTGTATTCACTCGACCCTCGAAGGTACGGTGTTGGGTGCGCGTTGACAACTTGACGCGTCCGGTCGGGAGCGCGTCTTCGCAGCCGCTATTTGATATTAAGTACACGATTTAAATTAATGGGCGAAAGGCTGGCGACTACATACGATGACGACGCGCTAGTGTTTCATATATATATAGTAAAAAAAAAAAATGTTGTTGCAGCCTGGTCCATGGAATGCAATTCAACAGCAGCTGTCAGATACACGGTCCGTCAGCGGTCACGTTCGGTAGTCTTTTATCTCAAGAGCTTTCGCCGTCCGATGTGAATACCACGGACGACAGCAACAAAAGCCCGGTAATGCGTAATCCGGCCTTTTTACATTCGTCTTGTCCGCCGGCCATGCATAAATCATGCTTCTGCGTCCGACTAATAGCCGAGCATACCAAAATGCTGGAGGACTCGACGAAGGTGAGTGCCTACTTTCTAAGTATACCGATTAAATTTCGCGTTCGTTCGCTTCTCCATCCCCGCAGACCAGGAGCGTATTCCCGTTAACGCGAATAGCCTACCTGGAATGGAAGGGGCTGCGAGGAATCGATTAGTATCAAAGTAATGCTGAAAATTATTTCGCTCTAGTAACTTTCAGTTTTTTTTGTGTTTTTTTTGTGGGGGGAGGGAGCTTTTAGAGGATGGGGAAGCAAATTTTCCTAACCTCTCTATTTGCCGCCTGTGCGTGCTCTCCTGCGTGCGGGTAGCGCGACTTGCACCTCCTCTGAACGATTCAGGGCCCTTCTGAGCGGCTTGGAGTCCATCCAGTTTGAGATATAGTTCACTAGTAAAAAAAATTGCCTTTAAAAACAGTTTGAGAAATTCTTTTTAAATCCCCCCCCCCCTCCATTTTTATTTAGAATAATTGAACAATCGGACCAATACTATGTATATAAGTAATTACATTTACCACTCAGATCTTCGACAACTACACGGTTTTAACTGATCTATACGGTGACCCTTTCCTCTCCCATGTATATTTTTGTATACATCGTCTTGCCTGGTTGCTTTCAGCGTAAAGCACTACGCGAACGTTTAAGGAACGTCTTTTGTCACCTATACACCTGTACTTACTGTATGTGATCCTTTCAAAACCACGTTCTTCTTCTTCTCATGACTCACTCTCCTTTGTATCCCTCAATCGGCCAGGCAAAACATCCGCTGAGTTTAGTTACAGTTTATTTTTAGCACAATTTTCAAAAATTTCGCGGAAAAGGAAATTTTTGAAGTTGTTTTATCCATAGTCGTGGATATAAGTGTTTTTTCCATAGAAAACGTGTCTATTGTCGTGGACAGAAGCCTGCCTCTCCTTAAATTTTGATACTCCTGTTCTGTAAACTTGTTGAATATTCTGTACTACGTATGTAAACTAAGCCTGGGGGGGGGATACCAACTTACTCAGTTTTTGAAGAATATGACACATAATCCTTTTGTAGGGTGTGCCAATTCACTTTTCCTTCTGCTGTATTCCAGAGCGCTTTCGGCTGTTATGCCATCATCAGTGGAGTACCCACTCCACTGATGATGGCATAACAGCCGAAAGCGCTCTGGAATACAGCAGAAGGAAAAGTGAATTGGCACACCCTACAAAAGGAATATAACCAAGTTCACTCACACTCCAAAATGGACACTAAAAATGACACATAAGCTAGGTGGGAATGAGCTTTGGAGCTTGTGGATTTGCCCATGGTTCCACACGCGGTCGAAAGCGTTGCTGGGGTGAATGTCTCGTCCTCCAGTGTCTGGGTGATGTGCACAACTCGGTGTATTTGTTCGATTGTAGAGTGCTTTTTCTCGAAGCCATACTGAAAGGATGGAAGGAGGGATTTCTTTTCGATTGTAGGTTTCATTCTGCTCAGAATGATCTGGAAAATTTTGGCGATGATAGGCAGAAGTGAAATAGGACGGTACGGGCTGAAGTTTTCAGCAGGTTTTCCTGGCTAGGAATCTTTCTTAGTTATAATAAATTTTTTACGAGTAGCCATAACCATTTACCTGTAAACACTGATTTTTATAATAATGAAATGTACTAGGTCTTGGAAACATTTTTCTAATTTGAAAACACTTAGGAATGTAGCAATGGTCGTAATAACAGATGATTATCAATGTATCTTTCATTTTAAAAATTTTCGAAATTTGACCCGTTCACCCCCTGAAGTTTTTATAATCATAAAAAAGTGATGGCATCAAATTTTCAGATATTTTGAATAATTTTTAAACGGTTCCTTAGAGTCTCAAAATTCAACAGAGAATTCGCGTAAGAATTTGTCAGCGAATACTTCATCGCCCAAAAACGTCTGTATATAAATCCCAGAGACGAAACTTGACCTTCAGTGTGGGGGGGGGGGATTTACCGACAGAATTTTTTAAAAATTTGAAAATATGTTTTATGTAAATACAGATCGGAACCATATCCCCCAATCATTCACATTTTTCGCATTTGAGCAGACTCAAGTCTGGGAGAGTAAGCTGGAAGGATGTTAGGAATACTTGAGAGGAACACTCAACTTTCTTTACACATTAAGGTGGTCGTTATTTACTCTTGGTGATCTTTTTTTCTGAATTTTCTCTGATTCGTCTACTAACCTGGTTCCAAGAAAATCAAAAAAAGAAAAACCTACAAAGTTTCAGGTCGATCGGATTAGGGGAATCCGTTCCACAAGCTCCCTTTCGTTGTTATGGGAAAAACACATGGAGTTTTGACTTTTGTTCCCGACTAAATTTCTCTCCTGTATTCATCAGGACCAAAGCCCGTAAATTAAACAATAGAACATTTGCTATCGAATTCAGCTTGTGACATTGGAAAATAAGTCTTTTGCTTTCAACTTTTAGATTTTTAATAAAATGTTCAACTTTCTCAAGTTTCAGGCTCTAGGTCAAACAGAGAATCTAGTAAAAACAGAATAGTCATTGAAATTCGAAATTCAACGTTTGCTGCCGACTTTCAGATTTTCGAAATGTCTTCCATATTTCAGTTTTGTTTTATCCTTCCACATAAAATGTTCGATACTCAGCATGAAACCTTCGGCTTTTGACTGACTAGCCTCTGACAGGAGTCCAGGGTACTTCATTTTCAGAAAAAAAAGAAAAAAGAATTGACTTTCAGTTTGGGTAGGTGAAGAAGAAGAATTTGCGGACAAATATTTTTTTTAAACTAAAAATTCGCTGACAAAATTAAAAAAAAAATTTTATTTGCCGATTTTGTATTCAAAATATTTTTAGTTGAAAGAAAAAATACAAACAAGCATTCATAGAAATGAAAGATTCAAATGAATAGTTTCAAAATTTGCCAACTGCCAAATTATTGGGAGGGGGTGTTTCAACCCCCACACCCCCTATAGTTTCGTCCCTGTGTAAAACTCTTTAAGGTTCATTCAGACTTCACTGAGACGGGACTTTCTTAGCTGCGTTCAAACTTATCAGATTCGTGATGACGGATCAAAGAGATAATCCAGAAGAGACGATTTGGAATGTGAGAATAAGAATTAAGTAGTTTCAATCCTCTCCCCGTCCCTTCACCAAAGAAAACATTGAAATAAATTATAGAATTATGGTTATGATAGAAAACATACAGCAAGGTGAAAATACAAAAATGACCAAAACGACCAAACTTATGTAAATGATGAAAATGAAAGAAATGATGAAAGTCTACCTGCCTGCTAGTCTGTCAGTCTGATGGAATAGCTGATTGACTATAATTGGTATGGAAACGTTATGAATATGTACTAGAGTAGTCTCGAAAGGGTTGCGAGGGAAGAGATCACTAATCAAGATTTGATATGGCTAATCATTAACTTGCTCTCTAAACTCAGGCTATCATATACTGAGTTATTTTCAAATGCACCCAACTCTGATTATGACAGTGTGATTTATTAAAGCTTGGTTTAACATTCTTTTCTCTGCAAAACTCTCTTCCGAACTTAACCAAGCCACTGAAAAGCTCCTTTACAGAGATATACCGAAAATACGTCGTTGAGAAAGATATCCTAATTCCAACAACAAAATGTTAGCCTTAATCAAGAGTTTTCACTTTTCACATCGTGCCAATTCGGGATCCGGTTTTGCCAGCTATTAGAAATTCAAAAATTTTCTAACTCCGCCAACAAATGAAGGTTTTTGCTTTTCAGATGCATCCGCCTGAGGCTTCGAATTTTTCATTTTTCACCCCACTGATAGAAAAGTATGCAACTGATGGAAGTTTCTTAGACCTTACCCGTCTTCCTGAATTCCCCCTCGTGGAAAACGAAATTTTCAGAAAAAAAATTTGACTTTCAGTTTGCAGAGGTGAAGAAGTAAAATTTGCCGGAAAATATTTGTTGAAAAATTCGCCGATTTTGTAATCGAAATATTTTTTAATAAACAGAAAATAAACAAACAAATGTTAATAAAAAATGAAAAATTGAAATGAACAGTTTCAAAATTTGCCGATGGCCAAATTATTGGAGAGGGGGTGGTGTTTCAACCCCCCACATCCCCCTATAGTTTCGCCCCTGATAAAGTCTCTATCTTTCTTTTTATAGTTATGTGTTAAGTAGCTGTATGGTATTTCTTAAATATAGTTCCTGAAGTCAACCGGAAACCATGAAATCGTTTTTGACAAAAAACTGAGAAAAAATTACATACTGCGTAAAACACTAGAATGCATCAAATGTTGGACGATTAAAATCAAATAGTGAATCAATTAATGGAGATAACTGAAATGTGATGGCCTTCACCCAATGATTTATTCAATTTTAGTAATTGCGATTATTCGGCCGATGAATCAAGTAATAAAATTCAATTCAGGGAAATCTTACAGAGCACAAAGTTCTCTATCAGAAATGGTATTCTGTTTTACTTAACTTTTAATTCGTTTCTCAACTCAGTTAAAGTTTAATAAGCATTCTTGCAGAATTCAAAATTTTAAAATTTTAATTTTCAAATCTAATTGATAACTGATGCTTACGAAAATATTAGAAATAGATCTCATAGGTCACGTCTTCCATTACCAAACTGTCTTTGGTTGAAGTCTCTATCATTTTGCATCAGAGAGCGCAGCACTCGTTTGAAGACTTGCTAGCACAAGTGAGAATTTTCGCCCCACCTGATTATTGTCACCCCATTGATGGTATTCGGTATGGATTACATATGGTCACCTTGGTTTAAGTACCACGTAAGTCCAAAAATGCACAAATGTCAGAAAACACAAAAAACTGAATAGAAAATTTGGATGGGCAAACCTGACTACCAGGGATGGAAATGGAAGCTGGTAGCTGGAAGCCAGAAGCTAATGAATTTTATGTAAAAATAGCAGAAGCTAAAAGTTGGAAGCCTGATGTAAAAGACTGGAAGCTGGTAGCGGAAGCCAATTATTTTTCAACTTCTTTTAGCTTCTTCTTTCTACTACTTCATTCTTTTACATATGCGAATTTTGCGTTTATTTTACCATTACTTTTTCCATTTACCCTCAGTCTGAGTCGATTAATGTACTCACGCTAGAATATTATAAGTTTTAGGACCAAACCAATCAAAAAATTGAAACTCAGAGCGCTAAATTAAAAACCACCTACTCCCCGTGAAAAATTTTGATGGGTATGAAGATGGAAGCTGGAAGCCAAAAAACAGGAAGCTTGGAAGGTTTTGTATTTAAGCAAACAGTCGGAAGTTGGAAGCAGTTTCAATGTGGGAATATTGGAAGCCGGAAGCGAAGCTAATTCGTTCAGCTTTTCCATTTCTGCTGACTACCAGGGATGTTTGGTTACGCGTAGACACGTGTCTAAATGTAAAGAAATGTAGACAATGTGTAGAAAATAGACAAAAGTAAATAAATGTAAACAATTCCGAAAATGATAAGAAAAGCTAATATACAAATGTAATCAGTTAATCGCAAATTCACAATAATATTAATCATTAAAATTAATTGATAAAAATTGTTCAAATGATTATTAATTGTATTTTAATTTTAATAATATTAAAATATTTAAAACTATTAATTTTACTTTGTTGACATTTGTTTACATTTGTGTACACCTTACATTTGGTGCAAACAAATCTTTTCTACATGTAGACAAATAGTGTAGATAAATGTAAAGTGTACACAAATGTTAACCAATGTCAGTAAAATAAAATTAATGGTTTTAAATGTTTTAATATTATTAAAATTAAAACACAATTAATAATCATCTATACAATTTTTATCAATTAATTTCAATAAATAAGTGATATTATATTGTGAAGTTGTGATTAACTGATTATAATTATGTATACAGAGATGTCAGCATTCCCCAAAAATATGAACGCGTTTACATCCGTTCTCGTTCATGTGAGAAGAAGAACGCGTTTACTTCCGTTCTCGTTCGTTGAGGTACTCTGTTCGTGAACGCGTTCCTGTTCGCGAACGGGGCAGTTGACATCTCTGACTGTAGTCATTCCTTTCTCCGTTCTCTGCGTTCTCGTTCACGAAATGAAACGAACGCGTTCCTGCCCGCCGTTCTCGTTCCTGTGAGAAGAACGCGTTCGCTTCGTTCTCGTTTGTGGAGGTGCTCCGTTCGTGAACGCGTTCCCGTTTGCAAACGAGAGTTGACATCTCTCTGTACGTATATTAGCTTTTTTAAAAAATCATTTTCAGATTGTTTACATTTATCTACTTTTGTCTATTTTCTACACATTGTCTACATTTCTTCACACCAAAATGTAGACCAGTATTGTCTACGCATACAAACTAACATCCCTGGTCTACACTAATATCCCTGCTGAGAGCTGACCACACGCTCTTGTAGCTTCTAGTTTCTGTAGTTTCTAGCAACACTCTTTTTTGTTGCATGCGAAACTAGTTTCATAAAACTTTTTTTGTTTTACAGTGAACTCGCGTTAATTCGAACTTGAAGGGGATTAATGCAGAGTTTGATAATTATGCGGAGTTTAGAAATTTATGGGAGTTCGAAATAGGAGCTGGAAAATGGGGAAAAAATCAAAGTAACGGGAACGTTGTTATTAACATAAAATTAGATGTTTTTTTTTGTTGTTTTTTGTTTTTGTTATTATCGAGCCATTGGGCTATGGGCTCGGGAAGGGTTATTTTGTCGGTATGTTGCAGAGGTATCCAGCAACAGAAGGGTAGGCGAGGGAGTTGTTTATGTGCTCGTGGGAGTTGGAGAGGGCCAAAATTCGACTATGGGGGACGTGGTGAGAGTTACAAAGGCGGGCGAGGGAGGGGCATGCGAAGAGATGGTTCACAGTGAGAGAGGGTCTTCATTTTCACAATGTGGGCGGTTGAGGGGATACAGGTTAGTGAGAAGATGCGTATGTGTGAGGCGTGTATGTCCGATCCTTAGGCGTGTAATTAACTGTCGGTACAGAGAGAAAAAGAAGACGAGAAAACATGAATGTACCTTGTTGATACGTGCCGCTTCCAGATAAGGCAAGATTCATGAGTGTAGCACAGCATATAAAACGTATGAAGTTCGAATTAACAAAAGCAGAAATATCACAACGTTCGAATTATAGCGGAAAGACCTGCAACATTCGAATTATAGGAGGTTTCCCGAGAAACATTTTTGAATTATACGAACATTTTAAGCTTTAAGGTGTTCGAATTATCCAACGGGAATAAAACAATGCTTTTTTTCGAATTACCGCAACTTTTCAAAGGAGCCAAGGGAATAGTTCAAATTATGCGGGTTTTCGAATTATCGGGGTTCGAATTGACGCGAGTTCACTGTAGTTTCTTTGGTGTGCGTCCTGCCTTATGAGGTTTTTAATTTCGCCGCTAGGAGTGGTAAAGTGCACTTTCAACTTAAGAAGTTGTTAAATTTAAATTTCTTAATTTAAAAAAAATTTTATATTAGAAACTATGTAAAACCAATTTTTCATGAAATGTGGACTTCAGTGTGTATTGAAACCGAGGCAACGATATTTTTTCTTGTCATTATTTTGACTGTACCATGCAAGTTAGGCATCTGTGACAAAAGGTGGAGCGTGGTGTTTAAAATAGTAAAATGCTCTATGTAGCTCTATATAGATATCCCTGTTCAATCCCGCTTTTTTTTTTTTTTTTTTTGTTCATATTGCTACTCATCTCAGTTAAGTCGTGAGAATTTGAATACCGGTGAAAACAGATGTACATAATAAAGAATGGTATTGTCATAAGTTTAGATGACTTCTAATTTCCTATTGAAAATGTGGCACGGTTGAACATTTGCCTACAAATCAACGTGGTCATACTGCAGTTCAAAATTTATTTTTCTACCGAAATCCTACGAGAACTGAAAGTAGGGTAGCTACCAATCAATTTTAACTGTTCTAGTGTTGCAAAAGTAATCAATACGAATATTGTACTACAGGTGAAAGAAGATTGGAAATACGTGGCCATGGTGCTGGATAGACTTTTTCTATGGATATTTACAATGGCCGTTCTGGCTGGTACAGCGGGCATTATTTTGCAAGCTCCGACGCTGTACGACGACAGAATACCGATCGATCAACAGTATTGTAAGTTTTCACAATTTTTTGCAACGTTATTACCTGCACATGCAACCGCAAATCACAGTAGGAGTTGCAATATTTAGAATTAGTATTTAAAAAAGAAAATACAGTTAGCTCCCGTGGTCTATTTCGCGTGAAGTTTTATAATAATGTCTGGTGTGGTTTTTTAGTTGCCTTTCCTCAAACTTGACCTTTCTGGAGATTGCTTAGAATAAGCTCTGTGCGGGTTGCATCAATAATTGAGAGAACACATTTACTGTAAAATAGAATAAGATAATAACGTATACCTTCTAGGCACCATGAATGTAAGGAAAACTCGATTTGTAAGATAGTAATTACTATGACTATAACCGCTTTTCAAGCTAAACTTAAGTTTTTATTTTTATTTTTATTTCTCAATTTGCAGCGCCAGCTTCGTATTATCGTTCAACTACAACTTGAAGAAACGCCAAACATCGATTAATTGCGGATTATGGTTGTGCGAAAACGTCATTGACCCAGAAGCATGGATTCCATTTTACATTTGTTCTTCCATATTAAGTATGAGAATCGATGGTCTGCAGGTATTTTCAATGTGTTATCTGTACCTATACCTGCCAGGAGTGAAGTTGTTTTTTTATTGATAACTTTTTACACATACTGTAAAGATTTCGTACCTAAATTCCAAAACCTAGATAGCTAGAAGTTATTCCTTTTGTAGGGTGTGCCAATTCACTTTTCCTTCTTCTGTATTCCAGAGCGCTTTCGGCTGTTATGCCATCATCAGTGGAGTACCCTAAATGAGACTTACAGGACCACAAGAGACAAGTCTCATTTAGGGTACTCCACTGATGATGGCATAACAGCCGAAAGCGCTCTGGAATACAGAAGAAGGAAAAGTGAATTGGCACACCCTACAAAAGGAATATTACCAAGTTCACTCACACTCCAAAATGGACACTAAGCTAGAAGTTAAAATTGAATCTGTGAAAAATTGGTTGCATGATCTATTGCAGATCGAGAGTGATCTCCTTGACTGGTGTTTCGTTTTAGACTATGAACTTGATCCATGCAATTCTCTTTCGTTTCCATTTTCAATAATGTTTCAAGATATTACAGTAGTAGGTCTAAGGGAAGATCAACAAAGATACCTTTCGAGTTCAAGTTTACGCTTGATGAGATTAAGAGTGCTTCAGAGTTTAAATTGATGAGATTTTTCTAATTATGGCCAATGTGCAAAAGAATCAGAGGCATGGTCAAGTTTGCTCGACTCTTTATTTTTGTCTGTCAAGAAACCTGACACATCCTCAAGAAAAATTAATTATAAAATAGTCTCCCGTCGTTGACTGCCTAAGATCTCTCTTCCTTATGTGCTAATATGTTAGTACCTAATAGTTTAAAGGCAGTCGAAGGACATGCACTTTGAATACAGGTCCTAAGTGTATAGGTGTGGCAGAATCAGAAGGGGGGGGGGAATAGTTGCCACCATTGTGAAAATCGCTCCTACTCATCAGAAAGGATATAATGTCTCCCGTTCGATCAGATCTTGAATTCTTTGGCTGGTCCATTTCAATCATGTTCACAGATTTTCGAATAGAGAAATTAAAAAGTTGAAGCTTTTTGTCCCACCTTCTTTCTGTTTTTATTTCTTTCTTTCTTTGTGCTTATTAATTGCAACATTATTCTACCCTTGCCTTTCTAAGATGGAAATATTCCTCCATGTCTAAGTACCATTTTGGTTTGTAATTAGGCAGGTTGTCTCAAATTTAGTGATCTTTATTCCACTGAGAACGTTGACGACTTACTACGACAAGGTGTGAATATGGTTGCCTACTCTTACTTTTGAAGACACTGAAATATGGTCAACATTGTTTGATAATTTATTTTTCTATATTTTTAATCAATTTTATTGGAAATATTTAGTGGTTTGTAAAAAGGGCTGTTGGGGAATTATAAAAATATTCACTGGAATCGAGTTGGCAGGTTGGTCACTGGTAAATTATTTTCCAGGAAACAAAAAATTTCCTGAGGAGTTGAAATCTTTTTCAGAAGGTATGATTGCGCTTTTGGTAAAATTATGCACTTTCGAGAAATTTAGGAAGCCATTATTCGATTTCTGCCATCAGTATTGCTTTTGTGACAACATTCGTCATTAATAATGTTTTGGGTATCGGAACTAAGACTAAAATTTCATTAGGTTCCAGGACATGAAAATAAACTTTTATGCAGTCACAAAACTATAAAACTGAGTAATAAAAACTCGATTTTAGCATTAATTACCAGATAGGTATATGGAAAATAATTTGATTGAATCTGTTATTGTTCGCGATTACAAAAGCCACTGGATTCATGATCAGTCTGAAGATTGTGATCTAAGATCAAAAAATTAGTAAAATCAAACAAATTATGAACTAAAGATAAAACGAACACATGATCGCATGATCATGATTTGAGATCTGTTATCTTTTTTCAAAATAAAATGATGACTAAATCCGTGTTTCAGGCTCGCTACATGACTACTTTTTCAAGGTAGGCTACCATTTTCTCGGGCGGGGTTGGAAGAGCAAAATGTTTCAAATAAGTGTAAATAAAAAAACAAGACAAACAAAAACTTGGAGACTTTCTTTTTAAACGGAACAATATGTTTACAAACATGAATCTTCACTAATAAGATTTCTCTTCATGGTTTCTTATCAAAAAAGCTTACAATTAGAAAGAAACAAGGATTCAAAAAATGCTAGGGTGAGTAACCAGTTGTCTTGGACTCGGCTGAGCTCACTTCATTCTCACTCCCTTGGTATCCATGCATGCTTCCATGATCTTTTCCATCGCCTATTCTTAATAACTACCCAAAAGATTTCGTATATTTTTAATGTTCCACGAAAATTGCCTTCTAAACTCCTAAACTTTGTCCACGGAAAACTATTCCTTCCTCGATATATATCAAAGATAAGCTACCTTTCGGCCTTATGATTTTATTCTTTAATTATTTTATGGGGCAAAGTTTGAACACGTGATGTGTAAATTTACAATTTTCCTTTTCATTTGTATGAAAATTGGTTTTTGTGTAAAATTCCGTTACGCCAACTACAGTAGAAACGACTTGGATAATATTTTCAACTATTGCGGCAAATGCAGTGATAATGATCCTGAGGGCCAGAGAGGGTATGTCCACTTCCCCTGAAAAATTTTGGGGGCAACGTCCCTGGGAAAAATTGCTATTAAATAATGGAAGATTTGCTCTATTGTGAGTATAAAAAATTAGTTGAGAGTGGTATGAAGAAAGTATTTTGAAGGACTTTAAATTAGAAAAAATGAAAAATAATTTCAGTAAATTTCAGTAACATTTGTTTTTTATTTTGTTTCGCAAAAAATAATGTAAGTAAAAAATATTAAAAATTTCTCTCGAAACGTATACAGATCATCACCACAGTGCAAATGTCCTCAGTCAGATAAGTTGCAGAATTTTTATTTGTTGCTAAGTACGAGGAAAAAATTATATTCAAGAAGTGAATATAACATCTGATATCCCTGTTCCTTGTAAATTCAGAGTGGGCGAACAAATTTTTCCTGTTATCAGAATGAGAGTCGTCAGTGACTTGAAGAGGACGATTTCTTGGACCGCCGGAAGGAGATGTACTAGGTAAAAATTTTGTAGGTAAAATTGTGCTTAGATCTACAAATTTTGCTCAAATTTTGACTTGTCGAAGTAGAAAGGAAGGAAGGAAGAAAGAAAGAAAGAAAGAAAGAAAAAGGCATGTGTCAATATTTTCCTCAAAGTTTGACTTGATAAACAAAGAAAAAACCGTCCCTTCACGAGTTTGAAACGTCACTTTACAAGTTATAAAATTTTACTTTTTTCCTGGCTCGTGGAACACCCTAAAAATGCTGTGCTAATACGGTTGAAGTACGTTCATTCATCCTAAAGATCAGAAATATCTCTGCACATCGACACCTTCTAAGAAGCACATAACCGAATCCAATGACAGTGATACCTATACGTTCCAAAAAAGGTACCCGAATATATATTGAATTTAGGTCTCTATTCTCGGACTTTTTTCTGTATTGGTTACGTTACTCCAGAAGCAGTGTTGCCGTTTCCGCAATTGCTTTTGGGGCGTAACTTTGCTGATATGTGATCGAATTTTCGCAAATGGGGATGCAATGAAATTTTTTGACAAAATCATTCGAATTATATCACGTTTTCATTTTTCATCCTTCCAATATTAAATTTTAATTTTCTAACTTCACTACATCGCTACTCGAAGATGGTCGTCAAGGTCGGCTGGAAAATTTAGATACGAGAGCTAGCTTTTATTTTCGCGGTCGTTGGAAATGATGTCAGGAAAAAAAGACCTATCGACAGTCATGTTTAAGAGTTTTTCTTCTTCTTAACATAAGAGCTGATAGATGGACGCTATTCAACGAAAGGAAACCAACCAACATTTGTAAACAAAATGAGTTATTAGTATCGTTGGAAAGAGCGTAAAAAGTAGAATTTTTCAAAATTGGGCCCTCGATTCAAAAAAGTGTACACTTACGTTGAAGAAAGCTTACTAGTAAACGCTGTGTCATACAATTTCTACATGGCTCTTGAACCTCGAATCACGTGTTCTCAAAAAGCGGATTTTTCTAGTTTGTTCCCTTTCGTTGAATAGAGTCCATATGAAAGGTAATTAGGATGACACAGGCCACTGGCCATTAACAACTCATAGTAAATTCCATACTTCAAACTGCAAAGCTGCAGACTGCAATCACGCAGCAAAGAGCAAACGAGCAATAAATTGGGTGAGCTGCAAAATCACCTGTGTGGGTGTTAGCGGGGGGGGGGGAAATGAAAGCGTGATCATGAATGTGTACTTTTCAATAGAAAAATCTGCATGATCTATGATCACCCATTCATACCACTGATAAGACGCAATCGTGCCAACATTTGCAACTTAAGGCTTTCACACTTCTGGTTTGTTCACAATATATTCTTATCAAACGTATGGTGAAATATTATTATCACACAAACACGAATAATATTGAGCGCGATTTTCGTTCATCTTGTTTCTTCTGAGTTTTGATGTTAAAATAGAAATATTATCGTTATTATTGAAAAATGTGTTTCATAATGGGTAAAACTCCCTCAAGGAAATACTGATGTGCCAGCAAACTAGGATCAAGGACCAAATAAAATAGAAAAATACTGACATGGCCGAAGATTTCTGAAATTTGTTTTCTAAACGATCATTAAGTAGACTTGAAAAATATCTTTACATTAAGATACTATTCATTGTACAAATTGTTGAAGGAAAAGTTTCACCAGCAACGTTGCTAAATGGTGGTACTTCTTTCAGTTTCAACGGGATATTTTCTGGATTTATTCCCTTCACTTTATTGAGAAACATTTCAATATGTACTTTAGAAGAGAAAGCAGTCTTCTTCAAAATTATTTCTTTTTTCACCGTCGTTGTACGGTCGCAATACATTTTTCTTACGCTTTGAAAACAAATGTCCAAAATCCTCGGCCATATATCAGTATTTTCCTATTTCCTTTGGCATATCAGTGATTCCTTGAGAAAGTTTCATCTATTATGAACCACATTTTTCAATAATAACGATAATACTTCTATTTTAACAGCGATTCGTGTTTGTGATAACAACATTTCACCATAAGTTTGATAAGAATACGTATGTAAACAAACCAAAAGGGTGAAAGCCTACGTGATAGTATGTGAGAGCACGTGAGCACCTGACAGCATAGTTTGTTTACACTGTGAGAGTTACTGTCGCGAGAGCGACTATCACGATAGAACTATCATAATGTAAACGAGCTTTAAACTATCACTAAGTGCGAGAGGAATGCTGTCAGGTGCTCTCACATAGGTACGATCACGCGTGCGTGATAGTTCCACTATCATGACAGTACTATCATAATGTAAATGAGGCTTTAAATTATATCCCAATTATTTCTCTGAAGGACCTGAATCAGTGTTGTTCTTTCACGTTTATTACAATTGATTTAAAAAAAAATATGGGCAAAAAATGATAATCGTAATAATTTTTTAGCTTAAAAAAAGGGCGCCTTTCAGAAAAAAGGGTGCAACATGAGTATGGAAAGAGCGCCAAAAGAGGCGTGGGGCGCACAGCAAATTCTATGGGGCATGCGAAGGCGAGAAAGGGCGCATATGGCTACACTGTCCAGAAGGGATTATTTTTATTTTGGAAATTAGCTTTCAAATTATTTTCTGATTTTTTAATTAGTATGAATCCGTACCTGTTCATGGCATCGGAAGAATTGTTAAGCGAATTAACTGAAAAAAATGATCGTTTAATAATTCTCATAATTAAAATTAGGTTTTCCAAAGATTTTGAAAATTAGTAAAAAAAAAACACTAGATGACTTTAAAAAGGTTACCTATATTTTTTCGGCGAATATTCACTTACCTTCGGATTATTCAGTGGTGGGAAGGTGTCGTTGTACAAGTTATACATGATATCCTAAGCACAGGCGGCAAGAAGACGGTTGTCCATCGATAATACCACTTTTCCCCAACAAATGAATGACGCTTGCCTGCGTTGTCTCCAGACCAAGTCTTCAACCAGTGGGATTCCTTTGTTACTTTTCTTTACTTGAAAAAGAATGAGGGCGAAGTCCGGGATTTTGCTAAATTGTTGAAGGCGTCCTATGTGCAGTCTTATTTATATCAAAATCACGCTTACAGATTTCGGAAGGGACACGGAAACTTTTCTTTCATGACCAAAAAATTTATTTTCATGTTAGTTCTCTTGGGAACTTTTTTTTTAATTTTCATTTTTAATTATGATGTTTTGAAACAAAAAATGTACCTGCGATCTTTACTGAAATTGATTCATTATTTTCTTTATAGTTTTCTAAATAAGCATAATTATATAGGATACTTGAGTCTAAATCATTATACGAAGCTGTTTCCTCCTTATTTACGAGTCTGATCACATTCACAGAAACCTAATACGGCCACCTGCATTTTAAAGTAGGTCTCTAATTTAATATTCCAAACTGGCAGATAACTGAAATATCTTGAGGCAGGGACGTAACTGGCTAGTCTTTTTTTTTATGTATGTGTATGGTGTGTTGGGGGTTGACAGTGAAAACTCCGATTGAAATACAGAAAAATTCTGTTGAGTCCTAAAAAATCTTTCTTTTCTAATTGTGCCGACTGACTTCTAAAATTGGCCAAGTTCCGCCTTTTAAACAGGGTGTGGTAACTGCCTTCCTCTCGTTTCTGTGTCTTTGTATTAGGGTTGAGATTTCATAGGCTGGTGTTGTTGCCCCTATATTTAAATTTTTACTTTCGAATCGCATAAACCCTCACCATTAATCTGAAATCGCTCTCCTTTAAGGATCGAATGCATCTGATGCGGAAGATTATGCAGGTTACGAAATCTTTCCTAATAATTGTTTTGATGTACTTAAAAGTAACTACTGCCGGAATGTGTAGCATTTAGTGATCATAACTTCGCAATAACGTTCTCGTTAGCGCGTTTTTGGCGAGAAATAGAGTTATTGAGTATATATGCATGATAGTTTCGAGAACCTAACGTCAAACCAATATAATGCCGCGCATCGAATTGGTAATTTTACTTATTCGTAATCGAGTAGTATACACTACTATGCGGAGACGATCGATTGCCCATTTGGTTTTTTGGTTATTATGAGACGGCAACCGAATTTGAACCTATATTGTCGTTGTGGATGCAACATCTCGTCGCCAACAACTGCGAAATAAAACCGAATGAAAACACTCATTGCGAGCAAGTTCTGGAGACAAACGAAAGAATACTAAACGAGATTGCTCAGCAAATTCATTCGCAATATCCTAAAAAAAGTTACTCAGAAGATTTTCCTTGGCAAAGATTTACATCTGGGTTACGTAATTGGATTTACATTTCCTAATTAAAAAATATTGTTGAAATATTATAATCTGAAGTAATTATAGTTATAGCACTAGGTAAATTGGAAACGATAAAATTACTTATCACAATTGAAGCAATTATAATAGATCAACAAAATAACCTATCCTCTTAAATAATAATACTGCGTAAATAATACTGTAGTGCATAAATGAATAAAACAGTACTAATATATCTGATAAAGAAAGAAAGAAAGAAAGAAAGAAAAAAAAAAAAATAATAATAATAATACGTGCAAAGTAGCTCTAGGAACTCTAACCTACGACTTTCGACTCAGCAAACCATCGCTACAAACTGTTAGATGCTAACGTCATTTGTATATACAGCAATCAATGTCGTAAATAGTAGGTATGTTTCGACTTTTCCAAGAAGAGGTACTTTATTATGAATTTTGTTTAGGTTGATTTTATCTATCAGTCTCATTTTAAGTCTTTTCATTGGAATTTGGGTAATTTCTTAATTACACTACTGAACAAAATGAAATTTTTTGTGTCCACAACGCATTTAAGGAGGTGATTCTTGAGTACTTTTCAACGCTGAATACAGTGCCGTCGGCCGTTTTTTTCTATCACGTCTAGTTTTTCTGATCAAAAACTATAAAAATTCAACTAAATGTGTTCAAAAAGAGGTTTAGGAACTGAATGTGGTCATACTGATTCGTGTTGTTGTGTGTTGCGGTCGTGTGTAGTGGTGTGCATTCCGTCTGTTTGTTTTCTGTTATTGTGGTCTGATAACACTGACAGTATCAGTCAGTGGTACCGCTTATTCCAATGCAAAAACAAAATGGAAACGAATTTCAGTCGTTCAGAACTCCGAATTGTGACGTGATAGAGAAAAATGGGTCGCAGTATCGTGTTCAGCGTTAAAAAGTACCTCAGAATCACCTGTCGAAATGCATTGTGCAAAATAGTTGTTCAGTAGGTAGTGTTATTAATAAAAATTTTTCTAGTGTTTATGTTTGGCACCCGTAGTGTAGTGTAGGGATGATTGCACGTATTATAAACGATGCTTTTTTGGTAGTTCATGTAGGGGCCTTTGAAGACTTACATACACAACTGAACTGAACTGAAAAATTGAACATCCCAAATTTGGGGCCCTGTGAGCCAAGTTTCATCTTTGGAGGGGATGGAGAATAAATTTGACTTCAAAATTCAAATGAGGTATCATGATAAGTTGATTTATGGTGTACAATGAAAACATAACAAGACTCAATACAATCATAATAAAAATATAATCAGACATATTGATTGAATATGTTGTTGCGAGTTGTCAACTAGAATTTTTCTTCGGAGAGGGAGAGGAAGGAAGATACATTCTTTAATATAAAAGAGAGATAAATTAATAAAATTAATAAATTGATTTAATGCATTAAATAGGTTGAATTAATAAACTGAATAAAATAATTATTCGAATAACCTATGTAATTAAATAAATAAAATAGTTAAATACATTTCGAGACCATTGCATAAAGCTGGACTTTGTTACACTTTGTTCGCCTAAAGATGATCCATTGTCGACATCAGTGTTGTTAGACATAAAAAAAATTACGAAATGACAATTGAATTTTCAAAATTTTGTCATATAATAACAAAACCCAAAATCGTTTTTTGCTAGGATCGTTTCGCCGATGACTATTAAAAAAAATGAATCCATTGACCAAAAAAATTATTTTATGACATTTTATCAATGACTAAATAAACTATGGTAAACGACATAATAATTGATAACAGATTATGCTAAGCAACATGACAAAAAGGAAGACAACATGACAAAACAATTTTGTCAAGACTTAACAAAATCATGAAAAAACAAAATGACTAAACTTATGACATAATAAAACAAAATGAAATTCGCCTCTGACAACATGACAAAAAATCGTCTTGTCTAACAACAATGGTCGACATGTTTCATTGAATGTCATGCCAGATTTATTTACAATTCAATGCAGATTTATATTATGAGGAGTCATATTCCAAACTAAGCTCTTCCCCAAAAAAGAATTTTTCAGTTTTTGATGGATTATGATACTCCATGTGTGGCTGCATTGATAATCAAATGCCCCGGTATCTAACATAGTTTATGTGTTCTAAGCAATTGAAGTTTGTTTTCAAAATAATTCATTTTCCAAACTAAACTATTCCCATATCCCATCATAATATGATGGAAATAGCTGAGGATGGGAATAGCTTAGCTTGGAAAATGGAAAAAAGATTTTGGTAGATATCTATAGTGCTAAAGTAATATTTTGAAAATAATCAACTATGGGCTTATTCTAGCATACAATAAGCTTACGAATCACAAAAAAATTATAATTAATAAAAATAAAAACAAACTTAATCGCAATAATGTGATAAACTTTGTGTTTCTTTATATCACAGTAATAAATGTGATAAACTTTATGTTTGATTTGTACTAATGATTTTTTTAAAATGTTTCGTGTTTATTGTATGGTAAAATATGCCCATAGTTCATTATTTTCAAAATATAACTCTGCACTCCAGATATCTACTAAAAAGGTTTTTTCAGTCTTCCAGACTAAGCTATTCCCATCATCCCCCCTCTTTATTGGGAAATTGCCCCTGATTGATATTTTTCTGAAGTTTTTCATTTTACAACCTCGTGAGCGACAGTATAACCAACGTCGTAAACTAAGAACCAGCTTCCTGTCTCATAACTTGGCTTCACCAGAACGTTTAATGTGTTTCCTGAAAAATTCGATTTTGGGAATAGCTTAGTTTGAAATATGGCTCATTTTGTATTCAATATAGCAGGAACACTGTCATTTTTTCCCCCACTTAAACTTGATGTACTATCAACTTATGCACCTCATGTTGCTACACAACAATACTTGATATCTGTGACATGACTTCACGATGAGTTACAGCATCCCCAACGATGATATAGTACCTAAGTTACATATAAATGTGTCTAATCCGATGAACTCCGAGATATTGTTACTACGCCATGGCAATAATTAAGATCTTATTTAGGTTTTACGAGCTCACTTCAAAATCAAGAACCGTTACAAACATTTTTACAATTGTGAGAGAAAATATTATTGACAATATGTTACCGTTATTTCTCTTATATGCCCCCTTTTTTTAAATGTTATTATTTTTATATGTTATGTGTACGTAAATTAATGTCTACGATTTTGTTTTTTTAGTTCACGAGTATAAGATGAATGAATTGAATTGTGTTCATCGAATATTTTAATTACCTTGTATTTGTATTATTTTGCAAATGATGTACAATAACATGGCGGATTTTATCTAAAATTTAAAAAAAGTTTCGTTAATCGTTCGTCTCTTACGACACTTAAAATGGATGTATTAAAATAGGAAAACGAGCTAAGGTCTAACTAAGCTCACTTTTTTCGCGTAAATCTTGTTTGATAAATAGATACTTATGCTTAATTAAAAATTCTAATGTTGTCTTTTAATCTACGAATAACGATCCCTTACTTTTTCGGATATACGATTCCGTAGCTCATGTTCTAGCTAGCCCAAATTTGAAAGTTTAGGTATCTACATATACCTAGTCGTTATTTTTTACTTTTTTTTTTTTTTAATTTATACTTTTTATATTGTTCCGAGTAACTATGGTGTTTAGCATTAACGATTACGATCATTTTATTCAAGATTTAGTTGTATAGGAATTTTCCTGTTGTATGTGATCGTTTTTCACCTGTATTCGTACAAGGATACCATAAATAGACATTATGTATTTTTGTTTCTCGTTACAACACTGAAAAAGAATTGTTCTTATTTGGGGATAATGAAAACAATTGTGAAATGATTTAGCATTTTAGGTACCTGCAAAAATAAATGTTTGGTTTCTTAGACGGACTTCTCCTCTGAATTCACTAGAATCTGTTCAGTAGATCGAAGCCTGTATATTTATACTAATCGAGCCGAAGGCGCTTCAGTGCATTTCCGAGATTTCCCATTTCCTGGGGCGAACTAGTAAAATACTAAAAACATATGATTGGCGAATTCGAAAACGTCGATTGGTGTAGGTTAGGTTGCATATTCGACGTACTGAAGGCGTGAATGGAATATTCGAAATGTGGAGACGCCAAATGACGTATTCGAAATCTTCAATTTCCTGGGGCGAACTGATAAAATGCAAAAATCTTTAGATTGGAGGCTGCTACAGCGAAACGGGTTGACACTTTCGAAAGGGGAGATCATTTCGCTCTCAAAGTTTCATACAGTTTTCCTCTAGCTATCCCCAGTCCAGAGATTTTTGCGATTTAGAAAACGTCAATTGGTTAATGTTGAGTTGCATATTCGACGTGCTGTAGGCATTACCAGAATATTCGCCGTTTTCGAGATCTTCAATTTCCTGGGGCGAACTAATAAAATGCAAAAATCTTTGGATTGGAGACTGCTACAGCAAAACAGGTTGACACATTCGAAAGAGGAAATAAATCTGCTCTCAAAATTTCAAACCGTTTTCCTCTAGCTACCCCCAGTCAGGAGATTCTCGCGTTTTATTAGTTCCCCCCAGAGAAATTAGCGATTTCGAAAACGTCAATTGGTGTATGTTGAGTTGCATATTCAACGTGCTAAAGGCATTACCAGAATATTTGCCGTTTTCGAAATCGCTAATTTCTCTGGGGCGAACTAATAAAATGCAAAAATCTTTGGATTGGAGGCTACTACAGCGAAACGGGTTGACACTTTCGAAAGAGGAGATCAATCTGCTCTCAAAATTTCAAACAGTTTTCCTCTAGCTATCCCCAGTCCGGAGAATCTCGCGTTTTATTAGTTCCCCCCAGAGAAATTAGCGATCTCGAAAACGTCAATTGGTGTATGTTGGTTTGCATATTCGACGTGCTGAAGGCATTACCAGAATATTTGCGGTTTTTGAAATCGCTAATTTCTCTGGGGCGAACTAATAAAATGCAAAAATCTTTGGATTGGCGGCTGCTACAGCAAAACGGATTGACACTTTCGAAAGAGGAGATCAATCTGCTCTTAAAATTTCAAACCGTTTTCCTCTAGCTATCCCCAGTCCAGAGATTTTCGCGTTTTATTAGTTCCCCCCAGAGAAATTAGCGATCTCGAAAACGTCAATTGGTGTATGTTGGTTTGCATATTCGACGTGCTGAAGGCATTACCAGAATATTTGCGGTTTTTGAAATCGCTAATTTCTCTGGGGCGAACTAATAAAATGCAAAAATCTTTGGATTGGCGGCTGCTACTGCAAAACGGATTGACACTTTCGAAAGAGGAGATCAATCTGCTCTTAAAATTTCAAACCGTTTTCCTCTAGCTATCCCCAGTCCAGAGATTTTCGCGATTTCGAAAACGTCATCTGGTGTATGTTGAGTTGCATATTCGACGTGCTGAAGGCATTACCCGAATATTTGCCGTTTTCGAAATCGCTAATTTCTCTGGGGCGAACTAATAAAATGCAAAAATCTTTGGATTGGAGGCTGCTACAGCGAAACGGGTTGACACTTTCGAAAGAGGAAATAAATCTGCTCTCAAAATTTCAAACCGTTTTCCTCTAGCCACCCCCATTCCGGAGATTCTCGCGTTTTATTAGTTCCCCCCCAGAGAAATTAGGGATTTCGAAAACGTCAATTGGTGTATGTTGAGTTGCATATTCAACGTGCTAAAGGCATTACCAGAATATTTGCCGTTTTCGAAATCGCTAATTTCTCTGGGGCGAACTAATAAAATGCAAAAATCTTTGGATTGGAGGCTGCTACAGCAAAACGGGTTGACACTTTCGAAAGAGGAGATCAATCTGCTCTTAAAATGTCAAACCGTTTTCCTCTAGCTGTCCCCAGTCCGGAGAATCTCGCGTCTTATTAGTTCCCCCCAGAGAAATTAGCGATTTCGAAAACGTCAATTGGTGACTTGAATGAGTTGCAGGCTACGGCCGAACATCTTAATGGCGAAAGCGGTAGAGTCGGATTGACAATGAATGTTTCAATGACCAAGGTAACGACGAACACACAGGCCAAAAAATGTATAGTGGGTGGGTCGGAAATAGAAATGGTTAAGGAATAGTTTCCTCTGCATCTCCAACTTATTGACTTTAATATACAACGCGTATCGCAGGATAATGAAGTGCGGCAAATTTCACATACTCTTGATGCGACGTCGACGAGGAAACGACGTATACATAGCTCTACTCACGATGAGGAAAGTACCGTAAGTGATCAATCTGAGCATCCAGCTTTGAAGGTCCGAAAAATTGCCGCGCGTAATGTCCAGAAGCAAGCAGACAAGATGGTGGCGCGAGGTCGCGGCGTTTTCCCGTCACTCAAAGTTGGAGATAATGCGCTTCTGCCCATACCAGAATTTGATCGGGGCCGCGGTGATCCAGCCAATATGCTTGTAGTGGTGTGCTGGACTCAACAGATAACAGGTTTGTCATTGGTTCAAAACATGGGAGACTGAATCGAACACTGGAACGAAATGCCTTGCAGCTCACCAAATGTCAAACACTCTCTCCTTCCGATGTGCCCCCTGACGAATATTCACTCCGCGAATTAGTTCGGAAGGATTCTGTGGGTACAGGTCAGGGGTACAAGCGTTGTTCTTGTCGTGGTAAATGCCGATCTTGTACTTGTGCGAAAGCAGGCTATAAATGCAATTCCGCATGTCATCCGGGTCATTCATGCGAGAATCACTGCTTGTATGTCGAACAGCAGACTATGGCATTTTACCTTTAATTGCAGCAACTAACCACGACGCCATTCCTACCTCCTCCGAATTCGATGCGCATACAACCGAAGCCACAACTACTATCAACGCCGCTAGCGTCGAACTATCGTCGTTCAGCAACTCGTTCCCATGACAGCTACTACCTGCAATGAGACAAAAAAAACTAATGTGGATCTTGAACACTCACCTTTTCCCACTGGCACCACAGTAACCACTATTACTATAAAGATGTCGCAGAGGATGCAGCCAACATTAGTGTTGCAAAATCGCCGATTGTAGCTGACACTGCGGTAACTACGAAATGATTACTGGAACCCAAAATATCGTTGCCGATAACGTACAGCTTTTTAATGCAGATACCAGTGCTGCTGAAATCAATGAACAAAATGCTATTGTCGGCAAAATAACGTTTGACACAGATAATCTCCTCTTGAGAAGGTTTTTGAGTATTACTGTTCAATTTAAAAAGTTCTTCCAACTGTTGAACATTTTGAAAAGAAAAGTTATAAACTTCATCAATTGTGTTAAATAGTGATTTATCCTTTACAAAACGGTCATTCATTTGGCGGTATGGAAAAATAATGTTGGATGAAGATTCCGGTCAAACATTATTGTTTATTAGACCAAAAAAGACTTAAATTCTAATTTTTCATTGTTTTGCTAGACAAGGCAAGCGCACTCTTGTCTGCCTTGTCGCTGGCTACGGAACTGCTGCAGAAATTGACTATCACTAAAACAAAACCATTCCAGCTGATTGGAAACTATCAAATATCATTTTATTATTTAAAAGGGATCAAAAGACGACATCAAAAACTTCCGACCGATAAGCCTAATCCCAATCTTGACCAAAATCTTCTCCTCCATGCTAGACTATCGTTTGAGAGCGAAGCTTGACCTGATACAATCGCCTTGCCAGGCGGGGCTTCAGAAGGGGTACTCCACGACTGAGCACCTCCATACGGTAAATACACTCATTCAAAAATCATCCGAATATCAGATCCCCGTTCACCTAGCCTTCATCGACTTCACCAAGGCTTTCGATCTTATCAATCACAACTACATGATTCAAGCTCTTCAAAATCAAGGGATTAACAGGGACTCCATTCAATTAATTCGGGAAATATACAAGGGGCTAAAAACAAGAATAGTCACTGACATAGAGGGAAATATTTTTGAAATTAAAAGGGGAGTAAGGCAAGGAGATCCGATTTCACCGCTACTCTTCAACTGCGCCTTAGAAGAAATTTTCAGAAACCTGGATTGGGATAAAAAAGGGCTAAAAATTAACGGGGTATTTCTGAGCAATTTAAGGTTTGCAGATGACGTGGTGGTAGTAGCCGGGAGTGCACCCGAGCTCCAGGAAAGGCTGGAAGAACTCAACAGAGAAAGTGTAAAAGCAGGGATGGAAATAAATTTGGCAAAAACAAAAATTCTAAACAACTCAGGGCAAACAAATATAATAAAAATTGGTACAAAAACAATTGATACAGTTGAAGATATAATATATCTCGGACAATTAATTTCATTCAAAAATCAAACAGAAAAAGAAATTGACAGAAGAATTACATTAGCATGGAGCAAATTTTGGTCTTTAAAATTTATATTCAAAAACAAATATCCTATTTCTTTCAAAAGTCAATTATTTAATAGTTGTGTCCTCCCGGCATTATCTTATGGCTGTCAAACATGGTCTCTGATCAAACATTTGAAAAAAAAACTTCGAACTGCACAAAGCTATAGGAGAGGGCAATGCTTGGCATTAAACTGAAAGACAAAGTGAATCTGACAAAAATTAAGAACGAATTAAAATCCAACAAAAATATCATTCACTTCGTTAGAAGGTTAAAATGGGACTTAGCAGGGCATGTGTGCAGAATGAAGGATGACAGATGGATTATAAAAACAACATTTTGGTTTCTAAAAGAAGGGAGAGAGCCGGGGAAGCAGAGGGCTAGGTGGTCGGACAATATCACCAACTTTATCAGAAACCGTGGTCTCTATCACAGGGTTGCAGCAGACCGGACCGAATGGGAGAGCCCAGTGTGCAAAATCTGACATTAAAACCGCCACAATGTGGCGTGAGAATAATGGCGCTTTTTTCTACAGAATGTGGCGAAAATTTCAACCAATCGGAAGACAGAATGCAATGGCCACAGTTTTAGAAAAGAGCTATATTGTGACAGTATTGAGACGAAAATGGTTCCGACATGTGTCGACAATTTCGTCACTTTGTGGCGCGTTTTTAGAGTCATTTACTGGCGGTTATTGTGGCCACATTGTGACGAAAAGGGTTCCAATATTTGATGACGGTTTCGACACTTTGTGGCGCATCCTTAGAGTCATTTACTGGCGGTTTAATCTGCATATTGGACGAAAAGGGTTCCAATATGTGATGACGGTTTCGACGTCCGTGATCTTGTATGTGACAGAATGCGAGTAATGCGATAAATAATGCGATTTTGAGGTGGTCCAACTTAGGGAACAATATGCGGTCCAATTAACGCGACCACGCCTTTTTCTCACAAACATGGCCGTGGAAAGAGATGCATGCAGTTAATGTCTCATCTTTTTGTACAAAAAGATGGCTAAAACTATGAATAAATCGATAATATACTGAGATATTTCATCTACTACTCTTCTTCAGATGGACGTGGCTTCTTCAAAAATCTCAATACGCCAAAATTTCACATACTCTCAGAAAGCACATACGCTTACGAAAATTTTTTCAGCTAAAAATGATAACACAACTCCGGTACTCTGTGAGCAACATCATTAAACGGCTAGATATAACATATCTCAGAACCAAAGCGCTACCTATCGGTGGGCTCGAGCAATCAAGGGTGGTCCGACTTAGGTACCGGTTCAATATCGGTAACTCTCCCTACATTTTTTATACTTTTCATGATACGACACGACATGGAGTTGCATCGAGAATGTAGTTGGGCTCGACTCTTGGCGTTCATTAATTAGTGTATAAATCTTACCTTCTGGCAGAATGAGTTTCTTATCATTGTCGATCTGAAAGAGAAAAAGAATCATATTAACATTAACACACAACAGATAAATGAAGGTACAACAGTTGAGCATTATCGGTCCCTATTGACCATTTTCACATTTAAATTCCGCAAGATTCCGCAGCGTCTCAAAATTTCTGCAAAATGAGACACTTTCTTCTCGCTACTGAAACGGAAAATAATTTCCGCAACTTCAGTCGCGAAGAAACTGAATCCGTTTCCGCAATCATGTACGGTATTCCTACCACGCAACGTTCAGCTGCGGAATTCTATTCCTCTACTGACGCAGAAAAAATCATATTTCCGCATTATTCCGCTTCGAAAAAAATCTATTTCTGCATAGTTCTGCTTCGAACAAAATCTATTTTTCCGCAGCGTTCCACTACGTTTCATCAATTATATTCTGCCACATAATTATTTCTCTGGAGCGTCTCGGAGCGGACTATATTGGAAGCAGAACTGCGCAGAAAATTGTATTCAGCAGCGTTCAGGGAGCGACTATTATTTCACTGCTGTACAAAGCAGAATATTCTTCAATACATACTACGCCGACTTTCATTAATTTCTGATGCTAGTATGAAAGAAAACAATTTTTATTTGAAAATAAACGAACAATTTATGCAAGTTTTTCAGATAAATTTTGCGTCGCATTCGCGTGCTGGGTGGCTGCATTTCTGGAATCTGAAAATTAAATTTTCAGCATGAGAGCAGATTATTGAAAAGTGAAATGTATACAGAATGAGTGGCAAGAAGTGACCTTTGTAGAAAAAAAGTGACTAAATGGACGCCCTGCTAACCCCATATAATACGGCCAAGACGTCAGGAAAAAATATTAGCGTCTGTTGAAACAAAATAGGTCTGTTTGGCAGCATACAGAAACTACCAAAATTGACAAAATGGACAGAAAGTGCGTTTGGGCAACTTTTCTGCACTTTCTGTAACTGCAGAGAGAATGTTCAAGCACCAACTTTCTGGAGTTTCTGTAAGTTTCTGTAACTTTTTTGTGAACAGTTGGAACGGAAAAAAACTTTGGTTATTCCTTATAAAAAATTTGCTAACAATTAAATAATTTCATAAGAGAACGTTGAAGGTGATTTGCAATTGTTCAATTTTATTTTATGTGGAGATTTATCCGTGAAAATAAACGTTGATCGGAAATTTCAACAGAAAGTGCAGAAAAAGTGTTTGAGCATACGCTAAAACGATTTACACAACAGCACTACAGAAACGAACAGAGACGTTTGTACAGAACTTACAGAAAAAATCATCAAGATTAATTTCTGTACGCTGCCTGAACAGACCTAATAATCACCATATCGATTCCCTCTATGAAAATGTACACGCAGCCAAAGAAATACTCTGAACCAGGAACTTTAAGATCAGATTGATTTTCACAATGTCGAATTTGAAATTCACCCTTTCTAACGCTACTGTACGGGAAATTTCACATGAAGGAAAAACACCCGCCCACTGACTTCAGAAACCCAATGAGTTCAACAAAATCCTATCAACAACAAAACTATTCGTGCTACCAATGATAAATACTAGAGGTTTGTTCATTCAGCCACCAACTTCATTTGTATCAGTTTCACATTATTTGATTCGCGACGTTAGAGTTCTGATATTAAAACAATCTTGAGACACAGCTATTTCACAAAATTTCTTCACAACGCTCACCTGGATAACTGATAGCAATCGTCCATGAACTAGTCAATTGTATACCATGTACCACATTTCAGAACTTGAGACTGGCTTCAGTTTTTTTGTTAATCAAAACCAATGCCGAAATGAGAATCTAATTTGAATTTGACAAAACGGTACGCTGCATCTTGCAGTAGCGACATCTCATTTCTGAATACCGTTGAATACGTTCATACGTTCAGAATGAACATATTCAACGGTACTGTACATTGATTAAATGCGGATACGTTAAGGAAATTTGTTGCGTGACATTCGTTAGTGCACGCTCGTCATACGAGTGCAATTTTGCCAAAATAGTCGTCAAGCAGAAAGTTCCGGCACCATGCTCGAGCCTTTGAACGTGCATATTGAAACATGAATACTGTACTTACGAGTGAACTGACGACTTGGATCGCTGAATAGTGGACGATAGGCACGTTGGAACTGCGATTACATTCGTCATAAATCTGTGTTCATGCAAATACACAAATGTCAGTGCAATATGAAACCAATGTCAGATAGTACTACCAGCTACCGGTAATGTAAATACTTACCAAGTTCATCAAATAAATTGATCACTTGTCCCTCTCTTCATTAGCGAATAACCAATATTAGGAAACGACCTTGTGAAAAAATCTTCCCATGAACGACAGTAATTGCACAATTTTAACGCTTCAATTTCATAAGTTGCACCATATTCACTTCGATAGAAGAACAAGATCGGAAATTGCACGAAACTTTCGCTTATCATTATTTCGAAATTCGAATAACGGCCAGCGGGACAGCGGCCGACACATCACACGACGACTCGGCGACGCTAAGTGACCGGCAGCTACGCAGCCTGCAGTATTGGAAATAGTAAGAAAGAAAGGCATATAACGTCCCTATGTTAAGGGCCTTTCTCTAAGTTCAAAACAATTTCTGTTCGATCTGGTCACACCGGGTTTGACATACACTTTCAATTCCGATCCGACATTAATTTTTTGTCAACATTTTCGATTTTCATAATGTCTTATTGTATCGGTCTTGGATGACTTTTTTCCGTTCAGTTATCAAATATTTGATATTTGACGACACCTCACTGCCATAAGTAAAATAAAGTGAATTGCGAACGGTCGTTTGACAGTTATTTCGTTCCAATTTATACGCATTCAAATTATTGAATGGGTTACGGGTGCTCGAGTTAGTGAAAATAGGTATTTATACTCAGGTTTTCAAATTTTTAATGTCCGCTCTTGACAACAGGATGCCTCGGACAAATATATCTACTTTTAGGGACGGACTAGGGGGAAGAGGACACAGATGGAAAATTACATGAAATGCTAGGAAAATTTTTGCTATACTGTTACCTACTATTTTTTCTGTCTGTCATCAACTTATGGGGCTGCGGAATTCTCCCCCCTATAACTGCATTATTCATACGGGGACTACATAGGGAAACCAAATCATCGCGCACTGCGCTACATTTACATTTGTACATGAAAGGTGAAACTGGTGAAACGTGGTCTGTCAAAAATCGATTTTCCGTTATTTTTGTGGTTTCGGGTAGTTTAATATAATATCTCCTCTTTCGCAACTTCAAGGCAACCACAATGAAACTGTTCATCGGGATATTCGTCGTATTATTGGAAAGGCTCCGAAAATGCAGGGATGTACCGTTTTTCCTGGAGGCAACTTACGCGAATTATACATGGTCAATCATTTCGAGCGCTGCGTCAATAATAAAGAACGTGTACACAGAACAACGTCATTATAATGATCAGAGACCATAAAAATGATCCGAGCGTCAATAAAAATTCAAAACGATTTGAATTTTTTTCAGACACAAGAAAAAAATTTGTTCTACAGATATGTTTTCTTGGTGACAATGAGGATGGAAGGGAGGTTTAGGGAGGTTTAAAGGGAGGATTATTACTACAGATCCTTTATTGTTTATTATTGAATTTTGCGGTACCTTTAGCCTATATTAAGAAAAATTCTGTGCAGCAGATTGAATACACAGTCACAATGGAGCACTTCTAATATTGAAGTCCGCATCAGCCACTGCTTTGTATTTGCAGCTTCTAAACGATACTGGCCAAAAAATTCTGGATCAGCAGCAGTTATTAGGATCGCAGTAGAACGTGTCGACTTTCATGTTTCGCACTAATCGTTACTGCCGCGGAATGTGGAATAGTCGCGGTAGAACGCCTCAACTTTTATTCTGCGTCAGTCACTTCTGATGCGGAACAAATAAAGTCGCCGCAGAACATTTTATTCTGCGTCAGCCACTATTGATGCGGAACAGATAAAGTCGCGGCAGAACAGAAATTCCACAATGTCCGCTACTGAGGCACGTTCATTATTCGCAGCTGAACGCCTCAATATTTAAATTACGCATCAGCTGCGGCTTTATTTTAAGCTGCTGAATGCAGCGTAATAGTAAATTCCGCGCCCGCCGCGGGTAAAATAATCGCAGCGTAACGCAACGTAATGGACAGGAATTCTGGAGACGCTGCAGATACTGCAGCGGAAAAATCAGAAAAATCGCTACGTTCTGCTCCCGAATTCGGCATCTGCCTCGAATTTTTTGCGGAAATTTGAAATTTCCGCAACTGAGTAAGCGAAATTTCAGTAGATTTGGTCAATAGGGGTTAGGTACTGCAGGTTGACCAGGTAACTGGTTAAAGAACTACGTACATACATAGTACATAAATATACAGGGGGTAGCCCACAAATCTTCTTTTTTTTTTTCTTTTTTCTTTTCTTAACCGAGAATTCAGATTGAGATACGACCAACAGGTTCCTTGAAGGACTGAAATCTAGTTTATCTCGGGAGGAAAAATTTTCTCACTCTGAAAGGCGATCTAGAACGTGTTCCATCAGCTTTTGAGAATAAATGTAAGCATATCGAATAAAGTATCGAAATAGGGATATTTTGGGTCGCTGAGTTGGAATACACAATCAGATTCTTGATCCGACCCCTATTTGGGCGCCAACTTCGACTTTCTCCGAAAATGGACAACGTATCGGAATAAGAGTTCTTAAGGTCACTAAGTTCGAAAATTCCCTCAGATTTCTGGTTCGACTTTGGCCCCAAGCTCAAAATTTGACTTCTTCGAACAGGCCAAATTAATTTTGCTAAAAAATTAAATATGGTGTCAGCCCAATACCAGAAATTCAATCAGATTGTTTATCCGACTTCGATTTGTACTCAAAATCCAAATTTGACATATCTACAAACAGGCCGAGTTGACCCACCTGAGAAAATCGGACGAAGCATCGAAATATGGGTTTTTCGCTTCTCTGAGTACGAAAATTCAATGAGATTTTCGATTCGACCTCGACTGGCGCTCCTCCTTTGATGGGAAAATTTGACTTCCACAAAAAACTTGACCAAAGTGTCGGAACACGAAGTCTTTGGGTCGCTCATGTCGAAAATTAGAGGAAATGTTTCAATCAGGCCTCAATTGGGCTCCAAAATCCAAATTTGTCTCTTTTTAATGATTAGTTCCCAAGTTCAGTTAGATTTTTGATCAGAGCCTAATTTGGGGACCCGAATAGACTTTCTCCCATTTAGAGTTTCAATCTGCAGGGTGTTCCACCAAAACGAGAAAAAACCTACGAGTATTCAAATGCCATTCAAGCAAGAGCAGTACTCGTATCAAAATAATGTAGGCACGGATGGAAAAAAACTGAAATCCGACCCAGGGGAGAATGAAAAACCCATTTAATTCAATCAATTTGAACTAATTGTCCCCACGATGGCTCCCTAGATCCGCCATTATGGACAAGTAGAATTTCCTCTTCGCTAATATACATCCCAGCGGGCCAAGGAAGGAGTTCGAATCTCAGGCCAGGTTATTAGAATAAGTCTCTCACACAAAAGGGCGAGTTTCTTTGGTGAACGGAAAAAAGTATTTTAGTGAGCGAAGGATGTAATAATTTATAGAATCTCGAGGTCTACAGAACCCACAGCACGGTTTTAAGGATATTCATACATACGAGTAAATTGTAACGAAAAAGAAAAAAATAAGAACCATATTGCGTTGTTATTTGGTTGACTGACGCAAATGCATAACAGATCATCAGCTAATCAAATACTGGCCGCAATTTGCAAATAAATACTGCCACTATTTTCTGTATTTGACTTTCGAGAGTATAATCCCATATTTAAATTAAGGTAATAATTTATAATCCATGCAGACGTTAGTTTTCGAATTTCATTCGCATACACGCTATTTTTTAACATTTTAGCACGTCAGCATGATGTTTAATCAGGCCGGTCTGACTGCACCCTCACCGTCTGGCAGCATGGAGTGTTTTGCAGTCAATACTTTTTTGCCGAGTTATGCTTTGAAAAATATCACGTAGCCTCACAATATCATTCGACCTGGACTTGCCGTTATTTTCTGTAAATGAATGCATCCAAAAGCCGACTGCGCAAGATACCTGGATTACGTTCATTCTCTCGAAAAAAATCAACTGTTTTGAAAGGCGCCAGCGAAGTAATAAATGACGGTATTAATTGTCTAGACGATTTATTCGGAGAAATAGTTACCCAATTGTGTGCACATGTTGCACTTGCATTATCAGTACATCATGAAAAGCAAAAAGACTGCTCGCCGCGTTATCACGGAACTTCAGTACGCGGATGACCTGGTACTACTGGCGCATACAGAGGCGGAAGTGCAAAGAATCACAGACACGTTCGTACAAGTCTACAAACTCACTGGAATGGAGGTCAGCACGAAAAAAACAAAACTCCTAACAGTAAACGTTCCCGGGGACAGCAAAGTCGAAGTGGAAATAGAAAAGGTTGACGAGTTCTGCTACCTTGGGGGAATAGTCGCAAGTGAAGGCGGACTAAACGCAGAGATCCTAGGCATAACCTTTGTAACATTAGGGTGCCAAAAAAAAGTACAACAAGGGGACAACAAAACTATATGTATCAGGGCATCTCATTTTTCAATAACCTTAGTCCATCCCATAAAGCAGAAATCATGTGTACCCCAGCAAAAAATACTAATAAAATAAAAAAACTTATAAATAGCCTACTACAGCATAAACACGCACTAAATAAATAAATAAACAACAACTAATAAATAAATACCATTAAAAAATAAATGAAAATAAATAAATAAACAATAAATTTTCTGGTTGAGGATAAATATAACAAAATTCCTTTTCGTTTCCCTGGTTTCCAATTCATTAATTTGTAAACGGCGGATGGGGGTGGGGATCGGTAGTTTTTTTTCATGGCTTGGTTTTTTGTTTTTTTTTGTTTTTTTTTTGTTTTTTTTTCTAGTTTTTTCCTCTTTTTTTCTGGTTTCCGTTTCTACTTTTCTTTTGTTTTTTTTATTCCTTTTTATTTTGTTTTTGTATTTTTTGATTTTCCGATTTTCTTTTTCCAAATTGTTCTAGGTAGTAGTTTTTTTGTTGTTTTTTTTTTCTATCATTTTATATATATAATTTTTTTTAAATCCGCGTAATTACACACAAAATTCAAAAAATATTATCATACAGCCTCGAAACAAGCTCCGCTCAGTGAGTGCAAGAAAAAAGACGCAAATAAAGTTTTTCATTTCATTTCATCAGCCACCTTCGAGCCCACATGCGACGGAACTCAATCCGATGAAGAAGAAATAGGATCCTCAGACATTGAGGCCAGACGATTATTACACTACACAACAAACTGAGATTTTTTGGAAACCGCATGAAGGAAAATAGATGATTCTTAATGTATTTTTCACGCTGAATTCAAATATGATATTAAAAATGCTGAGTTAGCTAATCATTTTTTACGTTTGCTGGGAAATTTAATAGTGTATTATGAGAAATTGTTCTATTTTATGTGGCGACACTGATGTTATATTAAACTGATATCTATTATATATAGCGTACGTTTTGATCGATGATCTCTGTGCAGACTGAACGGATTGCCTTCAACAATGTTTCAAATGAAAGTCTGAGTTCCCGAGAAGGTTTATGACAAACAATATTGCGGAAAAGTTCATTCCTTCAGCTGTAATAAAAGCTTTAAAGTTGTTTTGTCTCTGTGTGTATGTGTGAGTGTTCCGCGCGCTTACCCCGGCATTTTAACGCGTGTTAGTGTGATCAGTGTGACCAGTAAGAAGTATTTTATATAACACATCGTGAATATAGAACGATCAGGGTTTCTTTCATCTAAAAGCGTCTCAGTGTACATACTGCGGTTGATCAGGCCATGTTGCGTTATTATATATAGCGTACGTTTTGATCGATGATCTCTGTGCAGACTGAACGGATTGCCTTCAACAATGTTTCAAATGAAAGTCTGAGTTCCCGAGAAGGTTTATGACAAACAATATTGCGGAAAAGTTCATTCCTTCAGCTGTAATAAAAGCTTTAAAGTTGTTTTGTCTCTGTGTGTATGTGTGAGTGTTCCGCGCGCTTACCCCGGCATTGTAAACGCGTGTTAGTGTGATCAGTGTGACCAGTAAGAAGTATTTTATATAACACATCGTGAATATAGAACGATCAGGGTTTCTTTCATCTAAAAGCGTCTCAGTGTACATACTGCGGTTGATCAGGCCATGTTGCGTTATTATATATAGCGTACGTTTTGATCGATGATCTCTGTGCAGACTGAACGGATTGCCTTCAACAATGTTTCAAATGAAAGTCTGAGTTCCCGAGAAGGTTTATGACAAACAATATTGCGGAAAAGTTCATTCCTTCAGCTGTAATAAAAGCTTTAAAGTTGTTTTGTCTCTGTGTGTATGTGTGAGTGTTCCGCGCGCTTACCCCGGCATTGTAAACGCGTGTTAGTGTGATCAGTGTGACCAGTAAGAAGTATTTTATATAACACATCGTGAATATAGAACGATCATGGTTTCTTTCATCTAAAAGCGTCTCAGTGTACATACTGCGGTTGATCAGGCCATGTTGCGTTTGTTTATTATTGAACTTTTACTTCACAAGTCCTTTTGTAGGGCTTTATGTGTTCAAAACTTAAGCCATGTGTCGTTTTTTTACTATCGAATTTTCATTTTACAAATACTTTTTTGCTTCATTTTTCATTCACTAGAGAGATTAATGTAATATATATTACAAAGACAAGTCTCGATTTTTCCTCACCTGTGTTCTCAGGTATTACTGAAGAAATCTTTTTAAAAATGTCTCATCTAGAAGTAAGTATTCCCTAGCAGCTTATGGCGTGAAAATTTTTTGATAACTGTGACGTAAAACGTACTAACTTTCCGATGCGCAGAATCCCGCCAGTTACCCAAGTAACTGAAAGGAACCAAAGGTAACTGACAGGTTTCTGAGTAATCTGAGGGTAACTGGACGCTGTGAAGCATAAGGGAACCAACCAGTAAAATCTGTTTTTTGAGAACACGTGATTCGAAGTTCACGAGCCATGTAGAAACTATGTGACATAGCGTTTACGGATAAGATTTTTTCAACGTGAGTGCACATTTTTGAATTGGGGGGCCAATTTGAAAAATTATGCTTTTTATGCACTTACCAATAACGATACTAATATATCATTCTGCTTACAAATGTCAGTAGGTTCCCTTGCGCTTAAACAGCGTCCAACTAACGGTTGCAAATGGGTGACTTTTCCGCAGGTAACTAGGGTAACTGATTGCGCATCCGGTTGGGAGACAGATATACCAAGTTCAAAACTCACTTCATGTTGCGTTTTTCTAATATAGATCTTTCATTTTACATACATTTTTTTGCTTCATTTTTCATTTATTGAGAAGATTAAAGAGATGTAAGTAGATGTTTCATGTTGCGTTTTTTTACTATCAAACTTTTATATTTTACAAATAATACTTTTTTTTTTATTTCATCTGACTGGGACTGGGCAAATTGTAGAAGCGCTAGCTTCGTATCTTTTAGTGCGTTTGTTATTATACAATGATAAGGAGAACATACGTATTATAGCGGTATACCTGTGACATAAACGTACAAACTGTTATCAAAGCCGATATCTTTAATATTTTTGAGAGCCTCTGACTGGGACTGTGCAAACTGTAGAAGCACTATAGCGTCGAATCTTTTAGTGCGTTTTTTTTTTACTATCAAACTTTTATTTTACAAATACTTTTTTGCTTCATTTTTCATTTATTGAAGAGATTAAAGAGATTTAGATGATGAGTATACCGGCTAGGAATTTTCAAAGTGCGAAATTACAATCGTACTGCATACAATGATAAAGAAGAACATATATATAGCGCGACCTGTGACACAAACATACAAACTGTTATCAAAGTTGTTATCTATAATTAATGTTTTTGAAAGCCTTTGACTGGGACTGTGCAAATTATAGAAGCGCCAGCGTCGAATAGGTTATAATGTAAACCATCACCATTCGAACTTTTATCCTCTGAGGTCTATTCTGAAATATTTTATTAAAAATAATAATAGTAAGGTAAGCTACCTATTCTGATCCTAGCATCGATTGTGAGTCCCTTTTTTGAAAACGCATTTTCTCGCTAGATCGAGGCATTGGACAACCGTGAAACCTCTTCCATTCCAAGAACCAACATGTTTTATACTATCCATGTTGGTTTCAAGTTCATAACTCAATGTGTTTGTTGTGATGGAATTTTTTTTTTCAAAGTTGTTGTCAAAACATGCCTTATTTTTTTTTCATGTGTGTGAAATATCAATTCTGTGAAAAACGATCGATAAGTACTTTAAATTAATATTTTCTCAACGTATTATGTTGTGTAGAGGAGAGTCTAGGGATCGTTTTTCCGCTTGAGTTTTCGATTTCGGTCCATATAGATGTGTGTGCGGAAAGAATAAAGAAATTCAAAAAATGGGGGGAAAAGTTTGCAAAAATCGCGAAAAATCAAAGTGAATGATTGGGTAATCGAATGAAAAGTGTAGTATAAGTGATACTTTAACTTATAAAACCAAATTTCACGTTTTTTCAGTTACTTTTTCTAATCAAACTTTAGCCCGACCCACAATTGGTGCTACCTTTTTTCAGACCCATTATTGGTACACTGTGAATTTAATCGACTTTAATGTGTTTTTAAAATACTTAGAAGTCAAATAAGACGAGTCAACGTGTTTTGAAAATAAATTTGAAATGCTTCCTTAAGTAAACTACATCATTTTTCATTTAATTTATTATACTTACCAATTGTGGGTATATCAAAAAATTTCGTATCAATTGTGGGTCGTTGCCAATTAATATGGGTCGACCCATAATTGGTATTTTCAAAAGTTGTTCGGATCGAGAAAATTCCCCCTGGAATTTTGAACAACTTAGAAGGCCTCAGTGTCATTTGCGAGGATATATTATAGTGAATTGCTGGAGAATCAGAAAATACCCATAATTGGGAGCAGCACTCAATCTTGGGTTTTGAGAACTTTTGGGAAAAAATTCACCAAAATCCAAGAATGCCTAAAACTCAAAAGTAACTGTCACAAGTAGTAATAAGTTCTTTATTAAAGAAAATTATCAAAACGTAAGTATAAGCCTGTTTATTTCTATATGGGAATTTACATGTAATTTCGTTTCATACTATTGCATATGTTTGGGCAAAAGTACCGCTCAGTACTTCTATTGAGAACGTGAAATGTACAGGATAATTCGATCATATCTCATTTTAGAGATAAAGAAGATTAGGCAATTCTATTTGATTTCCAAAGATTACAAAGCTTATCCATTTTAGGAAAAAACAATGTCATGTTTCATTTTCTTTATTTTTTTCCAAACGCCTGTTTTTTTTTTCTGTATGGGAATCTACACGTTATTTCGTTTCATATGTACTGATGCGTATGTTTGAGCCCGTCCGAAGGACGGGTAATTCAGCTAGTTACCGATAAGCTTCGTCTTCGACGGTACTGAATAGAAAACTTCTGTGTTGTTCTCTGTCCCTCTGTGTTCCGTAAGTATTATTCCAATTCAACAACGAGCGTTGTGATTATCATGAATACTCGGGCATTGAACACATATTCATCAAATTTATTGTCGGAACACATTTATCTAGTTCACTTACATTTCGTAAAAGAAACAATAAACTGTAATACCGGAATGAAAAGGCGTTAATTTTTCACTGAAGAGATCGCCTTCCTCAAAATTGTTGTTCCATCACTTCATCGTTAATGATAAAATATTAGAATCAGTTGAAAATGTTTAGATCGTTTCGATAACAAAACGTCAAAACACGTTCACACGCGTCACTGTGTTGGCGAGTTTGTTTTGTGATACATGCAGTGTGGCCACATTCACTAATATTTCTAACACGAGAGGGAAATTACGGGAAATAATTCAGAATTAATTTACGAGAAAAGGAGAGCTAATTAAGAAAAACAAAAAGCGGCATTGAATTCAGCATGAAAAATACTTCTAGAATCGGCTACTCTCGTTCTTGCGGTTTTTTTGCTGTTGGGTAGTGTACTCGGGGGCACCTAACATTGATAGACGAAAAGCATTTTATCGCGGACTCTCTTTTTTTCCCTCCCGAAAAATGTTGAATATAAGGTGTTTAATTTCCCCCCCCCCTGAAAATACATGCAATACTGAATAATTTGAGGCCGGTGTGGTTGTTGAAACATATAAGAATAAGGAGATGGGATTTTTTGAAATTTCAGCATAGAAATCAATGAAAACGCCTGTGAAACCTATAGGGCTCATGAACATGTCGACTAAAATAATGATAGATACTGAAAATCCAGGACATTTTTAGTACACATTTTCAATTGCAGTAAACATACAAATGTCGATGTTCTGTTTAATATCGATTGTATGGTATTTCCATAGACAAGATGATGAACAGGTGTTTCAGAGGATGTAAAATTCAATTGACATTTTAGTCAACAAGTATCTCTACGTGTATCGATATTACTATGAACATTGTAGTATGCAGCAAACCGGCACGCGTTCAAAAGACATCGACAAATTTTTATAGGTATAATCGACACTTCAATTGATGTACACATATAATAGTATAAGTATATGTACACAAGTAGACCCAGTTGTACAGTCAACATTTGCATTGACATGTTACTTAACAAATGGCTTAGGCTAAATAATTTTAGCATACATTGAATTACTGTCATCATTCTTATAATGTACATAGTTGGGTTTAATACAATAAATCCCGAAGTATTTGGATTCAAAAACTCAAAAAAATGGTGTCGATACAAAAGTCGATGCATCTGTTAATGTCGACAATGTATCACGGGCGGGGGTGGGGTAACATTGATAATGCTGAAAATACATGTAAATGAACACGGCGAATTCATGGATAATGCGTGGGGTATCTTTGATAGGATATAAAAGTAAATGTAGCCTTAAATTGGTAAATGATGTAAATGCCATCGAACCGACAAACAAGTTTTCTAGCAAGTCTGAAGGAGCATAATCATGGCATGCAATCGTGCAGCGAAGGCAGACAAACATCGGGAAGTAGTTCAACAAGTCCTCCAAAGAGGGCGCTCGATTATACATTTTAAAGATTTGTACCAAAAATATTTTCTTCTACATTTTGGTACAATTTTAAAGATCAGACATTCATTTGGTACACTACTTTTGAAATCTCTGGTACAGTCTTTGGAAAATTTCTTGCTGTTACAGTTTCCAACTTTCCATCGGGCAACACTGTTGAAGAACGCAACATCCGTCATCCCTGGCATTTAGGAAATAAATGGTGAATCAGCAACTGTACGCTATCAATATTACCCCATTTTTGAAATCCTCGAATCTTAGAGCTCCAAAGTGAGTTAACTTTATTTTCACACAAACATCTGATAACTTAGTTCTACATATCTACAGCTGATAACCACAGTAACAAAACAAAATCTTTATTACCAACTGGCACTGCTGACTTTTATCCACGCAAAATTTTTATTGACCCTCAAATTATGACAGCACAACAAACATCTTTAATACTAAGAGAATATTCAACACTCCTCCTTTCAACAAGTCTGAACGAAGCGCTGTAGCTTCATTAGTTCGGTCACTTGAGCAAGTGATAGTCGAAAATGTTGAAAAACAATCTCAAAACCCAAATATTGTTCAGTAATTATTGGCTACCCACTGAATTGTGATTGATTTATCTATTTGTTTTGTCAATTTCGAAAATAATGTTGATGTTGACTGTCAATTTATGAAAGCTCCGTTCAATATATTTATAATTATGTTGCTCGGTTCAGCATTGAATACTTTCATCGCGAATTGCTGTTAGTTCGTGTTCGGTTTTTAAGTTGAACATTTTTCTATAGCCAAGAACATATTTCTAGCTCAACTTTAGAACGCATGTATCTTTTTATTTGACTTTCCATTTATTAGAAAAAATGTCCATTGTTTTTATATTGTATAGTGAGGTATGGTAAGGTAAGGTAATATGGTATTGTAATAAGGTAATATTGTATGGAAGTATGGTATGGTAAAAAATAAAAATTTTATATAAATAAATGACTCCTAACGAGTTGATAAAAATATTAAAAGAATACGACTTTAAGAAAAATAGTGTTAGAAGTTTTTCGTTGAAGCATAAAATTACTGAAAAACTATTTTAAAATATTTAAAAGAACATAAAATACCCTACAATAATAGGAACATACATTATGAAATGACTAGAAATTGTCTAGGTCAATATACATTTAAAAATGCAGCAACAAAGCAGTCTAATGCTATTTATGATTCAAATAAAACTACTAATAAATCTTATCAAAATCAAACCCAACCTAAGAGTAATATGAAGGATAAGAATAAAACTAATTCTACATTGCAAGTTGGTAACCAATTTATAAATCTCACTAATCAAAATAAAAGTAATTCTAGTGGAGTGAAAAATTTCACAGAATTTAATAAAAAATATGAAAAATTTTTCCTGGAAACTTCATAGCCTCGAAAATATGTAATAAAAACACAATACAACAGAATTTGTAAGTAAAAGCAATCAATTGGTTGACAGTAGCGCGTTGATGAATGATTCCACAACTTCAACAAAGCGTGGATCTTTGTATATGTCCAGGGCCGTGATATGTCATAGCCATTTTGATTTTCACCCAAATTGAGTCCATTTTAACCTTGATAATAAAGTTCTCTCCATAGAAAATTTGAATTTAAATGATACAGATGTGTGAGTCCTGATAATGAATTTTACACAAATGTTGTAGTTAAAACCTATAAGCAAAAAAAAAAAAAAAAAAAAAAACTAATATCATGAATTAAAAATTTTAAATAAATTTTAAAATCAATAAAAAAATTGTCACTAAAAAAGGAGTTAGAATAAGTGAGTACTTCTCTCCCAGACGCACTGCGAAAATACGCTAAATTCCTTTTAAAACACGTTGTTATTAATAAAAAAATGAGTGAATATAATAATTATTTCATGGTCTTTTCTAATGCTAAAATAAGCAGGGACCAAGCAATTAGTGATGGGCGGTTTCGGTTTTGAAACCGGTACACCGGTTTTTTTGTGTGGAAAGAACCGAAAAGTACCGGTTTTCTGAGGATCGGTTTAAAAACCGAGTATTTTCGTGAAAAACCGGTACTTTTCGGTACTTATCACATTATCAGTTTTTCCTCCAAAATGAAAAACACGTGTGATTCTTCGTGGTACTTTCTGACTTCCTAATTCCTATCCTCATTAACGTGGTTATGATAACAGAGAATTTGAGTTTTCGAGAATAATTGAGAAGAAGAAAAAATGGATTTGAATTCCAACTCCAATTCTGCCGATACCGAAGAAATATTTGTGGACTTGAATGTGAATGACTTGGATGATATTGGTAAGTACAATTACAATCAATTATCAATTTTCTTATGTTTCAATATGTATTTTTAATTACCTATCAATTTATGGAGGAATCATGTTTGTGTTGAAGCAAATATCGAATTCGATGATGCAGACAGGCTAGTCAAAAATGTTGACGTTGAATATGAAGATGTTCGACATCGACTCAATGCGGAGGCGGACGTGGATCTGAGAACAGCGCCGAGAACAGATGCTCGAAGTATGAATTCATGTGCCCTGTCATTTGAGAAAATATTTTTGTTTCTATTTCTACGTAGTATTTACGTACTTATTATTCTTGTCATATATTGTAGAGCGATCTAGGGCAGAAACTGATTCAGTTTCCAGTAAAAGTACTTCAAGAAGCAGCAAGGCGTCGTCAAAATTGAGATCAAAATCTTCTTCAGTGAACTCATTAAGGTTATTAACGACGACTACCGGTGGAGCTTTAAAGAAAGGGTACGGTTTAGTTTGTTAGGTTAATTACCTTTGCTACATTTAAACTTGAACAAAATTTTTTCACATTACTGATTACTGACCGCATGCATCTTTAGATGGGACTTTCTAAAACCCGAGTGCACAAAAAAGAAACCAAAATCCACAGATCCAACATCAAGCACGAAGAAGGAAAAGAAGAAAGTTCAAAAGAGAAAGTATAAGTAAGCAATCTGTAATTTATAATTTTCTATCAACGGCTCAACGCACCACGATATAATAATTTCATATTATTTCCGTTTTATTTATTTGAGAGCGGAATTGTTACCCACATGTCCAACTTTCCCAGCTCCTTTCTCATTAAATTGTTTGTAATGAATGATGACGAATATACCAAATTGTGTTCTTAGTAGATTCCACTCCGGAGGACAATCACCGAACGATACTGAAAATGAAGACGAACCCCAAGTTCAAGATCAAGAAGAGAACGAACCCGATGTTGAGACGCTTGGTAACATTATAAAGTACGTCTCATTCCTTTGTCTTTTGAATAAATTTTCGATCTTCAAGAATTTAAATTTGAACCACTAATTTCTATACAGGGTTCAGGATACGATTGATAAATGTACTTCCGCTTCAAAAAAAAGCAAAGTCTGGTTATACTTCCACCGTCCGGAAAATGGTCAAGCAAAATGTCGGCTGTGCGTGAATAAGTCTTTCAAAACGGGTGGTGGAACTAGCAATCTAAGGAGCCACTTGCAGAGGAGTCATCCTAACGAATATAAAGTCGTAGCTGGAGAAAATCATGGTCCTGAGAGTGGTGGAAACTTTCTAGAATCTCAAGCTATGCAAAAGGAAACAATTACTAGCACTGTAAAAATGAGCCTAAAGAAAAACTTCGAAAAGTTATTCCCGACCCCGTATCAGCAAAATTCAGCTAAATGTGAACAGATTGACAGAAAATTAATGATGATGATTGCCAGGGATTACCAGCCGTTTTCCATTGTTGAAGATGGCGGTTTCATCGATTTCGTGAGGGAATTAAATCCAAGATACAAAATAATTTCAAGAAAGAGTCTGAGTTCTAAATTGCTTCCTCAATTATTCGGTGTAGCCGTGCGAGAGCTACGTGATATGCTCAAGAAGGCAGATCACATCGCATTAACTTGCGATGCTTGGACATCATCCAATCGAGATTCGTACCTGGGTATAACATGCCATTTTATCGAAAAGAAACCAGAAGGGTTCAGCATCGTTTCGGCTGCTTTAGACACTGTAAACATCAAAAAAGATGAAACCGCAAATTCTCTGAAGATCATTCTGAATTCTGTGATGAAAGAATGGGAAATACGGGAGAAAGTCGTTTGCCTTGTCACTGACAATGCGGCTGTAATGTTGAAAGTTGCCGAGCTTTTGAACATTCCTCATCTTCCTTGTTTTGCCCACTCGTTGAACCTAGTTATAAAGAATGCTGTTTTATGCAGAAAAAAAAAAAGATTCAGCGACTAATCAGGAATTATTTCTGGTTGAAGAAGACGAAAATGAATCATTAGATTCGAATCTACATATTGAAACGGACTGTATGGCAGATGACGAGGTTCGGCGTTTAATTGCACTCTGTAAGAAAACAGTCAGTTTCTTTCATCTCAGTACAAATGCAAATAGAAAGCTCCGTGAACTACGACAAAAAAATCGAGAAGAAGGAAAACTTGCTGGTGAATTGGTTCAACAGGTATCTGTAACTTTTGTATTCACTTATCTAATCAATATTAGCATAATTTTATACAATTTTCGTTTCTATGTTATGTTTCAGCTCGATGTCAGATGGAATACGCTGTACCATATGTTGGAGAGTGTTGTTGAAAATTATGATAATATTTGTACACTTATTATTACTGAAGAGTATAGTCTGGAAGTACTGAAGAAAACTGAAATTGATATGATTCGCGAGTTCATACAGATCCTCAAACCTTTTGAGGTAGCAACAAAATTAATTTCTGGTAAAACAAGACGTCTATTGATTCAAGAACCGCACTCCCTAGTGGGATGCTATGTTTACGCATGCATTATTTAACTTAAGATTGTTGTATAATTTCCAGGTGAGAAGTATTTGACAATTTCATCAATTCTGCCGTGTGTCAATGGCTTGAACAGGAAATTTCAAGAGTTGTCGGAAACACTTGTTACTACTCAGGGCAAATTTTTTCTGCAACGTATTAATCATTTTTTAAAAGAAAAATTAGGGAAATACGAAAACATGATTCAACCGTGTTTGGCAACTCTGCTAGATCCTCGTTATAAAAAGAAAGGATTTCAATCCAATTTCGCTGTCGAAAAAACTGTCCAACACCTACAGGAAGCAATATCATCTTCTATTGTGAAGAATAGGCAAAATACGAGAAGTGCTTCAGTGCAAAACATAGTTCCTCAATCTGACGACATATTGGGATTCCTGAATGAAGAAGATGACGAAGTAAGTCAAAGTACAACTACAAATGCTGACTCGATCATTCTTGTCGACAGCTATTTAAGAGCACCACGTACAGCGCACCAGGAAGATCCATTGTGTTATTGGTACAAAAATCGAACAATTTTCAAAGATCTTATTCCCACGGTTCTTAAGATCATGTGTATTCCGGGATCGAGCGTTCCGTGTGAGACTTTTTTCACATGCTGGATACATCGTCTCTTTGCGCCGCAACCGTTTGACTCCGGGATCTGTTCAAATGCTCACCATGTTGAACTTGAACTACCTAATTGTCCTCAAATATTACGAATCGCAAGATGAAGATGCTGATAATAATGAAGTCACCTAATTTTTTTCCAGTTATTGACTTATTGTATTTCTGCCATGTTATTAAAAAAAAAAAGTTTTGTGTCTTAAGCACTGAAGCCGTGTTCCTTTTTCAGGAATTAATCCTTTCATTACCTACTTTTTTCAATTTTTTTTCTTTGTTTAGTATCCTGTACTGTACTCTGTAGTCTGTACTGTATTACATAAATCTGTCGGAGTAGGCAGATACCAGATAGTTCAAACAGTTTTATATCTGAAGCCGTGTTCCTTTTTCGGGAATCATTGATCTTTTAATTTATTATTTCTTTTACTATGAGTTATGAATTGAGAATTGAGACTTTTTTCTTTCTGTTTAGTATCCTATAGCCTATACCTACTGAGTACTGACTGTATTACCTAAATCTGTAATAGTCTAAGAGTAGATTCTGGCCTGACTGTTCATGCTTTATGTATGTGCTAAGTGCTATGTGTTATATGTATGTGCTAAGTGCTATGTGTTATCTATGTGTTCTCTTTGGCCTTTGCTTCTAGAATTATGAAAATGTTTGGCTGCTAGAGTTTCTAAGTTCTAAGGTTCTAACTTTCTATATTCTTTGAAAATTGTGCTCAAAATAGTCAAAATTCAATCATTTTACAAGTTACAACTTACAAAACCTCGCATCTTTCCTACTTAAAGGTCAAAAAGTCATTTTGAAAAAAAAATTGAAGAAACCGGTTAAAAACCGGTACTACTGGTACTTATTTTGGCCAGTACCGATTACACCGGTTTTACAATTTTTCAAGAACCAAAAAACCAGTTTTTTCAAAATACCGGTTTTTTCCCATCACTACAAGCAATGCAGCAATTCGACTCGGTACACTAGCGCTGTACCATTTTCAAGATCAGGCATTGCATTATCACGGTGACACCTGTCGTCCTTCCTTCGCGTAATTTTTTGTTCCTCTCTGTTTCAATTCAAGTTGTTATGTTGTTAACAATTTCAAGCGAACTACTGGCTGTGTGATCTATTTCATTGGCTTTAACGATATCAATCATTCTACCAGAAAATTCGCTGTTCATCCTGTAAGACCTATTTCGTCGGTCACCATGTCTTCTATATTTTTCAAAGCTACAACTAATGTTCTGGCGATTAAACCCGCTCCCGTAGTCCATTGTAAGTATAAGTAACTCTTATGAAGACACGCGCAACTACCTTACGTGTGTAAGAGTACGCATTGATAAGGGTAAGCTTGAATTCTGTATTCTACTAAACGAGAAATTTTGTTACAGGTAGTCTCAGGACTCTCTATGTATTCGCTGGTGTAAGAGAACGTATTCGTGAAGGAAACGATTTATATCATGAAATGATCGAAACCAATGTGATCTTGAAAGACGAAACGTCCGCCTCGAAAGCTGTGCTAGGTCGTAACCTGTTGAAAAGATTCTATTCGTCCTCATCAGTAAGTTTCACAGCAGTTTTATTTATTCCTACGAGAATTCGATAGAATGGATTTGATAGTATTATCCTCGGTAATTTTGTTTTGAAAGGGCCCTGGATCCGATCCGAAGGACAAGGATAATTACAAAAATGGTAGTGGTGGTCTCGAAAACGAAAACGTAAGTATTGGTTCGGATTTTTTGGTGTTCTGTTCTCTTTCTTTTCTCGGTTGTAATGAATTTTATGTTGCATGTATACCTATGTTGTGTTTTCATCAGCGAGTGATCGTTGAGTACAGAGAAAATTCAAGACAACTTATAAAATTTTAAATATTTTTATTTGATAAGTTGCCCTTGAAACATTGTGTGTTGTTGTACCCTTACTAAAGTCTGTTCCAAATTAAGTACACCCGCCACTATCCGCAATACACGAATTATCACTAAATCGATAGATGTACCGGAGGTGAAGTGCAACGAGACGGGGAGTGCGTTCGCACTGAAACGAAGATTACAGGAGACGGATTTGCAATTGGTGGAGACATTTCGATTTAAAAATTCCAAATCCCGATAGTATTAAAACTCGAAACACGAACATCAGATTTTACAATAAAAATGTAAACATACTGTGATTGGTGAACACTAAAATAAAGTACGCATCATTGAACTCTCAGTGTGAAGCCACCTATCTTGCCCCTTGGAAATTTGGGTGTACTTAATTTGGAACAGACTTTAATTGTCTGCATGATAAAACTAATTTTGCTGTGTTTTAACTCTTTCTTAACGGGAATCAATTTCTTAATGATCGATAGTTCTGTAGATTCTATGATTTCTTTTCTTACTATTTTTCGGGTTGATGTATGTCTTCTCGATTCTATATTCTTCATTAACTATCTCGTTCCTCATCAGTTTTCCTTGCATTCTATTCTTGAATTATTACTACGATAAAACTATCGAGATTATAATAATCTTTTCATATTTCAGGTTGATTTTGATAAAATGACGAAGACAGAAGTCATTGCATATTTCAGCAAGCGAGAAGGAGTATACAAAACGCAGCTGGTTAGTAAGATTAATTTTCTCATTCATGTACATTGAATTTAACCAAACTCAACCAAACTCGTATTCGAACGATTTAATTTCGATACGATGAAAAATTTCTAAGTTTTCGTTTTTGAAGGTAGATCATATTCGAATGAACATTGATAAGTTCCAGATTTCGCGTTTTATTTTTCGAAGGTAAAATCACTCTGAAGATAGATACCGATGCGATTCTACCGGATACTTCCAGTTTTTGAGAACTTATGAACATTTATTAACATACGTGGCCGTAGATTTGTGTTTTAAGTTATCAATTCACGTCATACGTATATCAAAAGTGTTATCGATAGAAAAAACAGAGCAAAAATTCTGTTTGAATGAATTCACGTTTTTTACGTTTGGTAGAGAAATTCTTTCAATAAGTTCTCGACTTTTTTTTCATTTAAAAAAGTAGCCGTGCGGATTTTTTTCCCCGAGAATTTTTAGACGTTGATAGATTGGGTCTATTAACTGTCAAATTTGTATTTTCTGTTCGATGAATTCATTAAATTTTATTCTTCGTGAGAGATTATTGATGATTCGTGTGAATTTGTAGAGTTCATACCATAAGTTTCAGAAGTACACTTCCGAAACTAAAGATCTATAGTTTCATAGTTTCAATAAGTTTCAGAAGTACGCTTCCAAAACTTTACTTTTGTACGCGAGTCTGTTGGAAGATTTTCTCCTATAATTGTTCTACGTCATCATAAGTATGATATCATTCTGCGAAACTTTCGTATGCTTCAAATATTGTATATCAAGTTGTTGCGAGTGTACATTCAAAATTGCTGACTAAGATTGCTGACTAATGGCCGTTCACTTCTGGTACGTCATACTGCCTCGTCGTCTCCGGTTAGGTGTAATGGTTTACTGAACAAGTGTTCACGATTGATTATACGAGATTTTTACATGCGCACATCAGTACGGTGCATGTGTGATAAGAAAACGGTCCGAATGCGCAACGCTAACCGTGGATATGTGATGGGAAAACGGTCCAATCGGACCACTTTCAATGAAAGCAAAAAACAAAAAAACGACGGCTGTTTACTTTTAGAACGTAGGTTCAGTATTATTTTTTGTATTTATTATTTTCAGGTATCGCGTGAAAACATGATTCGAAGTCTCATCGTACCGCTGTCCGTCAGAAATAAAGCTGTCATGATTGAAAGAAGATTTCCGACTATCAAAGGAATACCGTCAAATATTCCAGGTTTGAAAGCAAGCGAAAGAAGTATTTTGTGGAGGGTATCAATATGGAAGCAGATTTTGTCGCATCGCAGTGACTTGTATGTCAGTAAAATAGTTGAATGTTTAGACAATTCATTCAATGCGAAAAAGAACATAGATCGAATTGAACCAAAGGACGTACAAGAATTTGAGGCGTTTGTGGATCAGTTTTGCGAGTCGTTAGCACGTTCAATTCACGAAACGGATGAACTCATCGCACATTTCGAGTTCCGAGGTCTTGAGAAGGCAGAAAAACTTGACGTTTTTGATGTGGCCATTGATGAACACGTGACACTATTTTACAATAGTGTGGTAGCCCGCCAAAAAAAAAAAAAATGGTGATGATGCATTGTTCACGCCGATTCCACAATCTCTCCCATTTCTGAGCCTTCGAAACCGTCTTCTGCCTTTTTATCCTTTTCACTCGATTTTAAAACTGCATTCCTTCTCTGTTGTCCTTTCTTTCTTTCTTTTCTCTTTCCCTCTCGTTGGCTCACATCCGTTGTTGTTAATATTGCTTTTAGGTTTTTAGTTGGTTTTTTTTCTCTCCCTTTTGTGTATAAATGTATTATACGATCGTACAGGCGATTCCTGCGATCAGGTTTTTTAGAAAGTAAATAGTCTACAAATACACGGTGTCCGATGAACATTGCTTTCTTCTCGCGCGTTACGCGTTTACTAGTTTCCACCCTCAAATATATGGTCCCTCGGAATCGGATTTAAATTATTGTCGGATGTGTTAGTGAAAAAGTTCGTTCGCGGGTTCGTTGTATCGTTTTTCAGTATCCAGTGTAATGGATCACCCAATTCCCCACCGCTATGGCAACACCTACGGATATTTCGGCGCTTAAGCGGGCCTGGGGTACCATCAAATCAAGTGTTACACGACTGAGAAACGACATGGACGCAATCGCCAAGGACGAGATTTCGCTACAAACCAAGCTGAGACGCCTGGAGAAGTGCGAAGTGGACTTTGAGGCCTTACATGCTAAGTTCGAGGCAGTGAACGATGATGCCGTCTACCAAGAGGCTCAAGAGTATGCTGCCTTGTTCATTGAAGAATGCGACGCACTTCGTATCTCACTGCTGCAGCGGATCGCTGACCTAGAAGGCCGTGCAGCTAAAAACCGAAGATTACCCGAAAGATCTTCCAGCCCCGTAAAGTGCCCGGTGAAGCTGCCTCCGATGCTGATACCGAAGTTCTCTGGGCGGATTGAAGACTGGCAGGCTTTCAACAACACTTTTGGATCCTTAATACATGCCAATGAGGCACTCCGGAATGAAAGGAAATTCCAGTACCTCATTGGCGCTCTAGAAGGGGAAGCGTCAGCTGTAATACAGTCAATCAGCATCTGTGATGACAATTACGAGCACGCCTATCAACTGCTAGTAGACAGGTATGAAAATAAAAAGCTTTTGTTAAATATCCATTTAAAAGGCATTTTTGAATTACCGCGCGCATCCGCTGCCAACCCGGGCGCATTGCGAGCAGTGATCGACCGAGCCAATGGTCATATCCGATCCTTGAAGGCACTAGGTTGTGCCACCGAACATTGGCATCCGATACTTCTATTCATTATTTCCGGCCGTTTGGATGCTGAGTCACAGAGATTGTGGGCGGCAGAGATGGCAGCCAAAAATTTTCCCACCGTTGAGGAGCTCACGGCGTTCATTAACACGCGAGCTGCCAGAGCACCGAATCCAAAACCAGTTTTGGAAAGTAGCCATCCACGCCCGTCCAAAAGCGGACATGCAGCGCTGAAGGTGCATGCCGCTAGTATTGCCCCTAACGCTGGTTCAGCGACTACTGCGCAAACGCTTAGCCCAAAATCATCGTCCAACCCCCAATGTACGTACTGCAAAGGTACGCATTTCACTTTTAAATGCTACCAATTGCAAAACTTGAAACCGGCTGAGCGATTAGAGGCCATTCGCGCAGCTAAAGGATGCGTTAACTGCTTACGTACTGGACACTTGGCTCGAGACTGTGATCGCAACACTTCCTGCAAAGAATGTTCCAAGAGACACCACACCCTGCTCCATTTAGAGTTCGCCGTACCACAAACTGATGCGACTTCCGCAGAAGCACCAGCTTCCGCTGCTGATACCTCGCTCACTTCAGCCAGCGCCGTTGCTCGGGCCCTCCACGCGTATGCTGCGCCGGATGTACTGCTCGCAACAATCTCTCTGCTGGTCTCTGATAGCAATGGTGTCCCAGTTACTTGCCGAGCTTTATTCGATCCTGGTTCCCAAATCTGCATTATTTCCGAATGTCACCGGCAAAAGCTGAATCTTCGCCCTCGCAAGACTGATACTGAAATTGACGGTATCGGTGGGTCAGGATCGCGCGCGCAGAACGTGGTGCAGTGCACCGTGAGCTCGAGAGTGACGACTTTCAAGTGTAACGTCACCGCCTTAGTTCTACCTCGCATTACTGCTGACTTGCCCAATCAACCATTCGACAGCCCGTTTGATGATTCAGTCGCATTGGCTGATCCCAGCTACAATAAACCAGGAGCGATCGACCTGTTAATTGGAGCAGAAATGTTCGCCGACATGATTACAGCCGCCCCTACTCCCGCATGTAATGATGTTCCAGCCACGGTACAATCTGTATTTGGGTTGTTGATAATTGGTAAAATTGGCGGCAAACCCATGCTCCGCCCGACTGTCAGCTGCGCACTTGGGCAGCAGCTTGAGAAATTCTGGGCGCTCGAGGAAGTACATGACACCTCCAACCGTCCCCATCATTGGACAGAGGAGGAAACCAGCTGCGAGCAACACTTCGTCGAAACCACTCGTCGTTTACCGGATGGTCAATTTTGTGTAAATCTGCCCCTCAAGCGTTCGCCCACTGAACTTGGCGAAAGTCGCGAGACTGCTGTACGCATTTTGCGCAGTACCCTCGCCCGTCTTAGCGAGTCCAAACTTGAAGCCCACTGCGAATTTATGGAGGAATTTGTAAATCTAGGCCATCTTAGCTTGTTACCTGAGTCCAGTGCCAACCATAGTACACCAAATTACTATGCTCCTACTCAGCCAGTATTTACGCGCAATGTGAACAGGGCAGTAAAAACCAGAGTGGTTGTAAACGCATCAAAGAAGACCACGTCCGGCCTGTCACTGAATGACATCCTGAAAGTTGGCCCCACCATACAAGACGATGTCTTTTCCATTATTACTCGCTTCCGTTTTCACAAAGTAGCTATATCAGCGGACATTACCAAAATGTATCGGCAAGTGGTCGTAGCAGAGGAGTTCCGCCCCCTTCAACGGCTAGTTTGGATCTACAATGGCGCCGTCTGTGAGATAAACACCGTCATTTATGGCACAGCCAGTGCCTCTTTTCTGGCCACCCGAGCGCTCCAGGAGGCGGCTCAGATTCATCAGGCAGATTTCCCCAAATCCGCTCAAGTCATCAAATCTGACTTCTACGTCGATGACCTATTGACTGGGACAGACAGCGTGCAGTCAGCGACCAAGCTGGTACGTGACTTGAACCAAGTGCTTCTTGTATGCGGATTTCCACTCCGGAAATAGGCCTGCAACATTCCTGATGTACTCTCGCAAGCCTTCGGACATGAGTCGAGCTCAACCGTCACCCTCAACCTGGGGGATGAAGCCAGTGCACTTGGAATGCATTGGTCAAGTTTCCAAGACGAGTTTATTCTACTTGTTGAACTCCCAGCTGACCCACCAGCTCCAACAAAGCGTAATATTCTCGCCGAGGCATCGCGCTTGTTCGATCCTATAGGGATTTTGTCTCCTGTTATTGTATTTACCAAGATCCTGATGCAGGAATTGTGGTTATCTGGGTGCGGCTGGGATGACCTAGTTCCCACTGCCATTAGTACCCGCTGGCTCCACTATCGCTCCATTCTTCGCGACCAGCGGTACTCCATACCTCGTCTTGTAACCCTGCAACACTGCACTTTTGAGCTACACGGATTCTCTGACGCCTCCAACAAAGCGTATGCAGCCTGCATATATGTCCGGTCTGAATCTGGAGCAACCGGCATCAAAACTCAGCTACTGTGCGCCAAGACACGTGTAGCACCCCTCAAAACAGTATGCATACCTCGCCTAGAACTGTGTGGCGCTGTTTTGCTGTCGCGTCTGCTTCATAAAGTGATGTCGGCACTCCGCTTTACGCCTACCGCCATTTATTTGTGGACTGACTCCACAGTCACCCTCGCCTGGCTATAGCAACCTCCTTCAAAATGGAAGACCTTCGTGGCGAACCGTGTGGGGGAAGTGCAAGAGCTGACCAAGTCCGCGTTGTGGCGCCATGTACCCGGAACGCAGAATCCAGCTGACATCGCTTCTCGCGGTTGCCTGCCCCATCAGGTACCCGAAAACCTATGGTGGCGGGGCCCCGCCTTCCTATGTGAGACACCCGATCGATGGCCAGTGCGCCAAACCGAAATCTGTTCTCAAGCTGAGAAAGAGAGAGCCAAACCTAATGCACTAAGCTGTATTATTGCCTCTCAAAGCAACCCAGAATCAGAATTATTCTCTCGCTTCGCCACTCACACTCGATTAATCCGCATTGCAGCGTATTGCCTTCGCTTCAAAGACAACACACGCACCATACGCGCGCATCGGCGTTCCGATCTTCTCTCGACAGAAGAACTACAACGAGCAGAAATTGGTCTGCTACGAGCAATTCAACTCCAGCGATTTCCCGGTGATTACACTCGCCTATCCGAAAAGGGCAGCGTTGCCAAGACCAGTAACCTGCTTTCGCTGAGCCCATTCATCGATCACAGTGGTCTGATCCGCATCGGTGGTCGCCTGGCAAATGCAGATCTACCATTTGACCAACGTCACCCAATCCTTCTGCCTTCAAAGCACGCCTTTGTCACGCTTCTGGTGCAGAAACACCATGTCAGGCTCTTACACGCGGGTGCCCAATCCACGATGTCTGCAATCCGGCTGCGATACTGGGTACTCGGTGGAAGGAGCCAAATAAAACGCATTGTCCGAGAATGCGTTACTTGCCGCAAAGTGAACGCCCGTACATGTAAGCAGTTGATGGGAGACCTCCCACCAGCTCGGGTCACTGGAGTTCACGCATTTGCTGAGATCGGCGTGGACTTTGCAGGCCCCTTCATGATTCGCAAAACAGGCCCACGTGTGCGTACCACCTTTAAAGCGTACATGTGCCTCTTTGTATGCCTACAAACGAACGCCGTTCACCTGGAGGCTTGCCTCAGCCTCTCCGCTGACGATTTCATCGCCACCCTCAGTCGCTTTGTCAGTAGGCGAGGTCGCCCCTCCGTTCTCCATTCTGATAATGGGACGAATTTTAGGGGGGCTGAAGCCGAGCTGAAGCAGATGTTGGAATCAGAACCGCTCCGCTATTTCCTCACTGAGGAGGGATTAAAATGGAAATTCATTCCACCATCCGCTCCCCATTTTGGCGGTGTCTGGGAAGCTAACGTGAAGGTAGCCAAGCGACATCTGGCTAAGGTCATTGGTAATACTCAACTTTCCTATGAGCAGTTTGAAACTTTGCTTGTCCGAGTTGAGGCGTGCATGAACTCACGGCCGCTGTGCCCGGACCCTGACGATCCGAACGAGTATTCTACCATCACCCCCGGTCACTTCCTGATCGGACGCCCGATTCAAGCTCTACCAGAGCCCGTCGATGACTCCCGTGAGCCCATGAGCACCCTTCGTCGTTGGCGCCTTACCCAAAGACTTGTAGCTGACTTCTGGACTGCCTGGTCCGACAACTATCTTGCATCGCTGCAGACCCGAGCTAAGTGGAAGACCAAGTCAAGAAATCTCCAACCCGGGGACATCGTAGCTATCCACAGGGAACTTCTGCCGCCTACAAAATGGGCCATCGGCCGTGTAGAAGTTTGCCACCCGGGCAAAGATGGCTCTGTCCGCGTAGTGGATGTCAGAACGGCAACTGGAATGCTACGTCGTCCTATCCACAAATTAGTACTACTTTTGTCCGAGTAACGTTCATCCGGCGCGATGTACTATATTTGTTTTATTCTGTATAGTTAATTATCCGTTTGCGTTATTTATCCTAATGCTAGCCTTATTCTGTATAGCTTATTATCCATACATTTTATGTATCCCAATGTTGTTAATCTGCATCACTAATAGTAGATATTTTATTAATTGTATTTCCAATTTAGTATTGATCCTTTCCATTCCATCCCATTTTCCTCCATTCTTTCTCTTGAAGTAAGTACTTCAAGGGGGGGAGTATGTTCACGACGATTCCACAATCTCTCCCATTTCTGAGCCTTTGAAACCGTCTTCTGCCTTTTTATCCTTTTCACTCGATTTTAAAACTGCATTCCTTCTCTGTTGTCCTTTCTTTCTCTCTTTTCTCTTTCCCTCTCGTTGGCTCACATCCGTCGTTGTTAATATTGCTTTTAGGTTTTTAGTCGGTTTTTTTCTCTCCCTTTTGTGTATAAACGTATTATACGATCGTACAGGCGATTCCTGCGATCAGGTTTTTTAGAAAGTAAATAGTCTACTAATAAACAGTGTCCGATGAACATTGCTTTTTTCTCGCGCTTACGCGTTTACTAGTTTCCACCCTCAAACATGCATTCCCATTCAGTTGTAAATAGCTGTTTCATAATTTTTTTTTCGAAGTACTTCTTCAAAGTTTTTCCCAAAGTCTTATCACTCGTGAATGTAAAATATTGAACTTTTGATAAATCACACAAAAAACAGAATGAGAAAGAATGGTAAAAGTAAGAACGGCAAGATTCTTATCAAAAGATTGTCAGTTTTTACATTTTGTGAAGTAATAGCTTGCCTCCTAATTTCTTTCTTTGAAGAAAAGAAATTTTGTCTATCACATCAATCACCGCCAGCGGTAATTAGCAAATTTTTATTTCTGTTCAAGAAAATATTGTTTTTAACTGTATTTAAGCGAGTCCCTCTTCATTCTTTTGTGATATTTATTGTAATAGTTCAAATTAAGTTGTCATGTCAATCTTATTCGAATCAGTTTATCTTATACGTGTACAATTCACCATTTCTGAAGTTCAGCATAAATATGGTTGTTACTTACTCATAAATATTCAATTTTCTTACTTCCATGCAAATTATTCTTAGTTTCTAACATGGATGTGAAAATTTGAAGATGGTCGATCAAATTGAGAATTATAAAATGTGAGCCTGGAATTTCAGTTGAGTATTGGTAAAGTAAATCTGAATTAGGTTTTTTTGGATGAATAGTGGTATATTAAATGTGAGCCAGATTTTTTCCCAAGCAGCTGCAGAGCACCAAAGTGTTCCATAGGTAGTCGGTTAGGAGAAAAACTAACATTTCAATAATTAATTTCATCACATAATATTCATCTAGACGAAGCTAACGGTCTTCTTTTCAAACAAAATCCGTACGAGTGTATACGTGATGTTTTATGAAAGAGAGAACGGGTTGTTGAAGTGGTCGAATTCATTGTTTTTTTGATTGAAAACATGCGTTGAATAGGGTGAAAAAAATGAAGAATCAGGGACTTAGGTAAAAGTTAGAAAAAATGAATATGCAGAGCTTAGTTCACCAAAGGTGAAATATGCAGAGCTTAGTTCAACTTTGCCGAGCTAATTAATGAGAAATTGATACAATAATTCATAAATTTTGTGACTTGACTAGATGAAAAATTATGAGAAAATGGTTTGATTTTGCTTTAAAAATTGGTAAATATTCTTTGTTAACTTTTAATGAAATTATGGGATCCTTACAAGTGATAAAACTGTCTGTCAGAAATAAAGCTGTCATAATCGAAAGAAGATTTCCGACTATCAAAGGAATACCGTCAAATATTCCAAGTTTGAAAGCAAGAGAAAGAAGTATTTTGTGGAGGGTATCAATGTGGAAGCAGATTTTGTCGCATCGC